>OY757943.1:23324586-23327086 GCA_963585895.1 Sepioteuthis lessoniana
CCTCCCACTACCATGTGTCTATTCAATTTTTTTATCCAAAATGATCTGAAGAAGTCCTGTTACTTTTTTCGTGTTTTTGGAAATTTCAAAAATGCGTAACAGGATTGAAATAAATTTATAATCCTATGTGACCGGTTTCGTTGTTTTTCTTAAAGAATTTATTGCTCTGTATTATTGGTTCATTGAGCTCTTTACCAGGAAAATTTTAAATATTCATGCTTGAATACCTTCTTGTCCTGATGGAATTACTCCCAACTCCGGTTTAACTGGACCAAAAATACTCATTGCTCCTGAATGGTTGAGCTCTCTTTGGAAAATTCCAACCTAAAAACTTATCATCGGAAACATTACCAACTCAGAAATGGATAAAGTTACACCGGAATATTCATTGAAAAATATCCCTTACCCATCCTACAATGGTTTTCGATCGGCTCTGACAGAGAAAATGGTGGACTTCATCAAAAGACTGCGGTGGAAAGCCTTTTACTACCTGGATTCTTGTGAAAACACTGACTATGTTAAGAAAGAGGTTTACAACCTCAAATCCCAAAATACTCCTCCAAATAATAGGCTACTTGACGCGTTTGAAACGGACTTATTCAAACTAATTAAAATTGTTAAATTTAAAAAGGTACGTAATAATTTTCAAACGAAATTAAAACATGATATAAAAGAAATTAAAACGTCTAAATATATATGGGTAAGGTCAGATAAATCTAAAAATATATATAAAATTGAACCCTCTAAATATCAAGAAATTTTAAAGAGCAAAATTACAAATAATTACAAAATAGACTATAATAATACTATTGAACAAATAGATAGGGATACTTCTAAATTTGCGAGTAGGTTACAAATTGAAGATAGGTTAGGAAAATTTAAAAAGAAAGAAGCCTATATTCTAATTAAGGATCACAAACCAAATTTTGAAAATAAATTGCCAGCCAGACTCATTAACCCCTCTAAGACAGAGTTAGGTAGGATATCTAAGTGTATTATTCAAAATATTGTAAATAGTGTCCAAAAAGCCAACCATTGCAATCTTTGGGCGAATTCTTATGAGACCATTGAATGGTTTAAGGGGATAAAAAATAAGAGTAAAGCGACCTTCATACAATTTGACATCATTGATTTCTATCCTTCCATAACTAAAAATCTTCTAATAGATAGTATCAATTATGCACGTAAATATATAGATATAACAAATGAACGATATGAAATAATATTAGCTTGTAGGAAAACAGTTATAAAAAATAATGATTCAACTTGGGTAAAAAATGGATTAGAAAATTTCGACGTTCCAATGGGAGGGTATGATTCCTCCCAAATAGCAGACCTTGTAGGTTTATATATATTAAATATGCTTACTAGAATTATTAGTCATCAACAAGCGGGTTTGTACCATGATGATGGTTTAATATATATCCCAAATAGTAATGGCCCTCTTAGCTCTAGCATACAAAAAAGGATTATAAGGGCCTTTAAGTTTTTGGGTTTTAAGATAGAAATCTCATCTAATATTAAAATAGTCAATTTCTTGGATGTGACTTTAGATCTATCAAATAATTCCTATAAACCTTTCATAAAGACCAATCAGAACCCTACGTACATTAATGTTAATTCTAATCACCCTAAAAACATAATTAGGCAAATCCCAAAAGCGGTAAATTTAAGAATAGGTAAGCTATCTGCAAATGAAAAGATTTTCAAAGAGAGTAGTAAGAGATATATAAATCCCCTTAAAAATAGTGGTTTTAATGAGGAATTTAGGTATTTAAATGAAAATATAACAAATGAAATTACTAAAGAAAATAATAATTATGATCAAAAAAATAAAAATAGAAAAAGGAAAATTATATGGTTTAACCCCCCTTTTTGTAAACTAGCCAATATAGATGTAGGTAAATATTTTTTGAGACTGATAGATAAACATTTTAAACAAGATAATATATTACATAAAATATTTAATAGGAAAACCTTGAAAATAAGTTATTCTTGCACAAAAAATATTTCTCAAATAATAAATAGTCATAATAATGAATTAATTAATAAATTTCGTAACCGAGTAAATAATAATATTAATAGTAAAAAAATAGAATGTAACTGTAAATCTCGAAGTGATTGTCCAATGAATGGTTTGTGTAATTCAGATAACGTAGTATATCAAGCTATTATTTATCCAAAAGAGAACATAAACGATAAGAAATATTATATTGGAATTTCATCTACTAATTTTAAAATTAGGTATGGAAATCATAAATTCTCCTTCTCCCATGAGCATCAAAAAAATCAAACTGCTCTATCCAAACATTATTGGGGATTAAAAGTTAAAGGGTTAACCCCGGAAATACAATGGTCCATATTGAGAAGATCTAGTACCCCAAAATCTTTCGATAGTAGGTGCAACCTGTGTCTTGAAGAAAAAATCCACATTTTGCTCTTTCCTGAGCCAAAAAAATTATTAAATAAGAGAAATGAACTAATAGCTAGATGTAGACAT
>OY757943.1:23329586-23389586 GCA_963585895.1 Sepioteuthis lessoniana
TTTTTTGCGAAATCGCATTTAAAGACATAATATTTTGTGATTTTAGTCGTGATATCGGTGACGCTGGAAACCTGTATCCATAAAATTAAAACTGAGACTAAAGGAAAATTAGATAATAAAATTTATTAAATAATTAATATTTTTAAGTTTATTATCCATTTTCATATTATGTTTAATTAAATGACCAAAAACAAAAATAAAATACATTAAAATATATAGTTTAAAATACAAATAACGACTTACTAAACCTCGTTTTATTTACCGGATATTTTTTCGGGTTTCACCGGTGGTAAATATCTCTCTGTTTGTTAATTTTTTTTACCCTTATAATTAAAGCAAATATATATATTTCGCAAAGTAGACATACTATTAAAATATTTAAACATTTTATAAATATTGTAATTTATCTATATTTTTAAATTTAGTGTTTTTATAAGTGAAAAGTCGGTTTACGAGTTAATTTTGGAACTAAACAGTACAATACTGTTGTTTAGTAAGTAAACATTATTACTTTTTTTTAATGAATTTCGAAAATTATTTACAATTTTTTTAAAACATCTTCGTGTATTTTCAGACAATATATATATATATACATATATATATATATATATATATATATATATATATATATATATATATATATATTCTTTTTACAGATATTTTGATTAAAAATTGCAGGAAAAAACACTGGAGTTTCCACTCGAAATAAAGGTGCAATTAAATTTTCAGGTTTACCATCACCATTGGATAAAACTGAGACAGGGACTTGTCGACAAATAACTCAATACAGCTATTTTTTAATGAACACTTATCCCCACCTTTCTTATTTAGGTATTTCTAAATTAATAGCAAAGGACATGATAGATATTTGGAAGGCTGTCAACCCTCGTTTGCCTTTGTTAAAAGAAATTAGTGTTGTCAACAAGCTGAAAATTCTATGCTTTCAAAAGGCAAAGCAAATAAGTAGGAAACATCTACCAGCTGCCCAAAGAAAATTCTAGAAGGAAAAGTTGAATACATTTTTTGATATATCATCATGTTCGTGCAACCTGCCAATTTTAAGTTGTGACAATATTAATGTCAAATGCACCAAAAAAATTGCCAGACTAAGCACATCATCTGCACTTGTCCTCTGACAAAAAAGCCAACAAAAAAGTATGAAGATATCCCCACCAATAGCTTCAACATTATATGGTCAGGGTGATTCTTCCCATTCTTACTCATCTTCTCCAAGTGATGAAACAGAGGATTATAAACAGCTAGATAGTCTTCTCTAAGTGCTTTATAACCTCACAAAAATTCCAAGGTATACACTTGAGTTAGTTAGGGGTGATATATTTTCTAATCTTGGAGCCAGCCTTGCCCATGCCTTGCTCTTGGATTTGTGGGCTATTGGCCTTTTTATCCCTAATATAGATATAAAGAATATCTCTATGGATAAATGTAAAATAGAGCAAAGGCTAAAGTGAAAACAAATGCCTATGAAAAGCAAAATGAAAATGTGGAGAATCTTCTTTGTATAGGAATTGATGAGAGGAAAAAGACACACTACACTTAAGGAATCAGTGGAGGAAAATGGAAGCACAATTCTGAAAAAAGCCAAAGGACCTGATGCCACTTGACAATCACAAAGGAGACGCCAAATGAGAGTATATATTTGACTCACAGGGTTCTTCCTGATATTGGTACAACTGGTGCACTATTAAGGCTGTCCTTGTTGACAACACGAATGCAAATACAGGCTGTGAAGGTGGACTTGTTACACTTTTAGAAAAAAAGTAAAAAGAAATCTTCACACAATTGGTTGCTCCTTACATCAAAATGAACTTCCATTTAGAGCTCTATTCAAACATTTAGATGGCACCACAAAAAGTCACACTACATTCAATGGGTAAATTATGTGCAAATGATTGCCATAATTTACCCCCAAAATCTTTTTCAGCTGTTGAGAATCCCCTGGAGTTTCATTTTGGAATGAAAGATATGGATAGCCTTAGTAGTGACCAAAGACTATTCTATGAATATACAGTTGGTATTTCTAGACCCTAGATTTGACCCTAGATTTGCATCGTGGAAAATTGGTCCATTAAACCAGGCAAGGTGGTTAACTTCGGCCATCAGGCTTATGTACCTATGGACTCGTGGGGCATATCCACAGAATCTTTCGACCAAACTATATAGTTTGATAAATTTTATTGTGAATGTTTATGGTATTTGTTGGTTTGATATAAAAAAAAAGTAACAAGTTCCATCACCAGCAAATTTATATTTACAATATGATTGACAGGATACGAAAGAAACCAATTGAGGTTCAAAGGATTACATTAAAAAACCTCCAGTATAATGCCTAGGCATTACTTCTGGAGAATGTTTTATTTCCAAAGGTGAAATTTGATGAACCTGAAGTGAGAGAAGAGGGTATGAAAAGAATTTTGGCCATTAGGTACATTTATATTTATTCATACAAAACTGGTTGAAGTACTTGTGCCAATTTATTGAAACATTTTAAAGATTACATCTGATTTCACCAAATATTATTAAAGCAGAACAAATTGCATTTAAAAATTAAACTCAAATTATTTTTTATATTCTTTCAGAATCGGGAAGCCAGTCAAGAAAAGATTTTAAAAGATCCCAATATCAACTTTAAAGTTGTGCACTGGACTGATTTAATTGATTTGTCAGTAATGGAGTGTAAGCCACCACTCACACTAGACTTTTCTGACGATGAATTACAGAATTCATTGTTAACTGGTGAAAAGATTAACTTGCCAGATTTTCCTTCACATTCCCAAGGTGTGGAACGGGCAGTTAAGTTAGTAACGGAGACTTCTCAATCCGTGAATGGCTTTGAAGCAAGGCACCAGCACATACTTTCAAAAGTTTTGTGCCAACAATTGGGACCAGCGTTTTCATCTAAGGGCTCATATATGGAACTATTTGATTCCATATATTAAAAATTATTAAACAATTATTTGTTTTTCCATATTTCTTTATTTGTTGTATTTCAATTCATATCAGGAAAAAGTTTTTTTTTCAATATATTCGAATATTACTGCTTGAATAATAGCATTTTAGATTCGACACAGGTAAAGCAGGGTGGGGTAGCCGTTCAATTTTCAATTTGAAGTTTTGTTATAATTTATTTATCATATTTCCATCAAATAAAATAAGATTTCCTAATTTAAATACTGAAATTGTTAGGTTTTTACATCAATATTTAGGCCAAATCTGGCAAAATCGAGGACTTTTCAGTACGTGTTTATTCAGAATCTTTCATGCCAAATTAGCAAAAAACCGTTGAAGATTAAGATCTAATTTTTGGTATGAGTATTTAATAGGTATATACACAACTTTCAGTGAATTATTCTTTTTGATATTTAAAAAAAAGTGAAAAATCAACCTACCCTAATATACATATATATATATATAGAGAGAGAGAGAGGTGTGTGTGTGTGTGTGTTTAGAGTCGGCGTTGGACTTGTTATATGGCATATCAACTCCCCATGTGTCATTCAATAGCGAAATTTGATTCATCTGTAAATGTCGGGTTACTGTTCTAACTATTCATATATTTAACGTCCTATTGCAAAAAGTTTCTTAAAATCCCAATTTTAATTCGACAATAATAAAGATTGGTTGACGCATTTAAATGCTATTAAGTTTTCCTAAAATGACATAAACAGTTTATAAAATCATGTTATAAGACAATAATTTCTGTTGGATAATAGTTATTTGTTTACTCAATGTAATATAGTTTCAAGTAAATAACAATAATAATAATAATAAGACGGAGTATAAGACTAGACACGACTGGGTTGGCAAGGTGATCCACTGGGAATTGTGCAAGAAATTTAAATTTGACCATACGAACAAACGCTATATGCACAAACCAGCATCTGTCCTGGAGAATGACACACACAAACTCCTTTGGGACTTTGACATACAAATGGATCACCTAATCTCCGCCAGAAGACCAGACCTTATAATCGTTAACAAAAAAGAGAACTTACAAAATTATTGACTTTGCTGACCCGGTTGATGATTGGGTAAAATTGAAAGAAAGTGAAAAGAATGATAAGCATCTAGACCTTGCTAGGGAATTGAAAAAACTATGGAATATGAAGGTGACAATCATACGAATCGTGATTGGTGCTTTTGGTACAGTCCCCAAAATATTATTAAAGGGAATGGAGGACTTGGAAATAAGAGGACGAGTGGAGACCATTATAGCAGGAATAGGTTATATGGGGATAAAGACGAAACGATCAATCACATAATAATCGAATGCTGTAAATCAAGAGAGTATTAGACTAGATACGACTGGGAGGCAAAGGTGATCCACTGGGAATTGTGCAAAGTTCAAATTTGACCATACGAACAAATGGTTTATGCACAACACAGAATGCGTCCTAGAAAATGAGCCACACAAACTCCTCTGTGATTTTGAAATACAAACGGATCCCCAAATCTCAGCAAGACGACCAGACCAGATAATAATAAAAAAAAAAAAGCGAACTGCCAAATTATGAACTTTGATGTCCCGGCTGACCAAAGAGTAAAACTGAAAAAACACAAAAAGAAAGATAAATGTCAAAAACAGATCTATTTCATGCGCTTCAGTTTATTCCGCATAGTTAAATGGTTCCAAGTATTGTTAAACATCCCTGACAATTCAAATGAAGATCATTCATTTATTTACACGCAGTTAGATGTAAAAAAAAAAAAGTTCTTTTAAAACAATTCAGTTTAACATAAGTACGCAGTTTAAATGTAAAAACAGTTCTTTTTCAAATAATTCAGTTTAGCATTAGCACACAGCTTAAATGTCAAAACAGATTCATTTCAAACAAATCAGTTTAGCATAAGGACATATTTTAGTTCTATTTTAGCCATAGATAGGATCCTATCCGGTGCTACCAGTCCGGGACAGAGTGGATCGAGGAGCGATAGCAATGAAGGTTGCTTCGTATTCCCTAAAGCTCTAGCATTACAGGAACCTTAATATCCGATTGTTTAGTGTCATATCTAGGACACTCAATGGGGGTGGGGGTAACCCCTTTTCAGAGATGCAGTCAGTGTATTCTACTGCCTCAGTAGACTGGGCCGCTCGTTGGGGGTGGTCTTACCCTTCTGCAGAGATGCAATCGCTATATTTTACAGCCCCAGCTAACAGGGATACTCGTTGGTGGGGGTTCTTACCCACTCACAGAGAGGGAATCGGTGTATTTTACAGCTAACCATATTTACCAACCCCTCCGCTCGGGCAGGATATGATACAAGATCAATTTTTAAGCGGAGTTTAACAGGTTTGAATTCAAGGTTTTCATTCTACTAGACTAGTTGCTGAAGAACATAGTCTGCCCTACTATTTACCCATGGCTGGAGGGAGAATAATTAGATTCATACCTTTCCTAAGTATATTGGCGCTATGTGAATTGCAATCAGCCTCGTCCAGGATTTGAACTCGTGTTGCTGTGTCCATTTCCTTCGACGATAACCATTACACCACGGGCACCACCAGCCCTAGCTAAGAGAGACGCTCGTTGGTGGGGTTCTTACCCCTCTACAAAGATGCAATCGGTGTATTCTACAGCCCCAGCTCACAGGGTCACTTGTTGGGGGTGGGGTCTTCCTCCTCTGCAGAGATGCAATCGCTATATTTTTACAACCCCAGCTAACAGGGCCACTCGTTGGTGGGGGTTCTTACCCTCCCTGCAGAGATGCAATCAGTGTATTCTACAGCCCCAGCTAACAGAGCCACTCATGGGTGGGGGTTCTTACCCCTCTACAGAGATGCAATTGGTGTATTCTACAGCCCCGGGTCACAGGGCCACTCGTTGGGGGCGAGGTCTTATCCCTCTGTAGAGATGCAACCAGTGTATTCTACAGCCCCAGCTAACAGAGCCACTCATGGGTGGGGGTTCTTACCCCTCTACAGAGATGCAATTGGTGTATTCTACAGCCCCGGGTCACAGGGCCACTCGTTGGGGGCGAGGTCTTATCCCTCTGTAGAGATGCAACCAGTGTATTCTACAGCCCCAGCTAACAGAGCCACTCATGGGTGGGGGTTCTTACCCCTCTACAAAGATGCAATTGGTGTATTCTACAGCCCCGGGTCACAGGGCCACTCGTTGGGGGCGAGGTCTTATCCCTCTGTAGAGATGCAACCAGTGTGTTCTACAGCCCCAGCTAACAGAGCCACTCATCGGTGGGGGCTCTTACCCCTCTACAAAGATGCAATTGGTGTATTCTACAGCCCCGGGTCACAGGGCCACTCGTTGGGGGCGAGGTCTTATCCCTCTGTAGAGATGCAATCAGTGTATTCTACAGCCCCAGCTAACGGAGCCACTCATGGGTGGGGGTTCTTACCCCTCTACAGAGATGCAATTGGTATATTATACAGCCTCAGCTAACAGAGTCATTCGGGGGCGGGGGTCTTCTCCCTTTGCAGAGATGCAATCGCTGTATTCTACAGATCCACCGGCCGACTGGGTCATGTTTTTTCTTGTTAGGATAGTATCGGCGTTTAATAGTTTGCTAAAAAAATCGATTTAAAAAAAATCGATTATTAAAAAATATAGTGAACGAGATGATTAAAAAAAACTTGATTAAGTGATAAATAATTATCTTTTATTACCAGTTTGCAGTAGCATTTTTGTTTTGTATTTATTTATTTATTTATTTATTTATTTCGTGTTTTAATTATCCTTAGCTGAAAATGTTGCTAAAAGCTAATCTTCAAATTTTTGAATTAAATCGTTTGTGATCTTCATTAAGTTTTATTATCTTTGTTTTATTTTGTTTTTATTGATTATAAGTGCTGATATTATTTCACTAAATTAAAAGAACATAGACAACTGACAACAATTTCTATCTATCTATCTTACAAGGGATTCGACTGATATAAATATATATAATTTCATATCTATCTATCTACGGATTCGACTGATGTAAATATGTTATTTTATATCTATGTAATTTACAAAGCGCTTTGCACAAGGCCGAATGAATGGGGCGCCCAATGAGACTCGAACTCACTCGTGTAGGTCTGCTAGTCTAGCTTGCTAACCGTTACACCACCAGAGGTGCCCATGTTATTTTATATCTATCTATCTATCTATCTATGGATTCGACTGATATAAATATATGTAATTTCATATCTATCTATCTATCTATCTATCTATCTAAGGATTCGACTGATGTAAATATATGTAATTTCATATCTATCTATCTATGGATTCTACTGATATAAATATATGTTATTTCATATCTATCTATCTATCTATCTATCTATCTAAGGATTCAACTGATATAAATATATGTAATTTCATATCTATCTATCTATCTAAGGATTCGACTGATATAAATATATGTAATTTCATATCTATCTATCTATCTATCTATCTATCTAAGGATTCGACTGATGTAAATATATGTAATTTCATATCTATCTATCTATGGATTCTACTGATATAAATATGTTATTTCATATCTATCTATCTATCTATCTATGGATTCGACTGATATAAATATATGTAATTTCATATCTATCTATCTATCTAAGGATTCGACTGATATAAATATATGTAATTTCCTATCTATCTATCTATCTATCTATCTATCTATCTATCTAAGGATTCGACTGATGTAAATATATGTAATTTCATCTCTGTTTATATATATATATATATATATATATATATATATATATATATATATATATATATATATATATATATATCTTTACAGGAGATTCGCCTGATGTAAATATATGTAATTTCATATCTATCTATCTATCTATCTATCTATCTATCTACGGATTCGACTGATGTAAATATGTTATTTTATATCTATCTATCTATCTATCTATCTATGGATTCGACTGATATAAATATATGTAATTTCATATCTATCTATCTATCTATCTATCTATCTATCTATCTATCTAAGGATTCGACTGATGTAAATATATGTAATTTCATATCTATCTATCTATGGATTCTACTGATATAAATATATGTTATTTCATATCTATCTATCTATCTATCTATCTATCTTAGGATTCGACTGATATAAATATATGTAATTTCATATCTATCTATCTATCTAAGGATTCGACTGATATAAATATATGTAATTTCGTATCTATCTATCTATCTATCTATCTATCTATCTATCTATCAATCTAAGGATTCGACTGATGTAAATATATGTAATTTCATATCTATATATATATATATATATATATATATATATATATATATATATATATATATGTATATATATATATATATATCTTACCGGAGATTCGACTGATGTAAATATATGTAATTTCATATCTATCTATCTATCTATCTATCTATCTGCACTAATTAAAATTTAATTGATATAAGTATAGGTTAATTTCTTCATATCTATCTATCTATCTATCTTATTTGATTGAATTAATTAGAGTTAAACAAAATTAAACTCCACAAGTAAGTACGATATGCCACTTGCAGTTCATGGTGACTCCATTATCGTTGTAGAGATTGTATCGCTGACTTGGTACATTTTTCAACGAAAGATATTATTTTATTTCTTTTTTGTCTTTTTTGTTCGAATTGGATCTGTATATTATAATTTCTAAAAAAAAAAAAGAAAAAAAAAGAAAAAAAAGAAGTCATTTGGTGGAGAAATGAGGCTTTAAATTCTCCCTGACTTCTTTCTTAAAAGATCGCTAACATGTCTTTTTTTTTTTTTTTTTTTTTTTTTTTGGTAAAAGTTAATTTTTTGACCATTTTTGGTAGAATTCTGTGGGCACATTACAATGATACCAAAGGAAGTTGACAATTTGAAGAATTGAATGAGAAATGAGGCTTTAAAATATCATTGCCATAATTTTCTTCTCAAAGATCTTTTTTTTTTTCGACAAAAATTTTAAATGCTGATTTTATCACCGTTTCAGATAGAAAAGATTGCATTAGCTACACCACCACCAAAGAAGGTGGCTGATTTAAAGAATTAACCGAAATAGGATCCTTTGAATCAGTCTTTAATGTAATGCTTTAAACATTATCTACATTGTAGATTTATTCGACAAAAATTTAAACTGTTGAATATTTAGTCATTTCTGTGGATTTGGTTTAGTTTGGTTTGGTTTTACAGCATATCAAGCATTGTTGGTCATCAAATGCCATTTTTATACTTTAAACGATTCTACTTCAAGCTATTCAATTAAATAGTTCTAAGTATTGTATGTATCATCAACAGTTCAATTAAACATAAGTAATTTATTTACGTTGATAATATCAAAACAGTTCTATTTCAAACAATTCAGTTTAACATTAGTGTAACATAGCCATATATGAATATGTGAAATATACATAGAATGTTCATAACTCGTATATAGATAACATAGGAATCCCGAAACACGAAAAACACTTACGACTTCTTAGTTCAGGTACGAAACTCTTTATTACCTTTGAGTTTAAAGGTTTTTTCGACATAAGGAAGAGAGAGACACAATGCTTCTATGCTGATTGCTTTTACATCGTCAGCTCTCAACCCAACTAACGCGCGGTGCCCGTAGCGCACAAATTAGTTTGGCGACGACGAGCACCGAAAGTCAACCCTCTTCTTCCCAGGCAGGAACTCAACTAACTGACTTTTCTCAGATCTCAGCCCACGCTTCAGTGCTTGACGTCACTCACATCCCTGGTCATATCCTCTATCTGGGATTTTTATTGTGACATCTCTGAAAGACACATCCGCTCCTCGCGCGCGTGAACACCTGCGCTCATGTTTGCACCAAACTAACCCATGCACTGAGCAGAAAGGTTCTCAGACTGACTAAACCCAAAGGCTAGATATATAAAACGAAATCCCTCGGCCATTATATTACATTAGCACACAGTTTAGTTCTATTTGACTCATAGATAGTATCTTATCAGGTGCTACCACTCCGGGCCAGGGTAAACCTGGGAACGATGGTAATAAAGGAGCACTCCGCATTTCCCAAAGCTCCAGTATTGCTGGAGCCTGACCATCAGATTGTTTAGTGTCATATCCAGAACACTCGTTGGGATAGTCTTACACCTCTGCAGAGATGCAGTCGGTGCATTTAACAGCTCCAGCCAAGTAGGCTAATTTCTGGTGCTATATAGTGCATGGATTACAATGCCACCGAACAAGGTGGCTAAATTGAAATATATATATATATATATATATATATATATATATATATGATACTTTCAATCATTTATGGCGTAGTGCTAAAATCTTCTACAGGGTGGAACGAGAAAATTGTCGTCCTAAAGAAAACAACACTACAGCTTTATTTTAAAACCTTTATTGAAAAAATCAATTCAGGTAACTTGATTATGTAGTAGAGCTGACATCTTTAAATGTAGCCACCTTCAGCCTCAATCACCGCCTCGATACGGATCCGGAACTGGGAGCATGCCTTTTCCACAAGCGCCGGCAGGAGCTCGGCGCATGGCGGCGATCAGGTTGGCTTTGGTGTTGTGGGAGGTCATGTTGGTGATGTTCTCGACGTATGACCAAAAGAAGTAGTCCAGCGGGTTCAGGTCGGGGGAGGAGGGGGCCAGTGAAAGAAAAGTACAAAGTCGTTGCACTCCTTCTGAAGCCAAGTCTGGGTCTCTTTGGACTTGGGGGCCGGAACCGAGCCCTGCTGCCACACCCAGGGTATGTCACTGGCCACCTGATTGCATCAGGGGATCACCACACTCTTCAGCACATCCAGGTACACTTTGGTGTTGACTTCCAAGCTTACTTCGAAGATGTGAGGTGGCATGATGTGGCCCTCACTTGAAATCACATCAAAGACCATAACCGTAGCCGGAAACTTTGTTTTCACCACCCTGGGCACGTTGAACCGTCCGGACTTGCATTTTGAGGGTGGTGACAATGGTCGTGTTGTCATAACATGCATCGGTAGAAAGCATGTGTTGTACAGCAGTGCATCTCTGATCTCACTCGTTGAACCTTGTGACACTTTCAGACATGTTAGAAGGCTCCTATCGCTCTTGGGATTTGTGTTGCGTAGCCATATACACGAATATGGCCATGTGCGAAATAGACATGTAATGTTCATAACGATAGAATATATAAAGAACAGGAATCTCAAAAACACGTAAATACTTCTTGTTCAGGTACGAAACCTTTTTATTAACTTGGAGTTAAAGGTTTCGACATAAGGAGGAGAGACACAATCTTCTATGCTGTCTTATTCATTTGGCCCCCAACTCGAGCGGCCCCCCATAGGGCGCAAGTTCGCCTCGCGCCTGCGAGCTCCAAAATCGATCCTTCTCGTTCGGCGTCCAAAACCCGACTCTTATTTTCTTCAAATTCTCACACAAGCTTCCGCGTGCTTCCGGTGCGTGACGTCACCCGCACCTTGTCACCCAGTATCGTCTCGGACTGTTATGACATCTGAGTGACACCTCCATCCGCTCGCGCGCACCCGCGTTAACACCTGCTTCAATCTTACACCCAAACAACTCATGTGCTGAGCCGAAAGGTTCTCAGCCTAACTAAACTCAAAGGCATGAACCGAAATCCCTCGGCTATTTCATAACATTTGTACACAACTGGCCAACTATTAGATGATCTGCAACAAAAAAAGAAAACCGGTTTTCATTAAACGGAAATGGAATCATGTCATCTTTTCCAGGGTGACAATTTTATCGTTCCACCCTGTAATATGTGGTGCTGAAAACATCCCTGACGTCGGACTTAAATTCACTACGAATCGTTTTAAGTAATGCTTTACTAGAAGTCGGGTGTGTGAGTGTGACTCGATATTTGCATAATTACATGAAATCAAATTTAACAAAAGCCCAGTAATTCATTGAAGGCTTTTTCAAAAAGAAACACGCATATTGCTGGAGAAAAAAAAAGTCATAACAGTCCGTAGAGTAATGGTTATCGTCGTAGGAAATGGACACGGAGACACGAGTTCAAATCCTGGACGAGACTGATTGCATTTCACATAGCACTAATACCCTTGGGAAAGGTATGAATCCAATTATTCTCCCTCCAGCTATGGGCAGACTAGGTTCTTCAGCCTTGGCGAGGCAACTAGTCTAGAAGAAGGAAAACTCTGGATTCAAACCTGTTAAACTCCGCTTAAAAATTGACCATGTGTCATATCCTGCCCGAGCGGAGGGGTTGGGTAAATATGATAACAGTCCGTAGACAGAAAGTTGAGAAAGCCTTGAACACTCTTTTTATTCCCAATCGAGAAGTGAAGACAAAATGGTAAACTTGGTTTCACTGAGAAATTAATATGTTTCGTGAACAAATTCCCAATTATTGATACGTACTATAAAAGGAAACCAAAGTAAATCTTAAGAGCCCAGTTGGCTAGGGCAGTAGAATACGCCGACTACATCACTGCAGAGGGGTAAGACTCCTTCCAAAGAGTGGATATGACCCTAAACAATTTCATGTAGAAGCCCCAGTAATGCTGGAGCTTTAAGAAATCTCTGCAGTGGGGTAAGACCACCCACAACGAGTGTCCTGATATAACACTAAACAATTTGATGGTGAGTCTTCAGTAATTCTGGAGCTTTGGGGAATGCGGAGTACTCCATTATTGCTATCGCTCCCAGGTCCACTCTGCCCCGCAGTGGTAGTATCTGATAGGGTCCTATCTATGGGTCAAATAAAACTAAAACGTTTACTGATGCTATACTGATTTTTTGGAAACTGGGCTATTTTTGACAATGACATTATGTACTAATGCTAAACTGAATTATTAGAAATAGAACTGTTTTGACTTTTAAACTGTGAGTCAACAAAAAACTATGCTTATACTAAACTGAATTGTTTGAAATTTTTATGAAAATGACATAATTCAGCGTTAAATGACCCGAAAAGGGTTGATACGCCGTAAAACTAAACAACTAAATTTAGATAAGTTGTGACGAAAATATTTTTTTAGTCTCTTGTGCAAGGTATTGTTTGGTTTCTTTGTTTAATGGCATATCAATCTTCGTAGGTTATTTAATGCTAAAGACATCCTTCTAAAAAGTAGTAGTACTATTTACTGGAAAGATAAGTAGATTCGAATCTTTACCCTTTGGTATTGGCCCGAAAGTGAAACCAATAGGGTGACTTGAGCCCGAACTCGATTATTAAGCTTCCGCAGTCCATCGATTTAACCATTAGACCACGAAGACATCTCCGGGTAATTAAGAATTATTTTTAATTATACTATACTATTTTCAAATCTGGAACAAAAAAGAACTCAGTATTATTCTTGATAGAGTTATTAGCAGTCACATGGACCCCATGTATATTGAGACACCCGGCATCTATCTATCTATATATATATATATATATTTATAAACTTTTTTGCAGCTAAAGATTGCACTTGATACAGTGTAACCTGGATATAAGAGAACCCGTATATAAGAGAAACTCGAATGTAAGAGAGATTTTCTCAGGTCCCAAATTAGAGCCGATGTTAATGTACATAAAATAGATTAAACCCGGATAAAAGAGACTTCTAATGTCCCGACAACTCTCTTATATTCGGGTATGTTTTTTAAACGTCGAAGATAATCTTGTTTCTAGGGCTAACCTTGCTTATGCAGTTAATGTCAGAGCCAGAACACCTCTTTTTCGATGGTTTTTTTGCCCCCTCCCCACTGCAGGGAATGCACTTATCTTATTCTATGCCCCGCCGACAAGGTATGAAAACGATTAATAGTAAACGAATTTGATATATTCAAATATGTGTATCGCCTGGGATTTGATCTTGGTTTGCTCATTGCCCAGTCGGCTGGGGCTGTAGAATACACTGACTGCTTCTCTGCAGAGAGGTAAGACCCCCATCCCCAATGAGTGTCCTGGGATATGACACTAAACAATCTGATGGTAAGGTTCTAGCAATGCTGGAGCTTTGGGGAATGCGGAGTACCCCTTCATTTACATCGCTCCCAGGTCCACTCTGGGCCGGAGTGGTAGCACCTAATAAGGGTCCTATCTATGGGTTAAATAGAACTAACAGCATGCTTATGCTAAACTGAATAGTTTATGTAAACTGAATAGCTTGAAGCAGAAATGTTTTTGACAATTAAACGGTACTTACATTTAAACTGCGTGCTTATGCTTAACTGAATTATTTGAAATAGAACTGTTTTTCGACGTTAAAACTGTATTTACATTTAACTGAACTGTCACATATAACTACTTGAATAGTTTAAATAGAAATGTTTTTGACAATCAAACTGTGTACTTATGCTAAACTGAATTATTTTAAATTGAACAGTTTATTTACATAAAATGGATTTGGCGTTAAATAACCTACAAAGGTTGATATGCCATAAAACCCAACAAACTAAACGAAACCTTGATTTGCTCATTATATTACGATGATAATCGTTGCAGTTAGTGCTCCACTTGATTATTGTGTGTGTGTGTGTGTGTGTGTGTGTGTGTGTGGCTCCGTAAGTGTGTATGTGTGAGAGTATGTATGTGTGTATGTATCGGTATGTGTGTGTGTGTTAGTGAGTGTGAGTGTATGCGTGTATGCGTATGTGTGAGTAGATATATGTTTGCATGTATCGGTATGTGTGTGTTTTAGTGAGTGTGAGTGTTTGTGTGTGTGTGTGTAAGTGTGTATGTGTGAGTGTATGTATTTGTACATGTGTTGGTGTGTGTGTGTGTGTTTGGGTGTAAATGTGTGTGAGTGTTTGTGTGTATCTGTGTGTGCATGTGTGAGTGTATGAATCTGTGTTTTTGAGTGTTTGCGTGTGTGCGTGTGTGCTTGTGTGTATGTATATGTATGACTGTGAGTATGTATGTATGTTTATATGTGTATGTGTGTGCGTTTGTGTGTATGTATGTATGTAAGTGTGTGTGTATGTGTGTGTATGCGTATGTGAGTGTGTGTATGCGTGCATGCGTTAGTATATGTGCGTGTGTACCTGTGTGCGTTTGTATGAAGAATTTTTCAAATACATATATATATATATATATATATATATTACCATGCATATTCATATATCTTGTATATATGAACGCATACACATATTCATAGATATAGATACATACACTATTACACACTTGCGCACATTTATATATATATATATATATATATATATATATATATATATATATATATATATATATATATATGTTTGTATATTGTCATTTTACACATGCTAATTTATCTATTTTGCCATCGTATACGAAAGATTGTTTTTGGTTTGTGTCTACGTCAAAACGTTATTTGAAGGTAATTTACAAGTTTTTTAACCGACATTTTAGCCCTTACTCGAAATTCATGTTTATTCAGCTCGCCCTGTCCCCCACCCACTTCTCATGTTTTAGGACCCATCCATCCAATCTCCCTCTCCCCTCTCATCATTTATTTTATATATCTTTTTTTTTTTTTTGCTCTGTCAAAACTTTTCTACAGTCCACGCACTTTGCATTTTTTTTTTTCGTTCCCTTTTTATATATGAGCCTTGTCTGTTCTGGTTCAACTCTTTTTGTAGCTGGTCGTGTTGGACTCAGAGATTGAGGGTTCTTTGTTAGTAGTTCCGACTCAGATCTTATCTACAGGCGCGTCTTTCCTCGTCTGGGGACGGTCCCAGCCCCATTGTATCCACCAACCTTGACTGACAACCCTTGCGCCCGTAGAAGTGCTCGGTAAAAGTCTTCCTGGTCAAGTAACTCACTAAAAGCACCTCGTTTGGTTAGCAATCTCGGCTTGAAGACCATTGATGGTAGGAGCGGAGAGATTTCGTGAAAAAGAGGCTAACGTGCGAGACTGCGACATCTTATTAAATTATTTCGAACTCAAGTCGCACCAATATGTTTCACTTTTGGACTGACACCCTTGGTAAAGGCACTGTTCTTCTCGAAGGATGGCTTTAACATTAAATAACCCACGAAGGTTGAAATGGTATTAAACAAATAAGTCACACCATTGCTCGTGAGTTCCATAGACAATAGGTGTTTAGTAATTCTGACCTTGTGTCAAACTAAGCAATATTTAGTAAATGATTTAGGTTTGGGCTTCTCAAATTGTCAGAGGTGGCGTATAAGTCAGGATATCATTCCAATGTGCCACGGATCGGTAACATATTTGGACTATATCATTACTGAGCATGGCTTTCATTTTTGATAAAGTACCAGTTATTTCTACATGTTGTATTGTAAATAAAAAGGACAATATTAAACCATACAGAATGACTGTATGTATTTTCAGTTGAGTTTTATGGCATATCAACCCTTGTTGGTTATTTAATGCCAAATCCTATTTATAGACGTATACATTAAATATATATGATTTGTAAACGAATAGTTTGTCGATAACATTTTTAAACGAGCCTGAACTCATTTGATTGCACCAAGTTAAATGGTTTCAAGTATTGCAATGTAACACTAACAATTTTATCTAACGTCTGTAATTCGTTTGTTCACAGTTAAATGGTTGGCTGGTTGTTTTGGTTTTATAGTATATCAACCTTTATAGGTTATTTAAAGCCAAATCCATTTCTATGAAAATAGTTCTATTTCAAACAGTTCAGTTTAGGATAAGTACGCAGTTTAAATGTAAGTACAGTTTAATTATTAAAAACATTTCTATTTCAAGTTATTCAGTTTAGTCAAGCATTTCTAATTCAGCTAATTCAGTTTACTATAAGTACAGATTTTGTTTACACACAGTTAAATGTCAAAACAGTTCCTTATAAACAAATCAGTTTAGTTTAAGTACAGGTTCATTGTCAAAAAAACAGTTCCATTTTAAATAATTCAGTTTAGACTAAGCACGCAGTTTAAATGTAAGTACGGTTTAATTGTCAAAAACATTTCTATTTCAAGCTACTCACTTTAGTCAAACAATTCAGTTGAGTATAAGTATGCCGTTAGTTCTATTTAACCCATAGATCGGGCCCTATCAGGTGCTACCAAGCCGGGCTAGAGTGGACCTGGGATCGATGGCAATAAAGAGGTACTCCGTGGTGTAATAGTTATCGTCGTAGGAAATGGACACGACGACACGAGTTCAAATCCTGGACGAGACCGATTGCATTTCACATCGTACTAATACCCTTGGAAAAGGTATGAATCCAATTATTCTCCCTCCAGCTATGGGTAAATAGTAGGGCAGACTAGGTTCTTCAGCCTTGGTGAGGCAACTAGTTTAGGAGAAGGAAAACTCTGAATTGAAACCTATTAAACTCCGCTTAAAAATTGACCTTGTGTCATATCCAGCCCGAGTGGAGGGGTTGATAAACATGAATAAAGAGGTACTCCGCATTCCCCAAAGCTCCAGCATTACTGGATCCTCACCATCAGATTGTTTTGTGTCATATCAAGGACACTTGTCGGTGGGGGTCTTACGCCTCTGCAGAGGTGCAGTCAGTGTATTCTAGAGCCCCAGATGACTGGGCAACACAGTTAAATGGTTTCATGTATTGCTATGTAGCACTAACAATTTAATCTAACGAGTGTAATTTGTTTGTTCACAGTTAAATGGTTTCAAGTACTATTATCTAAATCTTATAATTCTATTTAGTATTAATCATTTGTTTGCACTCAAGGAATAGGTTGCAAGTATTGCTCACAGTAATTCTTATATACACACACAATTAGATGCTTCCAAGTATTGCTATGTAATACCAATAATCCAATTTTTGCACTTAGTTTCAGGTATTCCTATTCAAAACAAATAATTCTATTTAGAATTAATCATTTGTTTGCATTCGTTTATATTTTCACACAGTTATATTTTCACACAGTTAAGTGGTTTCAAGAATTTCTATGAGCCACAAACAATTCGATTTAACATCAGTGATTTTTTAGCATACAATAAAATGGCTAAATAGTTCTGAGTCAAACTGTTCAATTTGACGCATAGAGGAGATCCTAACTGGTACTACCACTCCAAGTGTGAGTGGACCTGGGAATAACGGTAATGAAGTGTAGTCCACATTCCCGAAAGCTCCTGGCTTGGGGTCTCACCGGGAGATGGTTTAGTGTCATATCTAGGGCATTCGTTAGGGTGTGTGTTTTGGGAGCCTTACCCATCTCACCATAATGGACTATTCTCATCGTTATTAGTACTGAGAGTTTTCGCTGCCAGAGAGGCAGATCAATCTCGGTCTGAACCTCTCCCAGTGTCGGGTAGCACTTCGGCCGGCCGTGTTATCTGCGGCACGGATCTGGCCGAGTGTGTCTCGGTACCTGGAGATTTCCTTCGGCCTCAGGGGGCCTTCCCCCCAAGCTTTTACCTCCTTTCGAGGGGGGTTGGGTTCATTGCCCGGCGCCTGAGGCGCCCCTAACAAGGGGAATGCCCACGGGGCCGAGGGCATTTTTGGCAAACTCCGGGCGCGTGTGGGCTATGGCCCTGCGCCCGGTCCCACCCAAAAAAATGTCTTGTGCCTTACATGCCCGTAAGGTGGGGCGTACATCAAATACCGCAGATCAGTCTTGATCTGACACTTCTCCAGGAGTCGGGTAGCACTTCGGCCGGCCGTGTTATCTGCGGCACGAATCTGGCCAGGTGTTTCTAGGTACCTGGAGATTTCCTTCGGCCTCAGGGGGCCTTCCCCCTAGGCTTTTACCTCCTTCGGGGGGTTGGGTTCATCGCCAGGTACCTGAGGCGCCCCTAATAAGGGGAATGCCGACGGGGCCGTAGGCATTTTTGGAAATGCCGGGCGCGTGTGGGCTACGGCCCTGCGCTCAGACCGACCATAAAAAAGGCCTTGTGCCACACATGCCCATTGGGTGGGGCGGTCATCAAATACCGCAGATCAATCTCGGTCTGACACTTCTCTAGGTGCTGGGTAACTCTTCGGCCAGCCGTGTTATCTGCGGCACGGATCTGACCGAGTGTGTCTCGGTACCTGGAGATTTCCTTCAGCCTCAAAGGGCCTTCCCCCCAGGCTTTTACCCCTTTGGCGGTTGGGTGCATCACCCGGCGCCTAAGGCGCCCCTAATAAAGGGAATGCCGACGGGGCCGTAGGCATTTTTGGGATGCCGGGCGCGTGTGGGCTACGGCCCTGCGCCCAGACCCACCAAAAAAAGGCCCTGTGCCACACATGCCCGTTAGGTGGGGAGAGCAACAAAGACCGCAGATCAATATCGGTGCTATCCGAACAGCACGAGACTTCTTTTTCTTACCTTTTCTATGTAACTCAATTTTTCTTCTGTAATATAATCTGTTATCTAATATCCGTGTTTGTGTTTTCATTAGTGACCTTTTCCGGGGCCACAACAGTGTGGTTGTCTTACCTATCTGCAGTGATGCAGTCGGTGTATTCTACAGCCCCAATCGACTGAGCTAGTCTACTTCTCTTTAATAATTATTATTTGCTTGCACACAATGATTTAGTTTCAAGTAAATAATGATGATACTCCTGATTAAAATGTTGTACTGAATTTATTGTAGGATAATTTTAGCTGGAGAAGTTGGTTTGTTAGTACCGAGGAAAAGTGGTTGTTGTTAGCGAGGAAGATGGTGTAACGTATGTGTGTTTACGTTGTGTTGTTTCCTCGCTGAGTGTTGTAAGGCCCTCGCTAAGTTTGTGAGAAATAAAAGGTAGAATGATGAAGAAGAAGTAAGACGGCGAAGGTCGAAAGGTGTTTTTAGAAATAGGTTTTTATTTGCTGCATGGAATATTTAGGTTTGCTTTTGGTGCTGCAAGACTCGTGGAGTTTAAGCTTGTTAGTATTGAGACGAAATGGCGTAATGAGATGTTGAAGTGGCAGCGTGTGTCGTCGGACGTGAGGGATTGTGTTTTTCTTGCATTTTCACGAAAGACATGTTGCAGTTGTAGGAATTGAACTTTGGATGTCACCGTGAGTTTCGTGTCTGGTATTTGCGGAGAGTAGGCGTTATCTCCATGCGTGTCGAGAGCAGGATTACGCTCAGATTGACATAGCCAATTTTGGGGTGACATAAAGTTGTGCCTGTGCGAGGCATGTTGAATGCATCTAATTTATATTCAACTGGGATTCCTCGTAAGGAATCCATAAATTAGATGGGTTCCCTCGTTTGTCCATGCTACTGCTGCTGCTATTTTAAAACCGCAGTAAGATGTCTGCACTGGGCGGCGTTGTACAGCCAAAAAGCATCGCTATTGAAAAACGGCCAGTGTGACGTCTGCATTAGTCGGCGTTCTCCAGCCAAAGAGGATGTGTTTGGCAGCTCACCCGATTTGGTGGCCGGAAATGAAGGTCTGGGGTGAATAGGATAAGTCATCCTGATTGGGTGAAATTAAGTGTCGAATTAAATTGCGTGCCAAACCAAAATACGAAATTTTTCTCTTCTCTACAATGTTGTTAGTTTTCCTGACTCGTCTAGAAAAGTTTAATTCTTACAAGGTGCTTCAAAGCAAGCTTAATCAATGAGTTATGTTACCTTTCATGGTGTACGGATGTATTTATGAAACCGTTTTGTCTCGGGCAATATGTGATAAAAGGTCAATTTTAAGCGGAGAAAAGTTGACTTGAATTCGGCCTTTCATTTCTTCTAGACTGTTTGGCTATCCAAGGCTAAAAAATCCAATATGCCCGACTATTTACGCATAACTAAGTGTGACAGAAAATTTTTCTTCTACCGTCTTTAAGAGTGTAAAGTGGAATGCAAACAGCACTGTCAGTGATTTGAAACCTTATTTTGAAGAAAATAACGTTTCATTCTTTGTTCATTTTTCTCTTGGTAAACTCAGCTTCAGTCACATTTTTTCACCACACCTCGTATTTCGAAATAAAATCAACGTTTCATTCTTTGTTCATTTTTCTCCTGGTAAACACAGCTTCAGTTACGATATTTTTTCATCACACCTCGTATTTCGAAATAAAATCAACGTTTAATTCTTTGTTCATTTTTCTCTTGGTAAACACAGCTTCAGTTACGATATTTTTTCAACACACCTCGTATTTCGAAATAAAATCAACGTTTCATTCTTTGTTCATTTCTCTCTTGGTAAACAAAGCTTCAGTTACGATATTTTTTCATCACACCTCGTATTTCGAAAAAAATCTACGTTTCATTCTTTGTTCATTTCGAAATAAAATCAACGTTTAATTCTTTGTTCATTTTTCTCCTGGTAAACAAAGCTTCAGTTACGATATTTTTTCATCACACCTCGTATTTCGAAATAAAATCAACGTTTAATTCTTTGTTCATTTTTCTCTTGGTAAACACAGCTTCAGTCTTGATATTTTTTCAACACACCTCGTATTTCGAAATAAAATCAACGTTTTATTTTTTGTTCATTTTTCTCTTGGTAAACACAGCTTCAGTCTTAATATTTTTTTCGAAAAGACCACTGATTTCCTTTTTTTTTTTTTTTTTGTCTATTTATTTTGTAAAGACATCTTTGTCGCTAATAAAATAAAAAGAAATAATATTACTGTCAACAATTAAATCTTTCCCATGATTTAATTTAACCAATTTTTTTTTCACTAACTACTCTTTTTAAGTGTTTTGTTGCTGAGTGTTTTGTTGCAATTATTTTTTTGTTTTTTTCATCTTGTTTTTTCTGGTTCTGATTCAAAATACTATGTAATTAAATAAGCAAAGTGACCTGAAGTTGCAGCATGTGTGTATATTTTGTTACAAACCATCTGACCGATTTATTTAGCGTTCTATCATAAAGAATTACATTTTACCAGCGTAATACGTGTAAGTTCCCAGATTCTTTATGAAATAGCACTCACAAAGCGACCTATTAAATAACCTCAGAATTAAATACGAGACATGTCCAAAAATTAAGGTACATATATTTACTTATCCAACATTTTGGCCCAGTCGACTAGGGCTGCAGAATACACCGACTGTATCTCTGCAGAGGGGTAAGACTCCCCACCCCCCAAAAAAGTGTCCAAGATATATCACTAAACTATCTGATTGTCCAGCTTCAGTAATGCTGGAGCTTTGGGGAATGCAGAGTACCCCCTCATTGCCATCGCTCTCAGGTTCACTCTGGCCAGGAGTGGTAGCACTTGATCCTATTGACCCAACCCCTCCACTCGGGCTGGATATGACACAAGGTCAATTTTTAAGCGGGGTTTAACAGGTTTGAATTCAGAGTTTTCCTTCTCCTAGACAAGTTGCCTCACCAAGACTTAAAAACCTAGTCTGCCCAACTATTTACCCATAGCTGGAGGGAGAATAATTGGATTCATACCTTTCCCAAGGATATTAGTGCTATGTAAAATGCGATCAGCCTCGTCCAGGTTTTGAACTCGTGTCGCCGTATCCATTTCCAACGACGATAACCATTACACCACCATTACTGTGGGTCGAATAGAAGTTTTTAACATTTAAAGTGTATTTATGCTAAATTTAATTGTTTGAAATAGAACAAAGGTAAATCCGGCGAGTAACATTCAGAGAGTATCAGGAGAGCGTGGAATCTAACAGCTCAGAGTGGTTCATCACTTCAACCAGGACAAAAACATCCGGAGCTAGTACGTATGCTAATATTGCAAAACATTTGACTCATCCAAGTTTGTTTTTTTTGCCTAATGGCATATCAACCTTCGTGCGTTATCTAAAGCCAAATTCATCCTTGTAGAAGAATAGTTGTGATCCTATTCAACACATCACTGAATGGATTAGGGGTTCATGCCTTTTGCAAAGGTATTTGTCCGAAAGTGAACATAATAGCGAGACTGAATTTCGAACTCTTTTACTGTAATGTTGCAGTTTAGCACGTTAGCAACGACACCCCCCACCACCACCGACTCATCCTAACAACATAGACATAGACATAGAATTTATTCTTTGAATTATAATAAACTATCACTGTTTGAAGAAAAACAGACACTGTAGACCTACCTCAGGCGCCTGTAGTGGTGTAATGGTTAGCAAGCTCCACTAGCAAACCTACACGAGTGATTTCGAGTCTCATTGGGTGCCCCTTTCATATGGCCTTGTGCCACATCTAAGCAAAAAGCTTAGTAAATTACCACTGCAGACCTAACTCCGCGACTGTAACAGAAACAATGAATTCATTATTTATAAAATTGTGAAAAAGAAAACAATTTTCTCTGAGAATATTACATTAATATTAGAAATCCCTGAAGACAGATGAATATTAAGCCTAGAAAAACGTCTAAAGGAATTTAGAAATTAAACAAAAAACAAAAGCTATATCATTATGCTTAATAAACGTCAGGACGAACATTTAAAGAAACGAAAATTCACTAACTTTTAGATTATTTTAGTTTGGTTTCTTTCTTTAATGGCACATCAACCTTTGTAGGTTATTTAATGCCAAAGTCATTATCCTAGTAACAGTAGTGGTACTATTTAACCCTTACGTAGGAAGATTAGGGGGTATATACCTTTTCTAAGGGTATTTGTCCGAGAGTAAACGTAATAGCGCGACTGGAGTTCGAACTCGCTTACTACGATTTCACAGTCCATTGCTTTCACAATTACACCACGAGGACAATACCACTTAGATTATTCTACTAATTTGTTTCGTCTTTGGGTTCTCTGTTTAATGGCATTTCAACCTTCTAAAGTTATTTAATGCCGAAGCCATCCTTCTTGAAGAACAACAGTCGTACTATTTAATCCTTAGCTCGGAGGATTAGCGGGGTTAATATCTTTCGCAAGGATATTAATCCGAATGTGAACATAAGAGCAGGACTGAAGTTCGAACTCGCTTTACCACGATGCCGTTGTTCAGCACGTTAACCACAACACAACGATAGTTTTACTTTTTTTGATTGGTTTCTTTGTTTAACGGCATATCAACCTTTGTGGGTTGTCTAATGGCGAAGTCGTATTTGGAGAAAAACAGCAAGAATACGATTTAACCCATAGCTGGTGGGATAAGGGTGTTCATATCTTTCCCACGGGTATTACTCCAAAAGTGAACGTAATAGCACGACTGGAGTTCGAACTCGCTTACTACGATATCACAGTTCAGCACGTTAGCCACTTCCTTCCTTTAGTTGAACAATATTTCCGCCTAACAGAGAACGATGTCAACGGAGACATTGAATTTACAAAAACAGAGAATGTTGTTTAAAACGAAATCTTTCAAGATCACGTCAATGAAGATGAATGGGCACAAAGTCCAGAAAAGAACTTGAAAAAAATAAAAACTTTACCCTCATTTCCAGGGTGGTGTAATGGTTAAAACTATAGACTGCAGAAACGTAGTTAGTGAGTTCGAACTCCAGAAGAGGTATGACGTTCACTTTCGGACAAATACCATTTAGAAAACAATGAACCTCCTATCTATGGGTTAAATAGCATAACTGCTGCTCAGAAAAGATGGCTTTGGCATTAAATAACCCACGAAGGTTCATATGCCATTAAACAAAGAAACCTAACCTACCCTCATTCTTGCAAAAGAGGTAGCATTGAAAACAAACGATACTGAGGGGCGAATATATAAGTTATCATGAAAAAAAGTGACCTGAAGAAAGAAAAAAACTTCAGAGTCCAACATTTCGTCTAGTGTGCAAGGTGTAAGAAATATGTTTAATCTCGCACTCCAGAACCCATGTCTAGTGGCGTCATTAGATCTAACTAGTGACAGAGGTTGACCAAGTCACCCACCCAAGAAGGAAGAAGGGTTTGGGTGTTCTGCGAGTCCCAATATATATACACGTATATATAGACCAAATATGTATATATACCAAGCCCTCCACACGAACAGGTAATATAACAGTTCCTATCTTTAACACAACTGTTAGGCTCTCATACATCAAGACCAACGGAGAGTCCATCTCTCTCTCTCTATATATATATATATATGTGTGTGTGTGTGTGTGTGTATAATGCAACGATATCGCCGAAGGCAAATATCATCCAGTACAACTGAGAGTAGATATTTACGGGCTTGGGAGTGTTACATTTTTTTTACTATCTTTCTTGTTAAAAAGTTACAATACTGTAGAGATTGGTAATAAATGATACCAAATAATATCCGTTTTCAGTGTACAACGTCTCATTAGAAATAAGAAAATGTACAAGGATTTCATTTTGACTGAGATATTCTGCAACGAAAACGGATATCATTTGGTAATATTTTCTGCTATCTGTGACCGATAATAAAATTTTATCAATATATATAAGAAGTGGTTTCATATTTGGGTTGCTTTATATCTTTGGTAATAAAGTTACATTTTCTTCAGGTGTTAATAATAAATAATTATCATATGGGTTTCTTGTATACAATGTTCCACTAGATATCATTTTGATATATAATTGATACTTCAAATGGGTAGAGTGTGCGCCAATGGCCCGGGAGACCAGGGTTCAATCCCAGGTCGAGTCATACCAAAGACTCAAAAATGGTCCTTGATGCTTCCTTGCTTAACATTCAGCATTATAAGATAGCGATCAAGGGTAGAATAGAGAATTATAAGGAAAGGAATAGCATTCTCTCATACACTATGGTTTGACGCTAATGAGAAGAGAGCCTTCGAGTCGCACTCTACTACGGTAGCTAACTTTACTATATATATATATATATATTCTTGCGTGTCTGTGTGACTATATATATGTGTGTGTGTGTATCAGTAAGTTTGTATATATATATATATATGTAGAGAGAGAGAGAGAGAGAGAGAGAGAGAGAGAGAGAGAGAGATACATACACATATATATAAACACACATATATACACTTACACAAACTTACGTATATCCATGAGTTTGTATATATCTATAAATATCTATATGTCTGTCTGTTTTTGAATATATCTAATTTTGTGAGAGTGTATAAAGATATATATTGATATGCACAAACACACACAAATACAGAGACAGGGAAGAATATATATATATATATATATATATAGAGAGAGAGAGATGCAGAGAGATAAAAAGACTAACTGAAAGCGAGAAAATATGTCATATATACATCCTACAAAATTTTGATGCAAAATTCCCTCCACCTCATCCTAAGACACCTACACTTTCAGACGAGTGAAATAAATAATTTCTCACCCATGCAGACAATGATCCCTCCAGATAATTCACAAATGTTTGTTGTTGATTTATTTTTTTTTTTGTTCTTCTTTTTTTCTTACTTCAGTGATCTAATATCCAGAAATTGCAGTCACCATCGACGCAAAATTGTTTGTCATGTATCGTCAAGGCACAAATATTTGACACATTCTATGTTTGTGGCGTCCACTTTACACCAAATATTCATTACGAACTTCTCTTTCAGTGGACACAATTTGGTTTTCCTTATCGCGCACCGCCCAATGATATATATATATATATATATATATATATATATATATATATATATATATATATTGTTGTGTGTTTTTTGAACGTATATATTTGTAGATATACATTTATATATATATATATATATATGTAGACGTCGATACGCAGACACACATATAAAAACACACACACACACACACATATATATAGTTTTCACATACACATATATGTATATATACACACACAGCTCATATGTATATATGGGTTTCTATGGGTACATATATATATATATATATATATATGTGTGTGTATTTTTCAGCACATATTCAAGCTTCTGCGTTTATATGTATATATAGATATGCTGACACAGATACACCCACACTCATATACAAACACATACACACCTATATACAAATAATTTTGTATATATATATATATATATGTGTGTGTGTGTGAGTATATATATATATATATATATATAAACTAATCATATATAATCAACGAATGCTATATCTATCAAAAAGAAATTAGTTGTTGCAGGAATTGATTACGCTCTCCCTTAAGTAATATAGTTTTGAAGTTTGCAACGCAAACAGGAAACCCATAAAATTCCCTATTGACATCTGAAGATTGTTCTTCTGACTTAAAAACATCAGTAATGAGTGGGTCAGGGAAGTGAAGATTCAAATCTAACGATTATATATATATATAATTATATATATATATTCAGACACAAGTTCAATAGCTCAGCATTTAAAAAAACATTCATGCCCAACGGCACAGCTACGGAAAATTCTCACCGACAACACAACAATATTAGAACATCAAAATAATAAACAAAAACTTCAGATTCTCGAAGCATTACATATCAGAAACCTGCAGCCAACACTTAATAGAATTAATTTTCACACCAGTGCTAATGTACTTAAATGTCTTTAGCTACTGGCACTAAATATAGAATCACATTCAAAAACAAACGCCAAAAACCTTCAACGGCAAAGACGCCCTTACACAGTTGTAATATGCTAAAACAAAAGTTACATCACTTTTGTAGTAGATCCTCCCCTGATGATGGCCCAAAGTCGGGCAGAAAGTACTAGGGATACATGCAACTATGGACAATACATAAATCAATTCCCCCAGAATACAATAAAAGTAATACGGGAATTCGAACGGATCCAAAAGAAAATATGTAGACATAAAATGTCTATTATGTTTAATGAAATTTGCATTAACGAAGAAATGCTGCCTAAATATACATATATATATATATATATATATATATATATATATTGAGCTTAAATGCTTTTGCTAAACGTTACTTAGATCAGTGTTCATTTGTCTTCTACGGACAAAAAAATAAAAAATAAAAAAATTATAATTTCACACAAAGGTCATTGTAAGGTGGGGGACCCCGCACGTCGAGATTCATCCAGAGCAAATGTAGAAAATACTTGACCCCGTTGGTATTCCCCTTTTAAGGGCGCCTCAAACGCAGAGCAATAAACCTACCCCAACGAAGCAGGTAAAGCCTGGAGGCACAGTTCCCTGAGGCAAAATTTAGAAGACAACTGTCGTACTTGGTTCACTGCGTAGGCAGAGAGAATGTATCCCTTTGTCGGATCTACTGAAGGATATATTCTAGGGTACTATTTACCAACCCCTCCGCTCAGGCAGGATATGACACAAGGTCAATTTTTAAGCGGAGTTTAACAGGTTTGAATTCAGAGTTTTTCCTTCTCCTAGTCAGTTGCCTCACCAAGGCTGAAGAACCTAGTCCGTCCTACTATTTACCCATAGCTGGAGGGAGAATAAGGGGGTTCATACCTTTCCCAAGGGTATTTGGCCGAAAGTGAACGTAATAGCGCGACTGGAGTACGAACTCGCGTACTACGATTCCGCAGTTCATCGCTTTAACCATTACACCACGAGGATATATTCTAGGGTACTTCAGGTAGTGTACACGAGTGAATTTGAGTCTCATTGGGTGTCCCATTCATACGGCCTTAAGACACAACTAAGCAAAAAGCTTAATAAATTACTATTGAAGGATGTATCATTGTGACTCCAGAGAATTTTTTCTCCACTCCTCATTGTTTTAATCGTTAACTTGTCAGTTGGTAAGGATTACTTTCGTTTGAAAAGTGTCAGTCGAAAGGCACCTTTTTATTTCAGGATTTACTTTAGGATTCATTTTAGCCTATTCTAAATCCATTTCTTATTAAAATCATATCACTATTCTTCAAAACTTAGTATTCCTTTGGAGTTGTACCACCAATCTCTCTCTCTCTCTCTCTCTCTATATATATATGTGTGTGTGTGTGTGTGTGTGTGTGTGTGTGTGTGTGTGTGTGTGTGTGTAAATATAAAAATTTGAAAAAAAATTCAGAGGGTGTAGTTTTTATAAACAATGAAATGTACTCTCCATTTTTTTTTTCTTAAACCATCTTCAGGTCGATTAAAAGCATATAATAGAATGATTCATTCGAAAAAAAATTTCAAATAAGAAAAAAGAAACGAAAAAGTGATAAGATTCTTCCAGTTATATCTTTAATTGCATTTCCTTTCAAAATAAATTGACGTCACTTGCGTCCAAATCTCTTTTCAAAGAGCAAAAAGTCTTTCCTAAAAATCCTAATATATATATATATATATATATATATATACCAAAGACTCAGAAAATGGCACTTGAGACCTTCTTGATCAACACTCATCTATATAAGGTAAGGATCAAGGGTAAGTGGAGAAATTAATGGAAAAGTGTTGTGCCCTCCGCTACACCACGGTGTAGTAGCTATTGAAAAGGGAGCCTTCTGGGCGCCCTCACCTATTGTCACCAACTTTACTACTTATAACTGGTTTGAATTCAGAGTTTTCCTTCTTAAAGTGCCTGGGCTGCCCTACTATTTAACCATAACCGGAGGGAACATAGTTGGATTCATTCGTTTCCTCAGGTTATGTGAAATGTAAACTTACTAGCTCAACTTATATATTTGTGTGTTCTTTTGTGTGTGCTTGTGTTTATGCTTTTGTGTGTGTATGTGTGTGTGTGTGTGTGTGTATAAAAAGAGAGAGAAAGAGTATGTGAGAGACAAAGAGAGATCGATGCTTTAATAGAACTGACTAAATTAGTTTGATAATCACATAGTCGACAAACTTAGTTACCAAATGTCTACGCAATTCAAATTCAGATCTATATATGCAGTATTACTAATATTGAGCTCTCTGTCTTAATAAATATCGCACACCTTATATATATATATATATATATATATAAAAGTTCTATTTTTTAACCGTACAGGAGACCTGGGTTCAATGACAAGTCGCATCATACCAAAGAATTTTTAAATGGTACTTGATACCTCCTTGCTTAACACTCACAAATAAAAGGTACGTATCAAGAGTAAATTGGAGCAATCCTGGGAAAAGAGTAGCGCCCTCTCCAACACCTCGGTGTAGTAGCTATTGAAAAGTGAGCCTTCTGGTTTCCCTCGCCTACGGTCACCAACTTTACTACTTATAACTGGTTTGAATTCAGAGTTTTCCTTCTTAAAGTGCCTTGTTGGATTCATTCTTTTTTCCTCAGGTTATGTGAAATGTAAACTACCTCGACCAGGATAAGAACTTGGATCGCCGTATCCATTTCCTATGACGGTAATCATTACACCACGAACGCTTTCCATGGTAACGCAGACACACTCACACATTATATATATATATATATATATATATATATATATATATATATATATATATATATACTAACACTGAATCCGACAGTATGATCTCTCAGATTTAAAATTGCTGTTGTGCAGAAACTAGAGCATGGTATTTCTTTGATCATCATCAGCAGCAGCAGCAGCTATAGCACTTCAGTTGCCCTGATGGTGTGTAATGGTGAATACCATGCCTTTGTGATTGACTCTTATTTTTCCTAAGCACCTAATATCAATATGTTGTCATCTTCCAGGGCCATCTGATACAACAACCTATCCCCTGCTGATTACTTCCTCGGGTAACATCGGAGAAGTTCTTGGAAGCTGTTGTGATTAATACACTACGTCCCACTCTATGTAGACAGACAGACAGCAGAGCTGAAACACAATTTGAAATATTCAGGGAGTTATTGACTTGATGTGGAGTAAAATAAACCTTGTCTCGTCCGAATTTTAAGATCCTTTTCTTTTAAAACCTTATTCCCTTCATTTGTAAATACCGGGAATTGACTCCTGTAGAACTATCGATCGAAAGTCGTCTAAGTAATATTTTTATAATGTTTGAAACTATTCTTAGTCGCCACTTTTTTAATGCTTCGATACTTAAAATCCGTTCATTCTCGTAAAATGCTGAATACTGAGTCTGGTGAAATAAAAATTACTAACTTGCAATGATACATTTCGCATCTATTTGCAAACGTCTCTTATCGGTATCTGTCGCACGTTCCAACCAACCGAACGAGTGTGGCACAAAGCCTTTTAAGGTGGGTCTGAGCAAAGGACCATATCCCAGACACGCCCGGCGTCTCCAAAAATGCCTGGGGCCCCGTCGGCATTCCCTGAAAAAAGGTGCCTCAGGTACCAGGTTATAAACCTAGCCCCTCAAAGGAGGATTATAGCCTGGGGGGACGGCCCCTTGAAGCTTTAGGATGCTGGTCTGACTGTCAGCCGAGACAGAACACACCCGACCAGATCCATGTACCGAAGAACACGGCCAATCGAAGTGTGAAGTGACTTGACCCCCTTGCGTGCGTCTCTTGTCTGTATCTGTCGTATGTCCCACCAACCGAACAAGTGTGGCACAAGCCCTTTTAAGATGGATCCGAGCGAAGGACCATAGCCTAGACACGCCCGACGTCTCCAAAAATGCCCGAGTCCCCGTCGGCATTCCCTGAAAAAAGGTGCCTCAAGCGCCAGACGATAAACCTAGCTCCTCCAAGGAGGGTTAGAGTCTGGGGTGACGGCCCTTTGAAGCACAGGGATGCCGGTCAAGGCGCACCTCGACCGACTGCCGGTCGAGCCAGAAAACTCCCGACCAGATCCATGTACCGACGAAGATGGCTGATCGAAGGGTGAAGTGTTTTGGCCGTCTTGCATACGTCTGTCGTCGGTATTTGTCGTACGTCCCACCAACCAGATGAGTATGGCACAAAGCCTTTTTACGTGGGTCCAGGCGTAGGACCGTAGCGCAGACACGTCAGTTAGCTTCAAAAATCACTCAGCATTCCCCTAAAAAAGGGTGCCTCAGGCCCCAGGCGATAAATCTAGCTCCTACAAGGGGGTTTAGTGCCTGGGGGACGGACCTTTGAAGCACGAGGATGCCGGTCAAGGCGCACCTCGATCGACTGCCAGCCGAGCCAGAACACACCCGACCAGATCCGTGTAACGACGAACACGGCCGATCGAAGTGTGAAGTGGCTAGGCCGTCTTGCATACGTCTCTTGTCTCTCGGCAGACCTCTGTCTAACCCATTTATATATTCACCACTTCTAGTCACGTGAACTGTAGTAGCACAATCCATTTCAACACTTGTGTTAGTTGGCTAGAGATCCGTGTTCGAACCACAATTCGATATTGGTACATTCCTGTACATAGAATATTCATTTTAATCGATATATATATATAGAGAGAGAGAGAGAAAGAGAAAGGTACCCGTGGTGTAATGGTTATCGTCGTAGGAAATGGACACGGTGACACGAGTTCAAATTCTGGACGAGACTGACTGCATTTCACTTAGCACTAATACCTTTCGGAGAGGTATGAATCCAATTATTCTCCCTCCAGCTATGGCTAAATAGTAGGACAGGCTAGGTTCTTCAGCCTTGGTGAGGCAACTAGTCTAGGAGAAGGAAAACTCTGAATTCAAACCTATTAAACTCCGCTTAAAAATTGACTTCGTGTCATATCATGCCCGAGTGGAGGGGTAGGTAAATATATATATATATATAAAAAGATATAGATATATATATATATTAATCTTTATATCTAATATATAATTCATTTGGTATGAGAGAAACCTAGATTGTACAATATGCAAATTCTACAAACTGATATCTGGGGAAAAATAATTCAGTAAAAAAACGAACAGACGAAAAACACACGTGCTACTAGAAAATGATCAAGCGGCACGTACGTCTAGTAAAAAGAAAAAACAACGATAGAATTACCTAAGCTAAAAGTAATAAAGTGCTCAATACATGAGATAGAGCTTATATCATGAAAATAATTCCTACCTTGGCCATGAGCGAGTGTATATAGATTTCACGAGTCAGTGCGATCCTGAAGAGTCGTTTGGTTTGGTTTCTTTGTTTAATGGCAGGTTTAATATAGGTTATTTAATGCCAAAGCCATTCTCCTAGAAGAACAGTTGTGGTACTATTTAACCCATAGCTGGGAGGATAAGGGGGCTCATACATTTCCCAAGGGTATTTGCCCGAAAGTGAACATAATAGCGCGACTGGAGTACGAACTCGCGTACTACGATTCTGCAGTCGATCGCTTTAACCATTACACTACGAGGACACCCCCGTGAAGAGTCTTTTGGTGAAACCTAGGTAAACGCGTTCTTGGACATGTAGGAATTTTTTTCAATGTATATATATATATATATATATTGTCATTCACAGACAGGCTGTTTCGTTGTATCACAACTCTTCAGTGTGGCAAGACACGTAGGACGCTGGAAGCTGGAATAGAAACCCGCCCAACTTTTACGTTGGACATAGTATCATACCCCTCAGAAGGTCCCCGTGGTGTAATGGTTATCGTCGTAGGAAATGGACACGGTGACACGAGTTCAAAACCAGGACGAGACTGATTGCATTTCACATAGCACTAATACCCTTGGGAAAGGTATGAATCCAATTATTCTCCCTCCAGCTATGGGTAAATAGTAGAACTGACTGGGTTCTTCAGCCTTGGTGAGGCAGTTAGTCTAGGAGAAGGAAAAATCTGAATTCAAACCTGTTAAACTCCGCTTAAAAATTGACCTTGTGTCATATCCTGTCTGAGCGGAGGGGTTGGGCAAATAGGATCATACCGCTCAGCCAACAAGCATACCACGTCAGCTCTGGAATTATAAGGTATTGAATAGCAGCGTTCGTTTGTTTACATTTTATACCTTACCGAATACCAGAGTGTTCAATTCGTTCGAAGAGCTTTGCATTATGCGAGCGGCAGCCGTAAATTCCTTCACCAGAGTGCTCAACCCCCATGGGGGAGCGTATATATTGTCATCGTCTCCTTAAATCTAAAGTTCCCGTGTTTTAATAGTTAGTGTTGTTAGAAATAAACCTCGCAACTGGAGTTCAAAACCTGGACGAGGCCGTTTACATTTCACGCAGCGCTAAAACCCTTAGGAAAGGTATAAATCTCCCTCCTTTTATGGGTAAAAAGTAGGGAAGACCGAACTCTTTAACCTTAGTATGGTAACCGCTCTTGGAAAAGAAAAACTCAAAATTCAAACTCTGCTTAATATTGTCATTGTGTCATATCCTGCTCGTTCAGAAGTGTTGGGTATATATATATACAATCCTTTCAAAAAGAATCATTGGTATGACAGATAAAAATTCAGTCTCTCGGAATCATCATTTGTTCTATTCCAGAAGGAAGCGTTAATCCAATTACGTAAGATTTAATTTAAGTAAATGGTATTTCAGCGCAATGAACAAGAAATAAAATTCCTGCAAAATTTTTGTAAGAGATCAATGTACAAATCCCCGCAAAACAAATCGTTAATTCAGTTATATTAATTTGAATTATATTCCAAGATGACAACTTCAAATTCATTCAACATTATATAAATGACTATTTTTTTGATTCTTTAAGTGGTAACCCGTATCGACAAAACAAAGGAATACTTTGTACTATTGTAGTATTGGTTTAGACAAAGAGACAAAGATGGGTTTAAGAGATGACCACGAGATGAGATTGTCCGTATCGGGAAAATGAATAGTCTGTCCTATGGTCACAAAAACAATGCCACTCTCTTTAGTGCCTTGGACAGTCGGCTGGGGTTGTAGAATACACCGACTGCTTCTCTGCAGAGAGGTAAGACCCACCCTCCCCCAACAAGTGTCCTGGATATGATACTAAACAATCTGATGGTGAGATTCCAATAATGCTAGTGCTTTGGGGAATGCGGAGTATCCCTTCATTATCATTTCTCCCAGGTCCACTCTGGCCCGGAGTGGTAGCACCTGATAGGGCCCTATCTATGGGTTAAATAGAACTAACGGCATACTGATGCTAAATTGAAATTGACTAAACTGAGAAGCTTGAAATAGAAATGTACTTGCATTTAAACTGCATGCATATGCTAAACTGAATTATTTGAAACTGAACTGTTTTTTTTACATTGAAACTCTACTTACACTAAACTGATTTAAGATAGAACTGTTTTGACATTTAACTGTGTTTAAACAAATTCTGTACTTATACTAAACTGAATTATCCAAAGGCTGATATGCCATTAAACAAAGAAACCAAACCAAACCAAACCTAAACTGAATAAGCTAAATTAGAACTGCTTGATTGGGCTGAGTGGCTTGAGGTAGAAGTGTTTTTCACTGTTAAACTGTCCTTACATTTGAACTGTGTACTTATCCTAAACTGAATTGTGTGAAATAGAACTATTTTCATAAAAATATATTTGGCATTGAATAACTACAAAGGTTGATATGCCATAAAACCCAAATAGCCAACCAAGCTCTTTAGTGCCGATATTATAATTCCCCCTTAGCCCGGTCTTAAAAGCAGCAAGACATGAAAAAGTATTTTTAATTCAATCAAGATGAAACCTATTCCATGATAAATTGTAACCTCACGACCAAAAGTGACGGGGCAGTTTCGCTTAGCCCCGAAATTTCGGTCGTGACTCATCACCCTCTCTGTAATTAACCGGGGCACCTCGGGTGGTGTAATGGTAGGCAAGGTAGACTAGGAAACCTACAGGAGTGAGTTCGATTCTCATTCGGTGCCCAATTCATGCGGCCTAGTGCTACATCTAAGCAAAAAAAAAAAAAAAAAAAAAAGCTTAGTAAATTACCTCTCCTTAATTAACCGACTGCTTCTTTTTCAAAAGTTTCCAAGTCTCTAGTCTGGCCTTCGAACCTTCAGCGATAGCTCGGCAGATTAACCTTTTTGTTGTCGGTCTCACATCTGGGATGATTGTTGGTGGGTGCGATCAGCAAAGTACATCAATAAATATGTTTTTTTAATTGTTTTTTTTACATTGTAGTGGTATTAATAAACCTAATGAATAGAGTATTCGCCATTGATCCGGGCGACCAGGGTTCAATCCCAGGTCGAGTTATACCAAAGACTCAAAAAATGGTACTTGATGCCACTTTCCTTAAAACTCAGCATTATAAGGTAAGGATCAAGGGTAAAGTGGAGCAATCCAGGGAATGGAGTTGCGCCCTCCCCAACACCTCGGTGTGGTAGCTATTGAAAAGGGAGCCTTCGGATCACCCGCGACTTAGGTCACCAATTTTAATTACTTAGTATTAAGAAGATTTTTTTTCAGGTATTGGATGAAACATTGTCAAACAAACAAGTTGTTTTAACATGTGTATTATATTGTCTGTATATATATATATTAACTAATCTAAACATAGAGCACTCTCTCTGTATATAGTAAGCAGCTCTGTGAGGATATGAACCTACATACAGCAGCTCTGATGTTTGTCCTGATTGGAATTATTACCTATTAAGGATTTACTGGATTGAATAATATCTTATATATATATATATATATATATATATATATATATGTCGATGTGTGTGTGTGTGTGTGTGTGTATGTGTGTGTGTGATGACTATCACATCTTGACAGATGATAGCCCTCTTTATAATCAAATTATAACTTAAGCATCCGGAATAATGACAAATTCGCCTTGAGAAAATATACAAGATTCGTAAGATGTTACAGTAGTTAGACATTTGTACGTCGTTGTTCACACGCTTGTACAATACTTATTCCACACTCTTGCGTTTACAGCGCAGACTACTGGTGACTATATAAACTGCAGGGTTTTATTCTATGGTAATTTTTCTCTGCCTTTTTCAATCAAAGGATATCCACAAGTTGGGAGAGGTTTGTTGCTAGAGTTTCCTTCTTCAGTTTTTATTTTGAAATTAATTTCTTCAAGTAGAATTACATTCACCACGGTTTTGTCAAATGACCAAAGCCCTCTTACCCCATAAATACACAAATATCTATTATTTGTTTCTTTGTTGTTTAATGGCATATAAACTTTCTTGGATTATTCAATGCCATATCCATCCTTTTGGAAGAAAAGTATTGGTACTATGAGGTTGCTTGAGTTTTATGCATGTTAACTTTTTATATAAATAATCAATTCTATCTCAAAAAATTCAGTTTAGCATGAATACACAGTTTAATTGTCAAAGAAATTTCTATTTCAAGCTATTCAGTTTAGTCAAACAGTTCTAAATCAAACAATAAAGTTTAGTACAAGTGTAGTTTTTACTCACACAGTTAAATCTCAGAATAGTTATATTTCAAACAATTCAGTTTAGACTAATTACAGTTTCAATGACAAAACCCTTACTATTTAAGACAATTCAGTATTGCATAAGTACGCCATTTTGTTCTATTTGACCCATAGATAGAACCCTATCAGGTGCTAGAATTCCGAGTGGACTTGGGAATAATGGCAATAAATGGATACTCCATATTCCCTGAAGCTCCACCATTACTGCAGCCTCACCATCAGATTGTTGAGTGTCATTTCAGGACACTCGTTAGAGAAGGGTTTTAACCCTTTACAGAGAAGCTGTCAGTGTATTCTACAGCCCCAACCGATTGGGCAAGGTACTATTTAACTCGTAGCTGAAAGGATAAGAGGGTCATACCTATCCCAAGTCCGGAAGTGAACGTAATAGCGCAAATGGAGTTCGAACTCGCTTACTACTATTCCGCAGTCCATCGCTTTTAACTATTACACCCTTAGGACACCCCTATATATACTTATGTTTGTGTATGTGTGTATGTGTTTCTAATTGTCCATTGTTGCCTTTCCTTTTTCTTTCATTCAAACTTAATTTGTTTATCTAAAATCTGTTGGGGTGAGTGTATGCAATTGTCATTTTCATGTATTCTGGTTTTAAATCACCCCGACGGTCTTCTCACAAAAGCAATCAGTCTTTCTTCTTTGAGATATAAAAAAAAAACGAAAAAGGAAAAGAAAAAGTGAGCCACGTCTCTAAGTATTCAACTCCCTGCTAAATAAAGCGATCAACTAGAAGATTACATCAACAGTTACCGGAACACAAATGGCAAGATTTTGGTTATCTGCCCTTGGCACGCAAATACTCTTAGACAAAAAGAATGTCGAAGTCAAACCCAAATCTTTAGGATTGGCATTAAACAGACTCTTTTAGACGGATAGATTTTCGCCATTTCCTGCCGAGCACATTTGATGCCAACCACTAAATAACTGGCATCAACTGTAGACGTTTCAGCACCGTCAATTTCCATTCCCGCCCAATTCTCTCGCGTGTTTGTCATTCCAAGAGTTGCCATTTTTATTTCTTCGTCGCCAACAAAATGGCCGCCACACTCCCGCTCAACCCGTTTCTCTTGGCATGTATTTAAAATTGGTACCCACCCCAATAATTTATGAACAGTACAATGCTTCTACTTTCTCCCTTTTTTTTTAATTTTATTTTTATTGATGCCCCCATTATTATTTGTATTTAATGCTCGGTTAAAATGACCTTGCGCTAGTTCCGAGTAAATGTAGTTAATATTTAAGAGCTGCTAAATCTAGGTTAGTTGATGCTTTTACGGCATGCCAAGCCTTGTTGATTTATTCCACGCCTTTTTGTTTAGATCGTCATTGTTCTTTTAATGGCATATCAAACTTCGCGGGCTATTTAATACCAAAGCCATCGTTTTAGACAAACAGTACTGATAAAATTAAACTCGTCGCTGTCGCAGGACATAAGGGAATTCGTACCTCTCGCTTCGGTATTTGTCTGAAAATAAACGCAATGGTACAACAGGAGTTAGACCTTGCTTATTAGGATGCTGCAATCTAGGACGTCAGCCACTACATCACAGAGATTCCCTCCCCCCGCATTTAATGCCGAAGTAAGTTTATTTTTCGAAAGCTGTTATATGGTGGTTTTAAGCAATGGCGACTCCGTGATTGGAAGTTTTTGGATTAAATTCGGTGAACAATTATCTTAAGTTTATCTATTTCTAATCAGAAGACATTCTTTCAAGACAAGTCATTTTCCTTGACTTTAATTGTGTGTATATATTCTTTAGTTTAAAAATATTTGTACTTGGCTTTGGTTTTATATATATATATATATATATATATATATATATCGAGTACAGATATTTATTCGGTTGATTTTAATAGAGTTTACTCGTGTCTGTATTGACCAACCAGGGAACCAGCAGTGGGAAGCTTTTTTAGAAATATCTTAAAGGTTTAAAAGAAGAAATTAAAATATTTCTTTGAATAGTTTTTAAGTGTTTATATGCTATATATAAAGCGATGTAAACGTACTGCTGTTGTATCAACATTACATTTTAAACGCACACACATACACACATATACATATGTGTGTGTGTGTGTGTGTGTGTGTGTGTGTGTGTGTGTGTGTGTGTGTGTGTGTGTGTGGTTATGTGCGTGTGTTGTATATTGACCTTCGACCCGGCCAAACATGCCATTCCAAAGTGATGCACTGGAAGGAAGTGACACATTCTGATGGCAGTTATGGGAAGAAATCGCGTAGGCCGGCTTGGCTGACAAAATGGGACAAGGTAAAATCCCATGATACAGTCATAGACTTATGAACCGGAAGAGAGTGACCTGTAAACTGCATGACAGTTATTTCCGCTTGATGACGATAAAACATGCCATTCCGAGGATTGAGTGGGCGATTGAACAATTATATAACTCGGTGTAGACAGGAAGTCAGTTAGTTGGAGTCAGATGAGTTAGAGACAAGATGTTGTAGAGAAAGCCAGCACTCAGCAGAAAGCTGGGCCTCTGGGCCTCCGGTTGAGCAGCCCTGGAGAACGAGAAAGACACAAAGCTGATGGCCATAATAGTGGGGGTCAATATGTTGCAGTTCTGTTCGGTCTCCAGCCCCCTCTCACAGTAAAACCTTGAGTAACCCTGTCAAACCTTTCAAATAAAGTGAGAGGTATATTTCTTTATTGTGTCCCTCGTCTTTATTGTGTGTCGTTGTGTTCTGCATGAATCTGCATATGAGTATACAACACGTGTATCAATAAAATCTGAAACTCGGTTACAAATAGACAATCATAATCATTGCAAACATTAAATGAAAGGAAACGAAAGAAACGCATTTAGACGGCAAATCTATAAGCTGACGGCCAATAAGAAAGATTACATAAGTGGAAAGAACATTTCATGAACCCGCTCCTAAAACCTATAAAAAATTATTAATAAGCAACTAGACATTAAAGTATTTCGGTATACAGAGGACTTGACGCAATATTGAAGGGGGGTGTCCTCGTGGTGTTATGGTTAAAGCGATGGACTGCGGAATCGTAGTATGCGAGTTCGTACACCAGTCGCGCTATTACGTTCACTTTCAGGCAAATACTCTTGGGAAAGGTATGAACCCCCTAATCCTCCCAGCTATGGGTTAAATAGCACCACTAATGTTCTTCTAGGAGAATGGCTTTGGCATTAAATAACCTACAAAGGTTGATATGCCATTAAACCAAACCAAGCATAAACCAAGCAAGCAATATTGAAAAAAATTAAAAGCAGAAAAACTGCATGCATCGATGAAATACCCAACCAAGTGTGGAAGACAAGAACATTTGTTAGCGTACTTCGATTATTCAATGCTGTGTTTAAAAAAAAGGGAGAAATGGTCAAAAGGGTGTATCCTTTCTTTCCCCAGTAAAGGCAGCCTCGGAATCATTAAGAAAAACAGCGGTACTAATATTACATCGATTGTTTCTAAGATTTATAATGTCTTCTTTCTCTACCTTATCCAACCTGACATCGAGAAAAATTCTTAGGAAAAATTAGAACGGTTTCCATAAAAATTACTTAACAACTTCACATATTCTGACTATTCACCAAAATCACCACATCATCGAAGGAGTAACAATAACTCTAAAGCTCGTAGATTCCTCAAAGACATTTGATTATATACACAGAGGGAACATGGAGAATATACTACTAACATATGGTCTCCCTAGAAAAAACTGTGACGACACTCCCTCGGTCCCCGAATACGTCATCTTCTTCGAACCCCTTTCACTTCTTGGCCGGTGATCAACTAGTGGTTCCGATAGGGGTATCGCACATTTCTTCATAGCTACAAGAAAGACAATCAAGGGAGTGGGTGGAGAGAACAAAGAACAAACGAACAATATGCATGGGTTAATTCAAGCGCAAGAAGGGGTGTTATGTAACACTCTGCATTCCCTGTGTGCATATGTAGACTAACGCTAGCGTGGATTTCTAGCAAAATCTCTACAAAGCTACTAGGAATGCCAACCCATCTTGACTGGTCTTCCCTCACTGCTCTGGACCCTATCTCATCCGACTGGTCTAACATGCCCGGTGTCGACTCGCCACTCGCGTCACCCTTCGCCAACTGCCTTCTCTCAGTTCCTTTGTCCAACTCAGTGACTGGCGTTCCCTTGCCTACTTCCGGTCACGTCGAGATCGCGGGCTCAGGCCTTTGTTTGGTTTCGCACCAAAACAAACAAAGGGATCGTCTGCTTGGTGGACCACCTACATAGTGTTACAAAACTGTTTCAGTTATAATGATGCTATAAAAAACACGAAAGCCATAGTTTGCTCCCTTGATGGTGAAACCGACTTTTTCGAAATTGTCGTGGAAGTTTTGTAAGGAGATACGTTAGCGCCACATATGTTCATAGTCTGCCTGATCAACGTACTTCGAACGTCGGTAGATCCATAAAAGAATATGTTTTTACACTTGTGACGGCAAATCGACTAAAATCCAAAAACGGGACTTTATTTTTGCACGTGTGAAGATGGGGCAAGTTGGCACTTGATCCCCTGTAGAATAAGTCCTCGTTCAGAGTTTTTCTCTCAGGCATATAGGACCTGGCATATTACGTGAGGGATTAATTTAGGGCCAGACTGACCGCCGCTGGCAAGGGGTTCTAAATTTCACACTATCCACACACCCACCAAGGCCACTAAACTTCCTCCCCTAGACAACAGAAGATATGGACCTATACGTTTTAGTCATAATAATATTATATTGTAGTAGTCGGCAACTCCGGTTTTCCGTGTGATATTTTTAAGGAATTAATAGGACAATTCTAAGCAAGATAACATAAGGCGAATAGGAGCTGAAAAGGAAATGTGACACAACAAATTCGTAGCAGAACTGCAAAGAACAACTTAGACCACGTGGTAACGTAAAAATACATGAATCCTTTACTATACAAAAAGATACACTTTCAAAGTGTCAAATATGTATAATGAATTGAACAGTCCATGGACATAAATGTGTTTCTTCTTTTCAGTTCTTTCCTTTTTCTTCAAATTGAGAGAGAGAGAGAGAGAGAGAGAGCGGTATATAGAATTTGGATATCAGGGAGAAATAGCCCCAAAGTTACTTATCTTATTTTTCGTCGGGGTTCCACTGGAGAATCTTTCTTCTTTCACGGGCTAATAGACTTTATGCTATTTTTAACACTGGCTTGAGGAACTTGGGTCCCTCGTGTCCAAGATATGTTTTTGTCTTATTCACCCGGAGTAATGGCTATGGGTCTGTCTGCCACGAGCCCCTTCCAATAACTAACATTTCTTCTCGTTTTTTTCGCCGACGGGGAGAAGGTGCCACTTCCGTTTTAGGGCCCCAGCCAATCATTTGGCTTCTCCCTCTTTCTCCCTGGTGTCCGGCGACCTGAGGTTACTAAGTACCAACATCTGTTGATATCCCCTCTGTGACCTACATTCTTTCTTAACGTTCACTTTTTTGACGGGTTGCCACTGTTCATTCCAACGGGAGGATAGTATTAATCTTATTTCTATCGTCTCCGTGGGATATCACGTGACACACTGAAAAAGACAAGAAGCAGGTGACATCCTACAGAAACTTTAACAGATGCAGACTAGGGAGATTATCTAGCGCTTATCGCAAATACACTTGTCCAAGCTGAATCGCAATTGCATAGACTGGAGCAAGGAGCAAGAAGCATTGGTCTCTACGTGAACGCAGATAAAACAAACGTTCATGCGTTTTAAACGAAAAAAGGTCATCTCCTCTTTAAGTGGCAAGCCTCTAAAATTAGTTGACCATTTCTCATACCTCGGTAGCAATATCACATCTACTGAAAGCTTTCGAAATTATTCGACCATTTCATATTACTAGGTAGCAACATCGCATCTACTGCATCCTTCTGAAATCAGCGGAACCATTTCGCATATTTCGTTAGCTATATTGCATCTACTGAAACCTTCTGAAATTAGTAGACCTTTTCACATACCTCGGTAACAATATTGCATTTACATTAAAGTATGTAAGACAAGAAAATGCAGTAATACACAAAATAGCAGCTGTACGGCCACTTACCTCTCATCTCATCATCAAAGTAAGACAGACAAGGCATGCTGGTCACAGTGAAGTAAGAATGAACATATGTGACCTAAAATTTGTAGACCATTTCTCATACCTCGGTAGCAATATTGCATATACTGAAACCTGAAATTAGTAGATCATTTCACATACATCGGTAGCAATATCGCATCTGTTGAAACCTTCTGAAATTAGTAGACCATTTCACATACCTCAGTAGCAATATCGTGTCTGCTGAAACCTTCTGAAATTAGTAGACCATTTCACATACCTCAGTAGCAATATCGTATCTGCTGAAACCTTCTGAAATTAGTAGACCATTTCACATACCTCAGTAGCAATATCGTATCTGCTGAAACCTTCTGAAATTAGTAGACCATTTCACATACTTCGGTAGAAATATCTCATCGATTGAATGTGATGTCAACATAATCGTAGTAAAGGTTTGCACTGCTGTTGGCAAATTGTCGTTCATGTGGAATTTGATAAAATATAACTGGATTTCTTCAAAGTTGCAATTGTATCCATAAAAGCTAGATGAGAACTGAATCCTGGAAGCAACACCTCCAAAACTATGCAGCTGTCCGGCCACTTACTGCCCATCACAAAAACCATACAAGTATGACATACAAGACAAGTAGAGCACAGCAATGATGGAATCATATGTGACGTTCTTCTATGGACATGGTTGTGCCAGTGTTGGCCAACCAGCAAGAGCTTATTTATAACTGCCCAGAGCGGACACTAGATGTACTTTGGAGGACTTGCTGGGAATCATAGATGATAGGAACAGATGGAGAAGGATAGTCAAGGAATTCTGTACTGCTGGCGTGACTCAGTTGGCTATGTTCAGACACAGTGTCCGCAAAGAGCTGATTTATGTAAGTCCCTACTAATCAACCAACACTGGCGTTACCATGAGTAGTAGTCCATAAGAAAACATCGTTTATGTGCTCATTCATACTTCACTGTGACCAGCATGTCCTGTCTGTCTTTCTTTGACGATGAGATGAGAGGTAAGTGTCCGTACAGCCGCTATTTTGTGTATTACTGCATGGAGGATTTCTTTAAAGCAGCAAGTGGTATTTTGTGTTGTTCCCATCTCGCTTTTTTGCTATATGTTTCGTTAGAATCCACGTGGTGCGTACATATAATAGTAGTACAAATACGGCCAGAGCTTAGAAGAAATCCCGTTTAATTTTATCTGAGATCAGGTTTCCAGGTGATCGACAACCTGTCAACGCTTTACGTATGTTGACGTTACTTTCAGTCGATGATATTCTGCTGTTGTTATGCATGGACCGGTATATATTCAGAGGCTTGAAATTAAAAGTGGACATGATGTCTTCTGGGAGTTAGTATGTATACTCCTGGCCGCTGGGTCGGGACATATATCGGCTGGCCGTGTGGCTCGGTACACGGATTAGGTCGGTTGTGTCCTGGATTCGGTGGCAGTCGGTCGAGATCGCCTGACATGAATTCCGGGAAGTTAACACTGGTTCTCCTTGAGCCTCGGGGTGTGTGTGTGGCTGTCCCCCAGGCTCTAATCCTCTTCGGAGCAGCTAGGTTTATCGCCTGGTGCCTAAGGCGCCCCTTTTTAAGAGAATGCCGATGGGGCCTGAGGCATTTCTGGAGCCACCTTGTGTGTCTGGGCTATGGCCCTGCGTTCGGACTTGCCTAAAAGGGCTTTGTGCCACACTCTTCTGGTCAGTTGGAAGTACGAAAAATATCGATATGATGCCTTCTTGTCTACAAATTCTATTTATTTGTGTTCATGTGTTACATAGCCATACATGAGTATGGGAAATGTTCATAGAATGTTCATAACTCATATATAGACAACATAGGAATCCCGAAACACGAAAAACACAAACGACTTCTTAGTTCAGGTACGAAACTCTTTATTACCTTTGAATTTATAAGTTTTTCGACATAAGGAGAGAGAGACACAATCCTTCTATGCTGACTGCTTTTACATTGTCAGCTCTCAACCCAACTAACGCACAGCGCCCGTAGCGCACAAATTTTCTGGACACGACGAAGCCCGAAAGTCAACCCTCTTCTTCCCAGGCAGGAACTCAACTAACTGACTTTTCTCAAATCTCAGTTCACGCTTTCGGTGCGTGATGTCTCTCACATCCCTGGTCAAATCCACAATCTGGGATTTTAATAGTGAAATCTCTGAATGATACGTCCGCTCCGCACGCGCGTGAACACCTGCGCACTTGTTTGCACCTAACTAACCCATGCACTGAGTCAAAATGTTCTCAGCCTAACTAAACCCAAAGGCAAGATATATAAAACGAAATCCGTCGGCCATTATGTTACAAATGTAGATGTCGATGCCTCCGGCTGTTTGCTCCAGGCTATGCAGCAGGAATTCAGCTCTAGCTGGTGTATTTGCAAGAAGTTCTAGATTGTCTCCATCTGTCATCATTTCCATTGTATATCGGTTGCCTCTTGTCGTTTTTTTTTTAATGCAAAACCATTTCTTTTATTAGATTTCTTGGTGTAGTGAAGACAGGTTATTAGTATTTATGATGTTAATATATCTCATTGCAAGATTCCAACGATAATTATTATCAGGTAAGCGAACCATTGCTTTCGTGGTTTTTGTAAAGCATCAGTATAACGGTAACAGTCTCTCTGGAGAGACCGTGTAATAATAGTAAATGATACATTTATCAAAATATGTAATTTTTTTTCTTTTTTGTTGTTGGTCCAAAGAGAGAAAAAAAGTAAATGTTTCAAAATAAATCGGTACACTTAAGAGATGTGTATTTTTTAAAGAATTATTTATTTCGCTCTTACATATGTGTACATTTCCAGCTTGTTGCTTTCGTCAGAGAACATATGTGGCACAAGACCATATGACTTGGGCACTTAATGAAACTGGATCTCACTCATGTTGGTTTGTTAGTCGAATGTTTTTTTTTCTTGTTTTGTATCGGTTTATATAGAGGTCACTGTTTTGCGTGAAATTTCTTTTCCTCGTCCTCTCTTTCTCTTTCTCAGAGTGTCGCTAGTGGTCAGTCTTGCTGAGTATATAACCCCAATTAGTCTTTGATATTTGATATGTTATAAAGTTTTTCGTTGTTTTAGTAACATCAAAGATCTAGATTCGCAACTAGATTCCTGTAACTAAAGATAACAATTAATAGAAAAAGTTAGAGTTTCAAGGAACTGTTCAGAAAACAAATAATTTATACACCGTACTATATATCAGAATATTTCTTTCTGATGTACATTAATTTGTTCACTATTATATGGCTACGAGTATTCTTCTCTGATACAAAAAGTGCACACAATTGTATGGTTTCAAGTATTCCTCTCAAATATAAATAATTTGGGCACAGATCTCTTTGACACAAAAAGGGGACGCTAACAGGCGCTTCCATTTCGGGTCAGAGTTAATCTGAAATTAATGGTGGCGAAGAAGGAATTCAACGCTTCTCAGGACACCAGAACTTAAGCCTCACCACCGGAAGCAGTTTAATGCCATAGCGAGTGTAAAGTGTTCACTCATAGTTGCGGCCTGACCCCGTGGTAACCTCACTGCGATAAAAAGAGTTGAACATTAAACCGCTTCTGTTTGTTGAAGCATACGAAAGTTTAAGAGATAGACAGATAGGTAGAAGAAAAACGCCAGCCGATTAGACAGGTAAAATAAACGGTGGTAGACGAAAAAGCAAACAGAGACTTTGTTATTATGTTTCTCGCACAGGGCGTTTCTTTACATATATGACTTTCTGTCTTCGTCTGGAGGCCTCGGTCTGCCGAGAACCCTAACTCTGCGTTTGCTCTGGAGCCTGTCTGGTCTGCCGTACGCCTCATCTTCATCCAGGGGTCTGCCCTGGCATCTTCAAATATTCTTATTTCTATTTCCTCAAATTATACATTCACTAATTTTTTAATTACACGTCATCACTAAATGATTTTAGTAACGCATCATTGCTAAATATCAGCTGACTCTCCCTTAATGTCTATCTTTGAACGTTCGCCAACAGCTGATTCTAAAATAAACTGGTCAATCTTCGAATTTATTTGTGATATGATTGCCGTGTCTACTTAAAACAATTATCTACTCGAGCCTAAATCTTTACAAACGAAACCACGCAGCTTCAGACTCCAAATTTGACTAGAAAAAGAATTTACTACTTGTTGTAGGTGAATCACCTATGACTAGAATAATGGACTTACCCAAAGAGAATATTAATCAAGAACTAAGCTGGTAGAGTGGAGAGCAGCAGCAGCAGCTGTTGTAAGCAACTTGTCTGTCTTCGTGTACGTTGAACAAAGGAGTACCTCCTCAGAGACTTTTGGATACATTTTGTGTGGCACTCATATCTCCGTGTAGGGTTATTTATTTATTGATCCGTAATAACCGGTCATAACACTACTAAAATAAGTAACTAAAATCCCTAATTATTCTATACCAGACCACTCCTTTTTAGAGTTTCTTACCTTTCAACAGAGAATGCAGTCGACTCATTCCAAGCCTCACCGACGGTATTGGGGATAGGTTTGCCATCGAAAGTGATACGCAAGCCGTGGAATGTTAGTTCAATCCGTCACTGTAATCGAAATACGGTATTTGATAGCACTTGCATTTAATAACGCAATTTCATTGCTTTAAAGTAGACAGAAATGCTGGTAATCTACGATGTTTGAATGCATCTACCAAATGCCTCTCATGTTGGTGGTAACGAAATGGATAAGGTATTACACAAAAATTACTCATTTAGAAAAATATATAGGCGGAAGGAGAAAGATCAAAAGGAAACGGGTTAGACATTGTCGCCGATCCAAAGTCTTGGATTTAATCTCGGCGTCGTTCTTCCTTTATATTTTTTTAAACTATGTTTTTTGGGTGGGGTGGGGGTGGGGGTTAGTCGTAGCCTTTTTCTATTTAAAGAAAATATCTGTCTATTCCTTCTTTTCTTTATTTATATCATCATTAGAGATTCAATGAGATAATAATGTATTCCTAATTTCAAACTTTTCATTAACTGAAAATCTTATTTTAGGTGTTATTTATCCTTTCTATAAGTAGATCACTTTTGAAGTTTATTCTTTCATTGATAGATATATCGCTATTTTAAGATTCAATTCCGTCTATTTCCGATTTAATTAGTATTTGATCCTATAATTCATATATTAATTACCCTTGATAATTTACAACTTGGAGATTTTTTCAAACTACTATGCTCATAAGCTAATTCAGTTTATATTAAGATTGTTGCTGTTATATCTCTAGTTATCATAATAATAATAATAATAATAATCATTATTACTATAACCTTATATTGTGACCTTATTACCCAAGTATCCACGTTAATATTAATATTCTGACCTTCATTCACCTATTCTGATATCATAATAACATTCATTCTCTTATTGTTTTCCCAATCAATTTCATCAGGGGTTTTTTTGTGATGAGCGTTGGTGTATTTCCCTACCCATTTCTTTACCGCTATCTGAAGAGACCAGTTGCCTCTCAATAGCCTGCTGAATAAATTTCTAATAGCTAAATGACATTCCGTTGATTTTATTCTTCCGATTATATATATATATATATATCACGTGGGTGGTGGAGCATATAAATGCTGCATATATATAGGCAGCGATTTTACTATATATATATATATATAGATATAGGGCCGAATTAGGGAAGTCGTAGCCCTGGAGGTGACCGTGTCCTCTGTAGGGTTAAACGGACCTTCAAGCGGCATCAAGTTAAGCGGTCGCGCATTCAACATGATTGGTTGATTTGGGATCACTAATGGGCGATATCGTCCGGGTGCCCAGTTGTAGAGTCTCGGCTCTGCATTCTGTGGTAGTTGGTTCGATCTCCAGAGGTGGAAATCAGGGTATGCACAGGTGATGAGACTCAAGTTATACCAAAGACTCAAAAATGATATTTGATGCCACCTTGTTTAACACTAAGATTTATAAGGTATGTACCAAGAGTAAGTGGAGCAATCCCGGTAAAGGCGCCTCTGGTGGTGTAATGTAGCAAACCTACATGAGTGAGTTCGAGTCTCGTTGGGTGCCCCTTTCATATGGCCTTGTGCCACATCTAAGCAAAAAGCTTAGTAAATTTAGGCTCGTTCTTTCCGGAGAACACGCCTGTGCCTGTTCTGGACTTCGGTCCGGAGCGTGGATCTGCAAAAGGAACAATGGCCGACTTGGGGCCTTTTAGGCACCTAGTTTCGACTAGGCTACCCTCGGGTGGGCGAGCTGCCCTTTTGTCTCCTTTGTAACCCATGTATGGCACTAGACCGAGCGTCTAGTTTAAGCCGTAAACTGGCATACGTGCCCGGACCCACATTTGGGTTCGTGAAAAAGCTTGCCTCATCAAGCTCACGTTGCACCAAGTGAGCCGATGAGCAGCACAGACCAGCAGGGTTCGAGTCTCGGCTCGTTCCCGACCTCCCCTCCCCTTTATCCCCACTTTAATTGGCCTTCGGGCTTTTGACCTTGTGTCAAGTCGTGTCTGGTGGGAGGCAGCGACAAATATCTGGAGCAATCCCGGTAAAGTTGTAACGCCTTCCCCTACAATTCGGTGTAGAAGCTATTGAAAAAGGAAGCCTTCCAGTCACCCACAACTAAGATTGCCCAACTTATATATGTATATATATATATATATAACACGGGATTTCTTCCTAACTATAGCTGTGCCAATACTAATCTATTGATGTAACGTATGGGCTTTAAAAAAACGCATGGATAAAAAGCTTGACGGGAACTACACAAGAATACTACGAGTTATTTTGAACAAATCCTAGAAGCAACACCCCACAAAACAGCAGCTGTACGGCCACTTACCTCCCATCTCTAAAACCATCCAAGTAAGACGAACAAGACATGTGGGACATTGCTGAAGAAGCAAGGACGAAATCACAAGTGATGTTCTCCCATGGACTCCTGCACACAGACCTGGCAGGGTTGGTCGACCAGCAAAAACTTATTTACATTAGCTCTGAACGGAAACTGGACGTAGTTCAAAGGCCTGCTGCTAGTGATGGATGATAGGGGCGGATAGAAGGAGAGGGTCAGGGAAATCCTTGCTGTCAGCGTGACTGAAGAATGATGAGGATATATGTTACAAAACTTACAGAGTTTAATATAAATACCTGCTTCTGATGTAATTTTGCTAATTGGATTAGTTAATTTGTTTAACGTCATATCAACCCCTTTTGTATCATTTGTTGCCGAAATTAGATACAAATAATTTTCACAAAGATATATAGTTTAAAGTATTCCTATCTAATACTAATAATCTTTATGGTTTAAAAAATAGTACAGAGTGTCCCAGAATAAATCGATAGATAATTATATATTATCGGAGGTGCTCGTGGTGTAATGGTTATCGTCATAGGAAATGGACACGGCGACACGAGTTCAAATCCTGGACGAGACTGATTCCATTTCACATAGCACTAATACCCTTGGGAAAGGTATGAATTTAATTATTCTCCCTCTAGCTATGGGTAAATAGTAGGACAGACTGATTTCTTCAACCTTGGTGAGGCAACTAGTCTAGGAGAAGGAAAAATCTGAATTCAAACCTATTAAACTCCTCTTAAAAATTGACCTCGTGTCATATCCTTCCCGAGCGGGTGGGTGGTAAATATGGATAATTATATTTTAATTTCAATAGCTACAACAATAAGGTGTAGGGAAGAGCACTACTCCTTTCCCTGGATTGCTCCACTTTACCCTCGATACGTACCTTATATTGCTGGGTATTAAGCAAGGAGGTATCAAGTATCATTTTTAAAGTCTTTGGTATAACGTTACCTGGTATTGAACCTTGGTCTCTATATATAGTGGTCATGTCCATACTACTATATGGTTGCCCAGTCGGCTGGGGCTGCAGAGGGGTAAGACCCCCTACCAACGAGTGTCCTGATATGACACTAAACAATCTGATGGTGAGGTTCCAGTGATGCTAGGGTTTGGGGGAATGCAGAGCATCCTTTCATTCCCATTGCACCCAGGTCCACTCTGGCCCCGAATAGGCCCCTGTCTACGGCTAAATAGAACTAAACCGCATACTTATGCTAAAGTAAATTCTTTGAATTAGAACTGTTTGACTAAACTGAATAGCTTGAAGTAGAAATCTTTTTGACAATTAAATTGTCTACTTACCTTTATACTTATGCTAAACTGAATTGATTGAAGTGAAACTATTTTTGACATCGAAACTGTACTTACTCTAAACTAAATTGTTTAATATGGAACTGCTTTGTGTAAATAATCTCTATATTTATACTAAACTGAATAACCTGAATTAGAACTGTTTGAATAAACTGAATAGCTTGAAATAGAAATGTTTTTGACGACTAAATTGTGTACTTATGCTGAACTGAATTGTTTGTATTAGATCTGATTATTTGTTTAAAAGTGGAGTTGGCATTAAATAACCTACAAAGGTTGATATGCCATAAAAACCAAACAACCAACCAACTACTATATGGATACACCATATGGACGCTGATTAAGCTTATAAACTCTTACGGCAATTGCACAAGAATGCTACGAGCTATATTGAACAAATCTTAGAAATAACATTCCCCAAATCAGCAGCTGTACAGCCATCTATCTCCCATCTCATAGACCATCGAAATTAGAAAAACAAGACATCTAGGAAACTGCTGGGGATGTAAGGAAGAACTCATGAGTGAAGTTCTTTAATGGACTCCATCACACGGACGTGCTGGTGTTGGACGACTTGTTATAACTTATCTACAACAGCACTGTTCGGACTCTGGATGTAATCTAGAAGACCTGCCGGAATCGATGCACCGTAGAGACGAATGTCGAGAGAGGGTTAGAGAAGTTAGTGCTAGTGGCGTGACATGATGATGATGATGATGATGATATATGAACGAGAGAGAGAGTTAGGGAGATCCGTGCGTGCGGCATGACATGATAATAATAATATCTATCTATCTATCTATCTATCTATCTATCTATCTATCTGTATGTATGTGTGTATGTATGCATGTATTCGTATGTGTATGTATGTATTCGTATGTGTATGTATGGAACTGTAATTCTGTTAAAACAGCAGTTAATAGTCAGAATCTTCTCAGAGCAATACAATGAAGTAATTTTTTGTCATGTTTGATGCGGACTAGTAATTTTGTGGAGTCTGTATTCGCTCTGAACATTTTTTTTTCAATTATCCAAGTCTTCGATATAACTGAGATAACTATGAAATGCTGATTAGAATCCTTCACTCCTTCTTAAGTAGATGTATCAATATTGCCACGAAAAACTGTTAAATCGGGAACCCAATGAGTTCCCGGATCGTCTAGTTTTAAATAAATTTTATCTCAAATAAACAAATGTCATATGCTGAGCGAAGGAAATCAGGTTGACAATCATTCAGATATAAACTTAGCATTTTTTTGTTTTAACTTTATTTTTCTTCTTTTTTTTTCATATTCTTAATGTCTTCAGTATTTGATTAATCCTAATCTGTTTGCTAATCTCTGGGATTTTGTCGGTGATTTGATTTCAGAAGCCTTTTCTGTTTCAAGAGGATCTATAAGATAAAGATTAGTTTATCTTTAAATAAACTAAAACTATAATGAGGAGCAAATTACACGAATACTTCTCGAAGATGAAACTTAAACCCTATTTTATACATTTCTCGGTCAAAATTAATAAGGTTATCAATTTGTTGAAGGCGAATGGTTAACAGCGCAGAAAATGGAATCGACAAGACGAGGTCATATTCCTGCCGAAACAATTTCTATCTATTTAGTAATCATTCTCTTGGGAGAGCAACAAAACTTTTCATTCAACTTGTTATATATTGACCCTCGACCGAGCCGTCAATCCAGAGATGCACCGGTGTAAATAAGCGGAAGAACAGCGGAAGCAGGTGGACATTAAACAGTGATATAACCAGACACATAGACGGTTTGAGTCAGTTGGAGACAAGATGCCGAAGTGAGAACCAGCGGCAGACAGAGGGCTTTGGGCCCTCTGAGACCCACGGTTGAGCAACCCCAGCCAAGATGAGGCGAAAGAAGTGCTGCTATGGTCAGAAGAACTTGTGTCAATATAGCAGTCTGTCCCTGTCTCCTGCTCATCTCTAACATACAACAGAGAAGTTACATTTTTTATAAAGAAGAGTATTCGTTTGTTCATTGAAGTCGTTCATGACCGGTTGATTTTGTTCCCGCATATATTTGTATATGTATACGTATATATTTGATTATGGTTGTGAGTATACAACAAACTCACTTGTCTATTGGTTAACTACAAGAGAAGCCTAGGATCTCAAACCTTAGCTGGCAACCAGAAGGGTAAAAAACTTTGGATGAGTAAGCCCCGAAGAGAAGATTTGAAAAGGAATACCAGAAGTAATTCAAAATTTTCAGATAATGTTATGCATTTCATTTACAAGGACAGATTCTGGTTTGTGCATATACATTTTGTTAGTATTGGGAGACTTCTGTTTTCACACAGTTCCCAGTGGATCACCTTCCTCACTGGGCTGTGTATTCCTTTTATACTAGTTTGCTACATTGTTTTATTTGATAAATTGTTTCATTTTTATCACGACATAACCCACACTTGCTATTTCCCTTTGTATTGCCAATATTTCTTTTGATATAACTAGTCAATATGGGATTATTTTGGGCTGCTATTAAAGATTGAGTTTCTCTCTTTAGGTTCTTCCTTCGAAATTTTCTTCATGTCTCCTTGTGTGTGCTGTCCTTTACGTCCTTTATTGAATGAATGCAGGAATACAGGAAGACTTAAAACTTGTACACGGTTAACGGAATCAGAAGAGGCGAACCCCGTGGATTCAATAAAGGACGTATTTCGAAGTTCCGTGTAGGTTCCCGAGTTCGACAAACACCTGAAGAAGGCTGGAGGACATATGGGCCGAAACGTTGTGGATTCAATAAAGGACGTAGTTCGAAGTTTCGTGAAGGTTCCTGAGTTCGACAAACACCTGTAGTCCGACAAACACTTGAAGAAGGCCGGATGACATATCGGCCGAAACGTTGTGAAAATGACAATAAAGATGAAGACAATAAATAGTCCGAAAACCTTTAATGATAAAAATCCTAATGTATCGTCATTAATTTCCATATTCTTGATTTATCTGTCTGATATGCTCCCTTGTCCAGTGTAAGAAAGATCCAGAGAATCTAACAAGAGAAACTAGCCGAGATGGATGGGGCAGTATAATACACCGGCTGCATCCCTGTAGAGGGGTAAGACTTCCCCAAAGAGTGCCCTGATATGATTCTAAATAATCTGATGGTGAGGCTCCAGTAATGGTGGAGTTTTGGGGAATGCGGGGTACCCTTTTATTGCCATCGCTCCCAGGTCTGCACTGGACCGGATTGGTTGTACTTGATAGGGTCCTATCATTGGGTAAAATAGAACTAAACTGTGCACTTATACTAAACTAAATTGTTTGAAATAGAACTGTTTTGTCATTTGAACAGTGTGTAAATAAATGACTGATGTTTAATTGAATTGTTAGTGACACATAGTAATACTTGGAATTATTTAACTTTGTTGACTAAACTTGATAGTTTGAAATAGAACTGTTCATTGACATTTGAATTGTGTACTTATACTTAACAGAATTGCTTGAAATAGAACTGTTTTTTGTATAAAAATGGATTTGGCATTAAATAACCAACAATGGTTGACATGCCCTAAAACCAAAGCAAAACATGAGAAACAGTCGATGTATTCATTCTTTCGATTCGATTTCTTTTGCAGCCTTACCCTGTTCTCGACAAAAGTTCACAGAAACAAAGATGGTAGGAAGAAACGACGAGGAGCTCATAAAAGAGAATGTAAAAACCATTCACGTGGTCGCAAAAAAAATCACTCACTTTTTTTTATGGATGTTTCAACCACTCCACAGACCAATCCTCAAAAAAAAAAAAAAAAAAAAAAAAAAGAAAAAAGGGAGGCGTGAAGTGATATACTCAAATCAATGAAGGAAATAACCTATTGTTTTTTAAAATAGAACTACCCCGTCACGCAGGAAAGAAGTTTCAACGGACCCGAAATTCTAAGTCATTCCTTGTCGCACTTGCCGACACTTTTAAAAAAATCACCAATCCTCACATCCACTGTCAGAGTTACCGTTTCTTGCATACACCGCGAGTGTTCCTGTAATTGTCAGTCACACAGCCGAACACCAGGTTCACTCGTGGTGAAGAATGGGCAGTAAACAGCCGGGTACCTGGTTCACTGTTATTGATAGGGTTCTATATTACAATTCTCCTCTTTGCGCTTGATAGCATCGGATTAAATTTTTTAAAAGCGGAGAAGGTACGCCTAGGGTGGCAACCAGCTTCAGAGTAGAACAGCACTAAATTAAAACTCCCCTTTTCAATTCATATTTCCTCAAAGGCAAAACTTTCGCAAGTAACGTCTAAAGACAATCCTTGAAAATGAATTCTTTAGTCGACTAATTTGTATACTTGTTAATATCATGTCATCGCATTAATTAAGATAATCTAATCTTTGGTTAGAGTGTTCGCCAATGGCCCGGGGGACCTGGGTTCAATCCCAGGTCGAGTCATACCAAAGACTCAAAAAATGGTACTTGATGCCTCCTCACTTAACACTCAGCATTATAAGGTACGGATCAAGGGTAAAGTAGAGCAATCTAGGGAAAGGATTAGCGCCCTCCTCTACACATTGGTGTAGTAGCTATCGAAAAGGGAGCTTTCGGGTTACCCTCGACTATGGTCGCCAACTTTACTTAATATGGTTTGCTTAGGGAATATTTTCTGAAGCCAGAATCGTCAGCAATGAAAGAAACAAAAAAATGTATCTTATGTTATCAATTCATTTGCTGCTAAACAAAAAATACCATTTAAGTGCGTTTATTCCATATTTTTTGCCAGGGCTAGCATCTATCTATCTATCTATCTATCTATCTATCTATCCCGTCAGTCTCTTGATATATATCATCATCATCATCATCATCATGTCGTGCTGGTAGCACGGATATGCCTGACCCTCTCTCGCCACTTTTCCCTATCGTTCATCGCCTCTGGCAGGTTTTCTGGACTACATCCCATATCCTCACATAGTTGCTGAATGTATGTTCGTGCTGGTCGTCCTGCTTTTGCCCGGCCATATGTGGGGGTCCATAAGAGTACATCACTTATGAGTTCGTCCCTGCTTCTCCAGCAGTGTCCTGCATATCTGGTTCGTCTAACTTGAATAGTTTTCGTGATAGGAGGCAGGTGGCCATACAGTTGGTGTCTTGTAGGGTGTTGCCGCCAGGACTTGTTCAAGATTGCTCGCAGCATTATATATATATATCAGTCTCTTCATGTCTCTCTCAGTTTCTGTCTTTCTATCTATCTATCTATCTATCTATCTATCTCAGTTTCTACATATCTATCTATTTATTTCAATGTCGTCATATATATCTATTTAACAATCTATTTATATATCTATATGTCTATCTCAGTCTCTTCATATCTATCTATCTATCTATCTATGTATCTATCTTATCAATATCCACTCAGATACTCACAAGCACAGACCCACACACTCATATATATGTAAATATCTCAGTCTCTTCATATCTATCTATCTATCTCAGTCTCTTTGCATCTATCAATGTATCTGTCTATATCTATCTATCATATCAATATCCACACACACACACACACACACACGTATATATATATATATATATATATATATATATATATATATATATATATATATATATATATCAGTCTCTTCCTATCTATATATCTCAATGTCTTCATATCGATCTTGCTATCTATATTTGACTTTATAAGGTACGGGTCTAAGGTTCCTTGACGACTTTTGGCTAGCTAACAATTATTCATCTCAGTTTTTTTTTTCATATCTATCTATCTCAGTCTCTTCATGTCGATAACTACATATATATATATATATATATATATATATATATATATATGTATATATGTGTGTGTGTGTGTGTGTGTGTTTAACAGTTTCTTCATCACGTATCTATCAATACATCTGTCTCATCATATCCATTTGTTTCTTTAGTTAATGATCGTCATCGACCATATGAAAGGAACAGTATTATCATTTAAATGATCTGAAACCATCAATGTATCTGTCTATATCTCAACAAATAAGCCATCTAGCCCAGTCTGTTTATATCTATCTTTCTGTCTCACTCCGTTCATATCTATCTATTTATTCTGCACATGACTTAATTGCATCTGATGGTCAGAATCCAGTTTTAAAGTTCGTGGAATGTGGGTTGCCCCATTACAACCAATACTCACAGGTCAACTCTGACCCGGAGTGGTAGTAGGTGTTAATGTCTTATTTAAGGGCCAAACGGAACTTTTCAGACTTTTACAAGGGATTATCATTAATATTTCATAAAATTATTCGTCAAATGGCAATGCTTGAAACCATTGAACTGTTTGCAAACAAATGAGCTCTAACTCGTTTAAAAATAAATTTACATGCAAACTATTTACTTAAAAATCGTATATATATATATATATATATATATATATATATATATATATATATATAATAGTCAGGAACTAACCTACTACAGTTTCGTCAAAGCGGCTCATTAGTCGGGATTAGGTCCCCAAATGAGCCGCTCAGACGAAACTGTAGTAGGTTAGTTCCTGACTCACGAAATGATTTTTGTATATATGTAAATATATACATAAACAGGATTTGACATTAATTGACCCTCAAGGGTTGATATGATATTAAATCAAATTATCTATCTATCTATCTATCTATCCTTCTGTCACAGCTTCTTCATATCTATCATTCTATCCGTCTCGTCGTATCTTTCACGGTCAGTCTTTTCATATCTATCTATCTATCTATCTATCTCAGCTTCTTCATATCTATCATTCTATCCGTCTCTTCGTATCTTTCACTGTCAGTCTTTTCATATATATCTATCAATCTATCTATCTAGTTAATGGTCATCATTGAGAGTGATGTAGGGATTCTTTTCTATTTAAATAATCTGGTATGGGGCTAATGGAGAATTATTTGTGGTAATAGTGAATTTTTCGTAATGTAGGAAAATTCTCAGGTTTGTAAACTGACTGATTTTTTTTCTTATAATTGCCAATTAGTCTGCATGAATCAGTTATTTCCATTCTCCTCAGACAAAAATTTGGTTTTGTTTATATTCTACGTTTGATGGCATTTGGGTTATTTACTCCCTAAGCAATCCTGGTAGAGTAGTGGTACTATTTAATGCCAAAGTCACACTCCTTGGAGAAGAGTATGGGTACTATTTAATGCCAAAACGATCCTTGTTGAAGAAGAGTATTGGAACGATTTAATACCAAAGCCATCCTAATTGAAGAATATTATGGTACTATTCGATGCCAAAGCGATCGTTGTTGAAGAAGTTTATCGGTACTCTCTAAAACCAAAGCCATCCTAATTGAAGAATATAATAGTACTATTTAATGCCAAAACGATCGTTGTTGAAGTGTATTGGAACGATTCAATGCCAAATCCATCCTCATTGAAGAACAGTATTGGCACTCTTTAATTCCAAAGCAACGTTTGTTGAAAAGTATTGGAACTATTTAATACCAAATCCATCTTCATTGAAGAACAATATTGGTACTATTTAATGCCAAAGCGACCGTTGTTGAAGAGTATTAGAACTATTCAATGCCAAAGCCATCCTCATTGACGAACAGTATTGGGACTATTTATTGCCAAAACGATCCTCATTGAAGAATGTTATGGTACTATTCGATGCCAAAGCGATCGTTGTTGAAGAAGTTTATCGGTACTCTCTAAAACCAAAGCCATCCTTGTTGAAGAATATAATAGTACTATTTAATGCCAAAACGATCGCTGTTGAAGAGTATTAGTACTATTTAATACCAAATCGATCCTCATTGAAGAACAGTATTGGTACTATTTAATGCTAGAAGGATCCTTGTTGAAGAAGATAATTGTACTATTCAATGCCAAACCCATCCTCATTGATGAACAGTATTAGTACTATTTAATGCCAAAACGATCGCTTTTGAAGAAATGTGATTGTACTATTATAATGCCAAACTATCCAATTTAAAGAAGAGTATTGATACTATTTAACCAAAGCTGGATGGAATAAGTAGGTTCATACATTCCCCAAAAGCATAAGTCCGAAAGTAAATGTAATAGCGCGATTGATTTTCTGTCTCGCTTATGACGATGTTTCTATCAAGCGCACTATTCACTATGCCACGAGGGGAGGTCCCTGTTTTGAAGGAGTTTATAAATGCAAATTAATTTATAAATGCAAGTTAATTTACTCCCCTTTAGACCCCAACACTTTTATTCACCCAGTAAATATTCCATTCATCACCTTGGGATCGATAGAAACCGCTTTGAGAAACCCTGTACAAGGTCTACGATATCTTGCTACTAAAGTACATGGGCCAGTAATTTTTGTTCTGTTATAAAGAAATTCAAAAATGCAAGTTAGTATATTTTTACCTCTTTGAACCCCTATGCTTTTATTGATCCCGCCAAAATTTTATTCACCGACAAGGCTCAGTATAGTCCACTTTGAGAAGCATTGATTTAGACTAACTCTTAATGGGAAGGCGTCTATGAAAATACGTGATGCATTCAAGAAGTTTCCAGACTTTTTTGTACAGGCATTTAAAGTTGTCGTAGACTCTTGAAAATTCCCTATGTTATTCCTATACTTCTAATGAGATGACTGACCAATTTCAAATGAACAGCTATCGCAGCAATTGGAATAAACCCTATTAAAACTTGATTGTCACAGATGGTGAATTTCAAAAATGCAATCTGGACGTGAGGGCACGTTAAAAGAACGATATGCAATAAAATTCTGTTTTAAACTTGGAAAAAAATGATGCCAAAGAAACGTATGGAATGCTTCAAACTGCTTTTTGACAATCTTGCATGAATCGAGTATCAGTTTTTGAGCGGCACAAGAAATTCAAGAAAGGCAGGGAGTCTGTCAATAGACCAGAGTTGATTGGCCAAAGGGTTAGGGTTAGGGTTACTATGTTGAGGTTTTAAGGGAGTTCAGGAAGAGATTCCGTCGGAAGATGCCAGCACTCTTAAAATCGGTCAGTGGCATTTCCACCAGAACAATGCACCAGTCCACAACTCCATCCTTGTCACAGTTTATTTGACCAAGATGGGCCTCAAGACAGTTCGTCACCCCCCTTTTAGTCCAGACCTCGCTCCCT
>OY757943.1:23394586-23429586 GCA_963585895.1 Sepioteuthis lessoniana
GACACTGCTGGAGAAGCAAGGACGAGCTCGTAAGTGACGTACTCCTATGGACCCTCACATATGGCCAAGCAAAAGCAGGGCGACCAGCTCGAACATACATACAGCAGCTATGTGAGGACACAGGATGTAACTCTGAAGACATGCCAGAGGCGATGAATAATAGGGAGAAGTAGCGAGAGAGGGTCATGGATATCCGTGCTGGCGGCACGACATGATGACGATGATGATATGTATAAAAATCGATTTGGCATTAAATAACCTGCAATGGTTGATATACCATAAAACTAAACCAAACTAAAATTAGAAGAAAAATAGTCATTATCACCTTCCCATAAAAAAAAAAAAAAGAAAAAACTTCTAAATAATGATCTGAACGTTGATTTAAATGTAGACATGAAAACAAATTCCTAGTCAACCACTTGAAAACCAAAGATTCCAAAAACTAATCAAAATGAATTATTATTCCTTTTATTTTAAAGTATTCCTATCTACTACTAATGATTTGCATTTAATGTAAAACAGACATTTATTTTCGTGATTTTTTGGTATTTTTTGTTTTGTTTTGTTAATCTCGACATTTTTGCTGTCTAATACTTACCCACTGAAGATATGTACTTCAGCTAGTACATATATATTTACAAAAATAAACTGTATCACTGAGTATGTAGTTGTTTAAACACAACAAAAAATGTTAGATTTACACTTGCGATAAGGTTCAAAAATACAAATAAGTTAATTGACCTGTCTCGCTTACACCTTCGCGGTGCGACTCTTTAGAAAAAAAAAAGGCGTGAGCCGTGATTATAACTTTGGAAATATAAGATGTTTGTATGTATTAACAAATGCTTTGAACGCTGACGTTTTGCACTTTTAAAATAGCTGATTTCATTGTAATTTTTAAGTTCATCATCATGTCACGCTGCCAGCACGGATTTCCCAGACACTCACTCGCCACCCGTCTCTATAGTCCATTGCCTCCGAGAGATCTTCAAGGCTATATTCTGTATCAGCACAGTGCTGTTGTATATAGGTTCTAGTAAGTCGTCCTACCTTGTGAACTGGTCCAATATGAATATATCGCTTATGAGCACATCCTTACTTCTCCAGCAGTGTCCCGCTTGTCTGGTTCGTCTAACTTGGATAGTTTTCGTGATGGGTGGTAGGTGACCGTACAGTTGCTGTTTTGTAGGGTCTTTCCTCCTGGACTGGTTCAATATTGCTCGCAGCATTCTTGTGTAATTGCCGTGAAGCTTTTCCTCCGTATGTTTATTAGCTTTCATATGGTGCATCCATATAGCAGTATGGACACGACCATTGCTTGGAAAAAACTGCATTTCTTTTCTCCAATTATCAAGTTACAAGTCTATATATAAATAAAGATACTGAAAAATCCCGTCCTGCAATAAAATATACATGCACTTGGTTGATTGGTTGGTTGGTTTTATGGCGTTTCATCTCTTAGTGAGCTATCTAATGCCAAAGTCAGATTGTTTTTAGCAATAATATGGTTTCAATAAATCATCATCATCATCATCATCTGCTATCACGGATACCTTGAATCATTCTCTCATCATCCGTCTCTATCGTCCATCGCTTCAGGCAGGTCCTCTAGACTATATCCAGCTTCCGCGCAGAGCAGATGTATGTTATTTTTGACTGGTGGCTAACACTGGTGTGTCCATGGGTAGGAGTCAATAAAATAACGTCGCTTATGAGTTCATATTTACTTAACTACCAATGCTTAGTATGTCTTGTTAGTCTTGCTTGGATAATTTTTGAAATGGAAAGTAAGTGGTTGTACAGTAGCTGTTTTCTTCCGTGCTGCTTCCAGTATTTATTCAAAAGAATTATGTAGTTCCCATCTACTTTTTACTAGTTTTTAGGATCTAAGTGGTGCATCCATACAGTAGTATTCACATGGCCACAGCTAGGAAGATATTCCGTTTTATTTTATCAGGGATCAGATTTCCATATGATCGACATCTTGTCGATATCAGTCAATGCCTTTGCTATGTGAATGTTGACATCACGTTCATTTGATGAGATATTGTTGTCGAGATAGGTGAACTAGTCTACTAAGTTCAGATCCTCACTATTTAAGTTTGGGTTTGGTTATTTAGTTCAAAATCATATCAAACCTTCAAGGTTATCTAATACCAAATATTGTTTATACAGAGTGCGGAATGAAATTTTTGAATATTCTAGTATAATAATAAACAACTCTATTATAAAACAAGATTAACTAATTTCAAAAAATAAACAACAAAGTTAGAAGACAGGCACATGACAGTAAAATTACTCAATATGGTCGCCATTTTTTTCAATTATTGCATCAGCACGCTTTCGAAACGATTCGTATGCCTTGAAAAAAAATTCTTCGTACATTTATCTTATTCCTCTTCAATAGAAGTCTTAAGCGAACCAGTATTTGGATGGGAAATAGCATTGGTTTTGTTTTCTAAAACGTCCTATAGAGCTTAAGCAAGGGGATTAAGATCTTGGCTTAAATCTTGTTTAATTCCTGTTCTTGCAGCTTTCTCGTGGATATTCAATTCATTAGCGTGTTTTCTTATTGACGTTGTGGGGTCCTTCTTAATGGCCGTAGCAAGAGAAGTTAAAAAACCCTCTTCTTTTTTTTTTCTTCAATCTTCCCCCTTTTTCTTAAAAAGCTGTTTTTCTTTTAAAAGTTTTCTTTGCTTTGTATACGGTGACTTTGGTTTGGCTTCGGCGTTATGCAAATCATAGATTCTTTGTCGTTTCTTTTCTTGCTAACCCATATTCGGCTGAATATTAATTTTAGAAAGTGCTTGAATAATAGAGCTTGAATAATAGAGCTTAAAATGAAAATTTAGATTCATCACGTTTTTTATTTTGTCTTTTTTTTCAAAAATTGGACTAATTAGTCGAAAAAAACGTTTTAAAATTATTCCTTTTTTTGCTCCGTACCTATATATATATATATATATGGAAACTCGACTGGTTTCCTTGCCCAGTAAGATGGAGCTGTAGAATACACCAACTACATCTCTGCAGAGGGGTAAGAACCTCCACAAGTGTCCTGGATAAGATACTAAATAATCTGATGGTGAGGTTCCAATAATGCTGGAGCTTTGGAGAATGCGGAGTATCCCTCCATTGCCATCGCTTCCAGGTCCACTGTAGCCCGGAATGTTAGCATATGATAAGGTCCTATCTATAGGTCAAATAGAACTAAACTGTGTACTTATGCTAAACTGAATTAGTTGGAACAGAATTGTTTTGATATTTAATCTGCGTACTGATGTTAAACTGAATTATTTAAAATAAAGCTGTTTTTGACATTGAAACTGTACTTAGCCTAATACTAATAATTTGCACACAATTATATGTTTCAAGTATTCCTATCAAACACTAATAATGTTCACATACTTAAATGGTTTCAAGTATTCCTATCTAATGCTAATAATTTGAACGCAGTTATATGTAGGGGTAGTCTCCGAGACGTCTTGGCTAACGATCTGTTTTGAAATTTAACTGTGTGTAAACAAAAACTATACTTATACTAAACTGAATTCTTTGAATTAGAACTGTTTGACTCAACTGAATAGTTTGAAATAGAAATGTTTTAGACAATTAAACTGTGTACTCGTGCTGAACTGAATTGTTTGGAATAGAACTGTACCGTAGGTCCAACGTGTTGTGCTGAAAAGTAAGAAGTCCGCAGAAAAAGAAATACTCAAACTCAAAGGTAATATAGGCGTCGTTTATTTTTCAGCTATGATCACTCCAACTCGAAAAATTCATTTTAGTTGTGTCCTTCTTCTCCCTTCCTCTTAGTGGTGACGGAGTGTGGGTGAGAGCTGGCTATTGACACACGCCTGTCATAGCAGACTGGGGTTGGACGGGTCGGCGCCTCTGGAACCTTTAACGCACCCGTTTTGACAACTGCCTTCAACTCTGCCAAAATCTCGTTACTTGTTTTCTTATATAGATATTTTGGAGAACAAATCGAAGATCCTCGAATGTTCGATGTCACCAGTGAAACACGTGATAATACATCTGTGATTATTTTAAAATCACGTCTAACTTTGCAGGTCATTCTGCACGCACGTACTAGTCTCGTGACACCTTCACTGAATGACGACAGCGCCCGTCCGTAATATTACAGAACTGTTCATGTGTATGAAAATAGATTTGGCATTAAATAACCAACAAAGGTTGATATGTCATAAAAACCAAACAAACAAATAAGTCAGCTGATTTCTATACAGAAAAAGTTGTTAAACCTGTGTGCAAAAAATGTGGATTTGTCTATACTTACTCAACTAACAGTAAGTAACGAATAATTTTTTTATTCAAACACTTTTTGGTTTATTTCTTTTGAGTAAAAATCTATATTCTTTTCTTTCAAGAATGTATTTCATTTTAACTCGTTTAGTTTTTCCAAGGATTGTAATATAATGGCCGAGGGATTTCGGTTTATGCTTTTGGGTTTAGTTAGGCTGAGAACCTTTCGGCTCAGTGCATGGGTTACTTAGGTGCAACATTAACACAGGTGTTCATGCGCGCGGAGGCGGAGTGGACGTGTCACTCAGGGATGTCACAATAGCCCAGATGGGAAATGGGGGCTACAGAGTGCGGGTGACGCCACGCACCGGAAGCGCGCGGAGAATTTTGGGAATTTTGAAGAAAGTTAGTAGAGTTGAGTCCTCCTTCGGGAGAAGACGGTTGACTTTCGCTTGCTCGTGGAGGCCTTGGGCAGGTGTCGCACGAGATGGGGGAGGGGGCAGATAAAAAAAGCAGAATAAAAAGAATGTGTATCTCTCTCCTTATATCGAACAACCTTTAAACTCAAAGGCAATAAAAAGTTTCGTACCTGAACTAAGAAGCCGTAAGTGTTTTTCGTGCTTCGTGATTCCTATGTTCTATGTATATATGTTACGAACATTTTATGTACGTTTCACACATCTGGCTATGGTACAGGATTAAACGAAGATTCTTCACATATATGAATTTGCGTTATCAGCAGCAGTTCACATGCATATACTTCAAGACATATATTTTTTCTCACATAGTGACATAGCGGTTAGAGTGTTCGCCAATGGCCCGGAAAACCTGGGTTCAATCCCAGGTCGAGTCATACCAAAGACTCAAAAAATGGTACTTGATTCCTCCTTGCTTAACACTCAGCATTATAAGGTACGGATCAAGAGTAAAGTGGAGCAATCCAGGGAAAGGTGTAGCGCCCTCCCCTACACCTTGGTGTAGTAGCAATCGAAAAGGGAGCCTTCGGGTCACCCTTGACTAAAGGCAGACAACTTTACTTACTTACTTTCACACAAAATATGACCCTTTTTTTAAAGATATTAATTACTGTTAGAGTTGATTCATACCAACACCCGGGCTAATATTATCTTAGTTTAAAAGAAAAGAATCTGTACTTTTGTTTTTCAGCAAACTTTTCCCTTAATTTAAAGTAATAAAGAATTACAAATTTGTACAACGGGTTATTCATTCATTTTCTAATTGATTGATAGGTTGGGTTTTATGGCAGATCAAACTTTGTAGGTTATTTAACGCCAAATCCATTTTTATGTAAATAATCAGTTCAATTTAAACAATTCAGCTTGGCATGAGTACACAGTTTAATTGTCAAAAATATTTCTATTTCAAACTATTCCTTTTATTCAAGCAGTTATCTATAACAATTCAGTTTAGTGTAAGAACAGTGTCAATGTCAAAAACATTTCCATTTCTAACAATTCAGTTTAGCATAAGCACGCAATTTAAATGTAAGTACAGTTTAATCGTGAAAAACATTTCTATTTCTAGCTATTCAGTTTAGTCAAGCAGTTCTAATTCAGCTAATTCAGTTTAGTATAAGTACAGATTTTGTTTACACACAGTTAAATGTCAAAGCAGTTCTATGTTAAACAATTCAGTTTAGTGTAAATATAGTTTCAATGTAAAAAAAAATAGTTCTATTTCAAATAATTCAGCTTAGCATAAGCACGCAGTTTAAATGCAAGTACTGTTTAATTGTCAAAAACATTTCTACTTCAAGCTATTCAGTTTCGTCAAACACTTCAGTTCAGCATAAGTATGCCGTTAGTTCTATTTGACCCATATATAGGGCCCTATCAGGTGCTACTACGCCGGGCCAGAGTGGACCTGGGAGCAATGGCAATGAAGGGCTGCTCCGTATTCCCCAAAGCCCCAGCATTACTGGGACCTAACCATCAGACTGTTTAGTGTCCTATCTAGGACATTCATTGTGTTGGGGGTGTCTTACTCCTCTGGGGAGGTGCAGTCAGTGTATTCTACAACAATCATTCTTTTTCTCTTTAATCAGATGTATATGTATATATATTGTATAAAGAAAACGGAAAGAAAAATACATATAAATGGAAGGGAAAATTTCTATCTGCCTCCAATCTGACTCCATTTGTCCACAATATTTACCTTTTACTTCACGCTTTTTCCTTCCCTCTTTTTTCTATCTTTTTTCTTTCTTTCCCCTCATTTCTTCTTTCTTTCATTCTCCACCTATAAAAACAGCCTTTTTATAGACGCTCTGTTTAAAAATTTACGGTTTCTGACGTAATCTTCTCTGGAATATATTTCGAATATTTTTCTGTATTCGTTCAAACCGCAATTTTAAATTCATAATTCCCACCCTGAAGATGACCTGAAGTACTTCCAATCTGAAATTTTCGTAATTTCACATCTTAGATAATATTGTCAAAACACGCCGGTAGAATTGGACCAATATTTAGTTATACATCTTTCTTATCTATTTATATATATTTGTCTTTCCATTTTCTTTATACAACATATCTGTCTGATTAAACTTCATACTTTACTCAAATATATATATATATATATATATATAATTTGTAACCGAGTAGTTAGTAAGTAACATCACTTATATGGTTTCAAGTACTGCTATCTAATACTAATAATTTGCACACAGTTATGTGGTTTCAAGCATTTCTAATACAAATGATTTGCGCACAGTTATGTGGTTTCAAGTACTGCTATCTAATACTAATAATTTGCACACAGTTATATGGTTTCAAGTATTCCTATCTAATACAAATATTTTGCACAGTTATATGGTTTCAAGTATTCCTATGCGATACAAATAACTTGCATAGAGTTATGTGGTTTCAAGTATTCCTATCTAATACAAAAATTTGTACACATTAACAAGGTTTCAAGTATTCCTTTCTGATACTAATAATTTGCACACAGTTATATGGTTTCAAGTATTGCTATCTAATACTAATAATTTGCACACAATTATATGGTTTCAAGTATTCCTATCTAATACAAATAATTTACACACAATTATATGGTTTCAAGTATTCCTATCTAATACAAAAATTTGTACACATTAACAAGGTTTCAAGTATTCCTTTCTGATACTAATAATTTGCACACAGTTATATGGTTTCAAGTATTGCTATCTAATACTAATAATTTGAACGCAGTTATATGTAGGTGGAGTCTCCGAGACGTAGTGGCAAACGAACTATACTGTGATTTCAGGCTAATACCCTTGGAAAAGCATGAACCCTCTCATCCTAGCTTTGCGTTAAATAGTACCACCAAGTTTATTCAAGAAATATGTCTTTGCCATCTAATAACCTTCGAAGGTTGATAAGTCATGAAAGAAACAACCAAAATTAAACCAATCTACAAGAAACAGTTGGCACACAGTTTTATAGCTTCAAGTATTCCTATCAAATACAAATATTATGTGCACAATAACTATTCCTATCTAATAAAAAGTATTTGTTTGCACACAATTTTATTGTTTCAAGTATTCTTATCAAATATAAATATTATGTGCACAATAACTATTCCTATCTAATAAAAGTTATTTGTTTGCACACAGTTTTATAGTTTCCAGTATTCCTAACGAATATTGATAATTTTTGCGCTGTTATATCGTTTCAAGTAACTATTTCTATTTAATGATAAGCATTTGTTTACAAACAGCTGTATCGTTTCAAGTATTCCTTTCTGATACAAATAATCTATGCACAAATATATCGCTTCAAGTAACTATATCTATTTAATAGTAAGCATTTGCTTGCAAACAGCTGTATAGTCCCAAGTATTCCTATCTAATAAAAATTATGTATGCACAAATATATAGTTTCCAGTGGATATTCCCATTTAATTATAATAATGAGGATAATGATACAGAGGACAACGCCATAAGGACTAATAATATCAAAGCAAAAATAGACAAGACACGAGAAAATTGCAGATATATGTTACGTGGTGATTGAGTTGAGACGCTCAATCACATAATAAGCGAATGCAGCAAACGAGTACAGAAAGAGAATAAGACAAGACACGACTGGGTGGGAAAGGTGATCCACTGGGAACTGTGCAAGAAATTTAGAATTTTCCATTCAAACAAATGGTATATGTACAAACCTGCATCTGTCCTGGAGAATGACACATATAAACTTCAATGGGAATTTGAAGGATCTCCTAATTTCAGCAAGACGGCCAGACCTTATAATACTAAAAAAAAAAAAAAAAAAGAAAACTTGCAGAATTGTGGACTTCGCTGTCCCGGCTGACCACAGAGTAAAACTGAAAGAATGTGAAAAGAAGGATAACTACCTCAACCTTGCTAGGGAATTGAAAAAACAATGGAAGGTGACAATTATACCAATCGTGGTTGGTACTTTTGGTACAGTCACCAGAACGTTATTAAAGGGACAGGAGGACTTGGAAATAAGAGGACGAGTGGAGAGCATTCAAACTACTACATTATTGAAATCGGCCAGAATACTGGGAAGAGTCCTGGAAACTTGAGGTGAGTTGCTGTCACCCAAACTCCAGTGAAAGACCATCAGCAAACACTGATGTGAAAAATTCTCAAGGAGTAAATAATAATAATTATAATAATAGTGCAAAGGGAGTATAAGACTAGACACGACTGGGTGGGCAAGGTGATGCACTGGAAATTGTATAAGAAATTGAAATTTGATCATACGAATAAATGGTGTATGCACAACCCAGAATCTTTCCTGGAAAATGAGATGCACAAACTCCTCTGGGATTTTAAGATACAAACAGATCACCAAATCTCGGCTAGACGACCTGACCTTGTGATAGTCAACAAAAAAAAGTGGACTTTGCCGTTTCGGCTGCAACAGGGTGAAACTGAAAGAAGGCTATAAAAAGATAAGTACCGAGACCTTGCTAAAGAACTGAAAATCTGTGAAACATGAAAGTGACGGTGATACCAATAGTAATTGGCGCGCTCGGTACTGTTGACAAAGGATTGGTACATGTACTGGAGGATTTGGATGTGAGATGACGAGTGGCGACCATCCAAACAACAACATTATTAAGATTAGCCAGAATACTTAGAAGAGTCCTGGAAATTTTAGGAGACTTGCTGTCACTTAGACTCCAGTGAAAAACCATCGGCTAACGCTTGTGTGAAAAACACTCAAAAAAGTGATAATAACATTTTATTTTACACAGTTACAAACATTCAAATCTAACGCTAAATATTTTTTTTAAAAGATCAGTTCGACCCTTAAGCTCCTAATCATAGGAATAAAAGGATGACTCCATACTCACCAAGGATCCAGAACTGTAGCCTCACCAACGGTTGCTGTTTATTGTCACATCAAGGAGAGCTCTTTTGCAACGTTTCTTATACCATCTGCTGGGGATTCGGTCGACGTATCCGAAGCCCCATCAACAAGATGGTTTTACGAGGGAATTGAAATTTACTGCCAAAGCCCTCCGACAAGCGGAGAGAGTTTCAAAATAATCCTTTTAACCTTTCTAAATAGACAGCTGAAATTTGTGCTGAAAACCAATTACGATGTCCATAAAGATAATCTGTACATTTGCCAGTAAATATTGCTCGGGCTGACCAGCAACATGGAGACTTATAGGGAATATTAATCAATTCGGTGGCGACGATTTTCAAAGACTAATGTTACATTTACAAAAGGCTCCTAAAACCCTGAATCAACTACATTGGATGATATAGGATACCGAACACAATTACCGACGATAAAAGTACAAGAAATAATATCCGACAAAATCGTTAGAAATCGGACATGAAACCCTAATGTTGGTGTTAAGATTGTTTTATTTACAGTGTAACGTTATGCTTTTCTTTGTAGGTGGTCCATACACCTACGTATTATTTTTAAAGCCAGCATAAGTCTATAAATTCACTCGGTGTTGATGTACTGACGTTAAAAAGTCGAAAACATTTTCGTGTAGCGAATAAGGAAATGACAAACACGATTATGTATCATATACGTTTATATAAAGAGTAGGAGGAAGAACAAGTGGGAGGAGTCTGTAGGGAAGAAACTTACGGTGTCTCTTTAAATTCATTCCATTCAAAAGAAAAAACGACTCTTACGAAGACATGAAGCGTCGTTTGTATTTAATCAAGCATGTACCAAAGACTTTAAGACTGGTACTTGATACCTCCTTGCTTAACACTTAGCAATATAAGTTACGTATCAAGGGTAAAGTGGAGCGATCCAGGGAAAGGAGTAGCGTCCTCCCCTACACCTCGGTGTAGTAGCTATTGAAAAGGGAGCCTTCTGGTCGCCCTCGACTAAGGTCTACTTTACCCGTCTTTGATATTTGACCAAAGTAAACAAACTCCAGGAAAGAGGAACAAGTTTGACCAACCAATGGTCATTTATACTGGAAACATGAGTGAGTTCAAGTCTCACTGAAAAGGCCTTGTGCCACATAAGTTCTCTGACGAAAGCAACCTGCTCGAAACATACATATATATAACACGTATGTAAGATCAAAATAAATAAATTCAAAAAATACAAACCTCTTCGTGGACCTTCCTATTTTAAAATATTTCCTTATTCTTTCTTTGGACTGACAACAACCATCTTTATATATATATATATATATATATATATATATATATATATATATATATGTGTGTGTGTGTGTGTGTGTGTGTGTTTATGTCTTTCTGTCTCTGTGTGTGTGTGTCTATGTGTGTGTGCCTGTGTAAATGTGTCTCTTGTTTCACCCCCATTGACGCCTAAAAATTCAAATTTAAACAAACACTTGGGAGTGAGTTTACGATGATTTAAACATAGCAGTTTATTTGGCCTGAGAGAACGTGGCCGGCATATATGAAGGCCCTGGTCCTCGTTTACAAATACATATATATCTGTATAAATAGACTTGAATAAAGTAAACAGAATTTGAAGGAACCCAGTAATCATTTCAGCGCACCTTTCGTTTGGAGGAATTCAGATGAATATTCGTCATTTCTTAATGGCATTTTAAACAATAATATACAGACACGATTTAGCGCGATAAAGCTGTTAGTGTTATGTCACTAAGATAAATTTTCAAGATAAGGAAAACTGGAGCTTGACAACAGGGACGAATGTCTGAATATATCGTGAACGACAGCTCAGATATTACACTTAAGTGTCACCGAAATAAAAAAAAATTCAAAAAATTCAAAAATCTTAGACTGCAACTCTGGCACAAGGTTACAATATTAGAGCAGTGAAGAAATCTGAATCTCTGCTGAAATTAACTGCCAGAATATTCTTGAGGTATCATAAACCACTGACTCCACTATTCTAAGGGAAATCCTATACGTGAAGAGGCTAACTTGCGGGACTGCGACATTGAAGTAAGCGAGTTCGAACTCTATACGTGCTGTTACATTCACTTTCGACTAATACCCTCGAGAAAAATATGGACCCCCTATTCCTCATTGACGTAATGGGTAGAGTGTTCGACCCCCTTATTCCCCATTGATCTAGTGGGTAGTAAAGTTAGTAAAGTTGGCGACCATAGTCGAGGGTGACCCGAATGCTCCCTTTTCGATAGCTACTACACCAAGGTGTAGGGAAGGACGCTACTCCTTTCCCTGGATTGCTCCACTTTACCTTTGATCCGTACCTTATAATGCTGAGTGCTAAGCAAGGAGGTATCAAGTACCATTTTTTTGAATCTTTGGTATGACTCGACCTGGGATTGAACCCAGGTCACGAAGAGGTTTGCATTTTTTGAATTTATTTATTTTGTTCTTACATACGTGTTATATATATATATATATATATATGTTTCCAGCTGATTGCTTTCGTCAGAGAACGTATGTGGCACAAGGCCTTTTTAATGGGGTACTCAATGAGACTTGAACTTACTCTTGTTTCCAGGTTGCGTCATACCAAAGACTTTAAAAATGGTACTTGATACCTCCTTGCTTAACACTCAGCAATATAAAGTACATACCAAGGGGTAAAGTGGAGCAATCCAGGGAAAGAAGTAGCGCCCTTCCCTACACTTTGGTGTAGTAGCTATTGAAAAAGGAGCCTTCTGGTCGCCCTAGACTACGTTCGCCAATTTCGCTTACTACTTTTATAAGTTGAATAATATATCTACTGTTTTCCAAGGAGGGCTTTATCATTAAATAACCCACGGAGGCTGATATGCCATTAAAGAAAGAAACGGAGCCAAAGAAAACCATTTCTTTTCATATTCTCTCTATATACATCATATTTACCCAACCTCTCCTTTCGGCCAGGATATGACACAAGGTCATTTTTTAAAGCGGAGTTTAACAGGTTTGAATTCAGAGTTTTCCTTCTCCTAGACTAGTTGCCTCACCTAGGCTGAAAAACCAGCCTGTCCTACTACTTACCCATAGCTGGAGGGAGAATAATTGAATAATATCTCAATATATTAGTCATTCATTTGTTGGTTTATTTGTATTTCCTTCTTTTGGTCGTTCATTTTTCTTTTCTTTTTTATTCGTTCGTTTATTTATTCGGCTTTTCTTTCTCATGCTTCATCAGTTCGTATATTTTTTCTTTGTTTCAGCATTGTTCTAGTGGGTGGAGTGTTCGCCAATGGTCCGGGAGACCCGGGTTCAATCTCAAGTCGCGTCATTCCAAAGACTTTAAAAATGGTACTTGATACCTCCTTGCTTAACACTCAGCAATGTAAGGTACGTATCAAGGGTATAGTGAAACAATTCAGGGAAAGGAGTAGCGCCCTTCCCTACACTTTGGTGTAGTAGCTATTGGAAAGGGAGCCTTCTGGTCGCCCTCAACTAAGGGAGACAACTTTACTTATATTTCAGTAGTTATTTCTTCCTTTTTTTGTTTCGTTTTACTTTTATTCAGAGGACTTTCCAATGGTTTTTTAGTTTTTCTTCCTTGTCTACTTTTTCTTTGACTGTTAAATCTTTCTCTTCCAATCTTTTATCTCTCCCTTCTTCCCTTCTCGTTTACAGTCGTTTTTTTTTCAATCTTCAATATCGATGTTTTTTTATTTCCCATTTTTTAATATATCTTATTCTTTATATTTCGCGCCATTTTAGAACTTATTGTTCCTCTTTTTCTATATCTCTTTCTTTACTCCTCCTTTTAATATCCGACTTTCTCTTTTCTCTCTTTCGTCCCCACTTTCTCCTCCTCTTCATCTCTCCTCCTCTTCCTCTCTCCTCGTTTTCTTACTTTTTCTTTCTTCCATATCTTCTTTCTCCTTTTCTATCTTCTTTATTCTCATCACTCTCTCTCTCTCTCTCTTTCTTTCTTTCTTTCTTTCTTTCTGTCTGTCTCCCCCATTTTCGCGCCTTTCGTTTTACTTTTCTGCCTCTTTTTTTTTACAGTCGTTTAATCTCCTTTTTCTATGTTTTCTATCTTCTCTTGGTTTCTCATTATGTCTGTTCTTTCTTTCTTTTTCTGTCGTTTTTTATCCTCTCTCTCTCTCTCTCTCTCTCTCTCTGATTTCCCCTTCTCCCATCCACCTATTTACCTTTTCTTTTTCTTTTGTCATCACCTCAACTCATTTTCTCTTTTTCTGTAACTTTTTACTTCTCCCTCCACATGGACGTTACTTTTTCTTTTTTCATCCTTAGTTTCATTAGTATATACGAGGATCATTAAATAAGTTTCCAGACTTTTTTCGTATGGGCACTTTTATTGATAGTACACACATGAAACTCTAGTCCCCTTTGAAGTAATCTCCTCCGGTTGCAATGCACTCGTTGTACTGTTCCAACAACTTCTGGAGTGCCTCATAGAAGTCCTCCTATGTGAGCGTATCCATGAACTTCGTCACAACCTCTTTCATCTCCTCAATTGTCTCATAACGACAGCCTCTGAGCTTAGGGAATATGCAAAAGTCACAGGGACCAACGTCTGGACTATAGGGAGGCTGAGGAACTGTCTTGATGCCCATCTTAGTGAAATAGTTTGTGACAAGGATGGAGTTGTGGACTGGTGCATTGTCCAGGTGGAAATGCCACTGACCCGATTTGAAGGGTGCAGGCCTCTTCCGATGGAATCTCTTCCTGAACTCCCTTAAAACCTCAACATAGTAACCCTAATCCTAACCCTTTGGCCAATCAACTCTGGTCTATTGACTTCCTTACTCCTCCCACACCTCTCATCATCCCTCACAGACTCCCTGCCTTCCTTGAATCTCTTATACCACTCAAAAACTGATGCTCGATTCATGCAAAATAGTTGAAAAGCAGTCTGAAGCATTCCATACGTTTCTGTGGCATCATTTTTTCCAAGTTTAAAACAGAATCTTATTGCATATCGTTCTTTAAAATGTCAGATTGCATTTTTGAAATTCACCAGCTGTGACAATCAGGCTTTAGAAGAGTTTATTCCAATTGCTGCTGTAGCTGTTCATTTGAACCTGAAATCATAAACATTGGTCAGTCATCTCATCAGATGTATAGCAATAACGTACTGAATTTTCAAGGGTCTACAGCAATTTTAAATGCCTGTACAAAAAAATTCTGGAAACTTATTAAATGCATAATAATATATAATCAATAGATTCTGATGAAAGAAAACGGTTTCACCCTAAAAAGATAAACTAACGATATACAACAAAAACTATCCATAAAGACGCTCGTAGAAATGGAATCGGTTACACGAGTTCAAATCGTGGACGAGGCAGTTTTCATTTCATCTTGGATTGATATTCTCGGGAAAGATATGAATCCAACTATTTTCCATCTAGTTATCGATAAATAGTAGAGAAGACTGGTCTCTTTTGCATTGGTATGGCAACCGGTCAAGAAGAAGGAAAATCGACTTGAATAAAGTAAATAGAACTTGAAGGAGCCCAGTAATCATTTCAGGTCAACTTTCGTTTTCTGAATTCAAACCTGTTAAACCCCACTTAAAAAAAATGACCTTCTATCGAGTGGTTATCTAAATACATTCAGAAGAAACTATTACTGATGCAGACTACGAAGATTATCTAGGGTTTAATGCAAATACACCTACTCAGACCGAATCCTGGATCAGGTAACCAGAAGAATTGGTCTCTCTGTGAACTGAGCCATAACGTCATGGTAGCAACCAAAAAGAATTGTTGCGCAAAAGGGGGAGGCACTGTTGATCACTGAAGTATGGCAATGAGATCGTTCAAGAAATTTCACTTTAGTTGAAAAAATCACGACGGATTTGGCGAGTATCGTTTGGAGAGTATCAGGCAAATTCGGCATCTCACTATTCATTGTGGTTTGCCATCTTTACGATTTCAGCAAAAGCTTCTGGAGCTGCCGAAAATGACCTCATGCAACTAAAATATTGCAAAACTTTTGACTCACTCAAGAACATTGAATTATCCTATTTAATTTTTGTTCAAAAACACCAGAAATGATTTTGAAGGCAAAATATTCATGGGGGATAGGGCGGGGGTTGAAAATTTATCAGCCATCTTTGTTATCTTCTGTTTAATATAAACTTATATTCGATGGTGAAAATGTGTCCCAAGTGATAAGACAGTATTCTAATATTAAAAAAGAAAATCACTCTTTTTTTTAAATACTTTTGTCATTAACATAGTAGGAATTATCTTTCTTTTTTCAACCTCTATATAAGTTTTTTTTTTTGGGGGGGGGTTCATTGATTCATAAATTTATTTCTGATAAAACTGTTTATGTCTTTCGAGAAGATGACTGAACATTCAATTGTGGATTTTTGTTCTTAAATAATATGATAATATGAGCGTTTGTGTCTTCCCCAAACAAACAGTCAATACTCTATAACATTCATGATAATAATTCAAGGGGTAATGAAAAAAAACATTCCACAAGAAAAACCCGTCGAAAAATGATTAAAAAGATATATCGTGAGATTTAGGGCAATAGAAGGGTTTGGTCCACAAAGCTCCAGAACTGGAGCCTCAAACTTAGATTTATGCCAGAGTGATTTACGAAAGAAATAATTGCAATATAACACTCATCAACATATAATTTTTTACTACTACTACTACAACTACAACAAATACTAATACTACCGTTGTATAGCAGAAAAAATAACGACACTGATATGTAAATATGGACACGGCGACACGAGTTCAAATCCTGGACGAGAATGATTGCATTTCACATAGCACTAATACCCTTGGGAAAGGTATGAATCCAATTATTCTCCCTCCAGCTATGGGTAAATAGTAGGGCAGACTGATTTATTCAGCCTTGGTGAGGCAACTAGTCTAGGAGAAGGAAAACTCTGAATTCAAACCTATTAAACTCCGTTTAAAAATTGACATTGTGCCACATCCTGCCCGAGCGGAGGGGTTGGGTAAATATGATAATCAAATAATCGAGCGATAATAAAAGAAAAAACCAAAAAATTACTATGCTGTACTCATAAATATGAAACATTTCCAGTTGAAAAAAATATATATAAAAATGATCGTAACCAAACTTTTCAAATTATTGGTTTCGTTTGGTTGGGTTTTATGACATATCAACGATTGTAGGTTATTTAATGCCAAATCAATTTTTACACATATAAACATTTCTATTTCAGACAACTCAATTTAGCATAAGTACAGTTTTTCTGTACACATAGTTAAATGTAAAAACAGTTCTATTTCAAACAATTCAATTTAGCATAAGTACGCAGTTTAAATGTCAAAACAGTTCTATTTCAAATAATTTTGCATAAGTACATAATCTCAGAAGCTTTGTATTCGGCTCATAGATAGGACCCTATCAGGTGCCAGAGTGGACCTGGGAGTGATGGCAATTAAGGTGAACTCCACATTCCTCAAAACTCCTGAGCTGGAGCCTCACCATCAGATTGTTAGGTGCCATTTACAGGACCCCCTTTAAGAGAGTCTTACCCCTCAACAGACATGCTGTAGGTGTATTCTACAGCCCCAGCCTACTGTGCCTCTTTACCAATGAAACAACCTTTGGCATTTAGTAATCCATTATGTGTTGATATGTCTTTAAGCAAATAAAGTTAAAACCATATAAATTGCATAGCTTTTTTTTATTTAAAATGAGATTTTAATAGTCTGTATATCTCTTCTTTATTTCTGAGGGGATTTTTTTTTTCAAGAATAGAATAAAACTGATGCGAAAAATCAGTAATGTATTGTTAGAACTAAATTTATTTCACAATGAGGAAAATTTATACAGTATTTGTCGGTACATTTCTGAAATGTGTCTTTCATGTTATGGACTTGGTTACTGTACACACAACGTTTCGGCCGCTTTACGCTCCGGCTTTCTTCATGTTTTTTTTTGGTGGGTTGCTTTTTTTGTCGTACTGGATTTCAATTGCTGCGAAGAAAGCAAAAAGTGTCTGTTGCAAGATAGCCCAGACGTTTTAAGTTCGGAAGTCCCGGAGGATTATCGATTACGACAAAAAGCACCTTAAGAAAGCCAAAACGTTCTACGACCGAGACTTTGGGAGTGTAGTTACCAGGATTCGTAAAGCAGTCTAAAATATGAGGAGAATATTATTCAACGTCCTCTGAGTACGCTTTTCTTCTTTTCTCTTCAAACTCTTTCCGGTAGAAGGTGAATGATTATATATAGATTTAGATATTCAGCTCTTCAGAAAAGATGGAAAAGTAACATAGTAGTGCGGGTAACATATGCACAAGATCTATTTAAATAATATAAATTTGGGTGGTATTTTTTCGTTAAAGAAAGTTTGGTTACAGAAAATAAACAAAGAAGAATTTATGAATTAAAAAAAATCTTTGGATAAGGGCAAGGTCTGTAAATGGGAAAATATGGAAAAGTAACACAATCGTGTTTGTAACTGATATGAAAGATTTATTCACAGAAAAAAGAAGTGAAAAGTCAAAGAAAGAAAGAAAGAAAGAAAGTAAGAATGTCTTTGTAAAGAAGGAGAGAGTGTACAATTATGCAGGTTTTTCGAGAAGTTTCTAAAGAAAGAAAGAAAGAAAGAAAGAAAGAAAGAAAGAAAGAACTGAGAAAATAAATTAAATGAAATAATAAAAACAGAAAGAAAGAAATATGTATAGTTAAAAAAATGATGAAATTAATTAAAGAAAGAAAGAAAGAAAGAAAGAAAGAAAGAAAGAAAGAAAGAAAAATTAAGTAAAAGAAATAAAAACAGAAAGAAAGATATTTAGTAAAAGAAGAAAGAAAGAAGAAGTGAGAAAATAAATTAGAAAGAAAGAAAGAAAGAAAGAACTGAAAAAATAGATAAAGTGAAATAAAAACAGAAAGAAAAAAGAAAGATATTTAGTAAAAGAAGAAAGAAAGAAAGAAAGAAAGAAAGAAAGAAGAAGTGAGAAAATAAATTAAAAGAAAGAAAAAAAAGAAAGAAAGACTTGAGAAAATGAATTTGGTGAAAGAAAGAAAGAAAGAAAGAAAGAAAGAAAGAAAGAAAGAAAGAAAGAAAGAAAGGAAGTCTTGAAAAAATAAATAGATAGAAAGAAAGAAAGAAAGAAAGAAAGAAAATCTTGAAAAAATAAACAAGTAGAAAGAAAGAAAGAAAGAAAGAAAGAAAGAAAGAAAGAAAGTCTTGAAAAAATAAATAAGTAAAAAGGAAGAAAGAAAGACAAGAAGAAAGAAAGCAAGAAAGAATTGATAAAGATTAGCACAAAGAAAGAAATAAAGAAAGAAAGAAATAGTTCAAAGAAAAGCAGAAAGAAAGTAAGAGTTTAAAGAAAGAAAGAGTTTAAAGAAAGAAAGAAAGAAAGTACCGGAAACAAACGAACGAACACAAATAAACAAAGAATCAAGCTAAACAACGTCGACAATCTTATGAATGACGACGCAAAGAACGAACATTTCTAAATAGAAATCTTCAGGTATTTATCTCAGAATGTTAACTGAATGAAAGAAAAAAAAACAAGCATATATATATATATATATATATATATATATATATATATATATATATATATATATATATATATATATATCTTATAATCTTTTATTTCAAACTGTACGTCGAATATGTATTTTAAACTTTTATAAACTTTTACAATCTTTCTTTATTTGAATAGATATCTGATTTCCTGTTGAGTAAACATTTCAATACACAGATTATATTTAGATTATACACTTAATCAAATTATAACTTCACTTTCAATATACAAGTAACATCACGTCGGATTTTTTTGACATTGGATACAAAGTTAATAATGTAGTCGAAATTACTTTTAAAAATCCTTATTGATGCAGTCCCCTCTGTTTTACACTTTCGATCAAATGTAGACAAAATTGAAACATCTAATTTGATGGTTTAGTTTGCCTGTGTGTATTAGTTGGCTAAAATGAACCCAGTATACGAGGTTCATTAAAAAAGTAAGGGGCATTTTTTGATTGAGGAGGTACGAAACTCTTTCAATAAATTAAGTGATTTTTTAGACTGTGGAATGGCCTATTATATATTCAAGGGTTAATCAATTGCTGTTTTTTACTCTACTATTGTCTATATAAGAGCCAGTCAATAAACAAGGATTTTTTCGCCTTAAAAAGGACTTATCATATATTTAAGAGTCAATCAACGAACATTTTTTGCTGAAGAGGGACCTATTATCTAATCGAGGGTCAGTGAATGAATAAGGGATTTTTTTGCCTTAGAAAGTATCTACTCTACGAAGGACATTCAATAATTGTGGGAATTTTTTTTTTTTTTACTCAGGAAGGACCTATTATATATACGAGGGACATTAGATAAATAAGGGAATTTTTTATTGTGGAAGGGTCAATTATCAAGTCGAGGGTCAATCAAAAGACATGGGGACTTTTTTTTTTACTAAGGAGGGAACAACAGTATATACGTAGGTCATTCAGTTAATAAAGAAAACATTTTGTCAGGGATGGGGCCTTATATATATATATATATATATATATATATATATATATATATATATATATATGAAGGTTATTAAATGAATGAGATAAATTTTTTAGAAATGCAAAATACTTTTTTTTTAGAACTTTTTTTTAGATATAAAATCTGTATTATTTGGAATGCGACAAAAATATTTGATTTTTGACTATTCAAAATGGTGGCAAATCCGATCAAAATATTTGATTTTTGACTATTCAAAATGGTGGCAAATCCGACCAAAATATTTGATTTTCGACTATTCAAAATGGTGGCAAGTCCGACCAAAATATTTGATTTTAGACTATTCGAAATGGTCGCAAATCAAGTGCGCTCCAAGCTTGAACTTGTCTGTCATCAAATCTTTCCTTGCTGAGAATTGAAAACCATGTGAAATTTCCATAAATATGTGTCAAAATAAGTTAGACAAAGTTAAATGGTTCCAAGAATTGCTATGTATTACTTACAAATCAATTAAATATCAGTTATTTGTTTGCACACAGCTAAATGATCAAACAGTTCTACTTAAATGATCAAACAATTCAATTTAGCATAAGTCATTTGTTTGCACTCTTTTTAAATGTGAAACAGTTCTATTTGACCCATAGATAGGACCCTATCAGGTGCTACCACTCCGGGTCAGAGTGGACCTTGGAGCGATGGCAATCAAAGGGCAATCCAAATTCTCCAAAGCTCTAGCAATACAGGAGACTCACCATCAGATTGACACTCATAAAGATGCAGTTAGTACTCAACATCCCCGGTCGACTGGGCCACATTCATTAGGGGAGTCTTTTCGATCCCAGGTCGAGTCATACCAAAGACTCAAAAAATGGTACCTGATGCCTCATTGCTTAACACTCAGCTTTATAAGGTACGGATCAAGGGTAAAGTAGAGCAATCCTGGGAAGGAGTAGCACCCTCCCCTACACCTTGGTGTAGTAGCTATCGAAAAGGGAGCCTTCGGGTCACCCTCGACTAAAGGGAGACAACTTTACTTTACTTACTCCTTTACAGAGACGCAGTCAGTGTATTTAACAGCCGCCACCGAGTGGGTTAATATTGATGGATACTTTGTGTTAAGAAAATCTATATTCACACTAATAAAGGTTTTATGGATGTTTTAATTTGTTTTCGTTCCATTTTTCTGCATTTTCTTGAATCTTGGAAACTTGTTCTTATCATGATTTGTTTTTGTTCTGTTTAAACAAAGTTGACATCGGCTATTGAAACGTGAGTTGACATTATGCAACAGTCACGATTCAAATGAAGTTTGTATTGATCATTGGAGCGCCAAATTGAATTCATGAAAAAATGGGAACCCCAATGGTTAAATCAATTTAGAACTCCCGAAAACTAACGATAAAAAAAACCCTGCCCAAATGTACATTGTTTGAATAAATCCTGTGTATATGTTACCAGCACAACTATGTTACTTTGCCATTTCTTTTTCTTTTTCTTTTTTTTTTCATTTAGCGCTCCTTGTGTTGATCCAAAGATCTTTTTTTTTCCTAGTTTATAATTTCTCCTTAGTTTTTTTCTTTAACCAAATATGCCCAAACGAAAAATACTTGCCCAAATATACTTTGTTTAAACAAAATTCGTTCATATGTTACCAGAACTACTATGTTACTTTTCAATTTTTCTTTCTATTCAGAGCTCCCTGTTTTTATTGAAAGATATTTTCTTTACTCTTAATTCATACATTCTCCGCCCTGTCGGCTGGGGCTGTAGAATATGCCGACTGCACCTCTGCAAAGGGGTTTTACCCCACCCCACCAACGAGTGTCTGGGACACGAAACAATCTGATGGTGAAGCTCCAGTGATGCTGGTTCCCAGGTCAATCACTGGCATGGAATGGTAGCACCTGATAGGGCCCTATCTATGGGTTAAATAGAACTAACTGTATACTTATTCTAAAGTAAATTGTTTGAATTTGAACTGTTTGACTAAACTGAATAGCTTGAAATAGAAATGTTTTTTGCAATTAAACTGTACTTACATTTAAACTATGTGCTTATGCTAAACTGAATTATTTGAAATGGAACTGTTTTTGACATTGAAACTGTACTTACAATAAATTCAATTATAGAGGTGTTTTGAGTACACAAAATCTGTATTTATACTAAACTGAATTCACCGAATTAGAACTGCATGAATAAACTGAAAAGCTTGAAATAGAAATGTTTTTGACAATTAAACTGTGTACTCATTGAAATAGAACTGATAATTTGTATAAAATAGATTTGGCGTTAAATAACCTACAAAGATTGATATGCCATAAAATCCAACCAAGCAACTAATCATACATTCACCTTTTTTTGTTGTTTTTTTGCCGGGGGGTGGGTGTTTTTTGTTTTGTTTTGTTTAGCTTCAACTAAATTTGCGATGCGAAAAATGGTTTTCAAATGTACATTGTTTAAAAAAATCGTGTGTATATGTTACCAGCACGACTATGTTACTTTGCGAGGTTTTCTTTTTTCATTTCGAGCTCTTTGTCTTTATTCAAAGATCTTATTCTTTTATAAAATTCATACATTCTTGTTTGTTTTTTCTTCAACCAAACCTGTACAAACGAAAAAATCTGCCCAAATATATATTTTTAAATAAACCTCACTTATATGTAACCATCAATACTACGTTACTTCTCAATTTTATTCCCATTTAGAGCTGTCCTTTTGTAAAGATATTGTTTTTTTCAATTCATAGATTCTTCTTTGCTTTTTTTTTTCTTTCAACCAGATTTGCAATACGAAAAAATGATACCCAAATATGCATTGTTAAAATAATTATTGTGTGTATGTTACCAGAACTACTATGTTATTTTTCCAATTATTTTCTATTTAGATTTCTTTAGGGATTATCTAAAGATTTTATTCTTTTATTAATTCATATATTCTTTTTCTTCATTCGTGCTTCGTCTGAATTTGCAATAGAAAAAAATGATTCCTAAATGTACATTGTTTAGATAACTCTTGTCTATTTTACCAGCACTACTATATCACTTTACCATTTTTTTTTCCTTTATACCCCACTGTTCCTTTCCTGATATCTTATTCTCTTTTTAAATTCATTCATTCTTCATTTTTTTTCTTCTGCCAAAATTGCACAGACAGAAAAAATATACGCAAATATACATTGTGTAAATAAATCTTGTTAATATATATTACCAGCACTAATATGTTACTTTTCCTCCTTCTTATACTTAAAAACCCATGTCCTTGTCTAAATGTACCTGGTACCTAAAGTAAACAGGATGCAGGTGTTCCCGGCGGAAATCCCGTGTAAATTGCGTGGGTGGCATGCCAGCAGGAAGTTTACATTTTGTTATTTCTTGAAAGTGTTTTGTTCACAGTTATATCATTATAGTATTCCAATCAAATATAAATAATTTTCACATGTTAGAAATTGATTTAAAGACCTTTTTGACATCTGTCGACGCAGCAGCGGAAGTCAGACCTTGTAAAAAAAATTTTTTTAGGAAATCCACTTGGTACAAAATTTAACAGGACGCAGGTGTTCTCTGCGGAAATCCCGCGTAAACTGCGTGGGTGACATGCAACAAGGCAGTTGAACACTAGAAACAATTCAAATCTCTGTATCAATATCTATGCAGGTGAGCTCCAGACAAAGTCAAGAGGTCGATAATATATCTAAAATCCGAGTAAGACTTGGACCTTTTTAGCGTACACTTTGTATAAATATCGTACATAGTCGAGTTTTTTTTCGATCTCACGCATTGTTTGATCTCCAGCCTAATATTAGATTAACATTTAAGTCTCGCAATCTCACATGATACGCAAGTATATTTGGTAGTCGTAATGTGTAACATGAAGTCAAAAAAAATTAATGTTATCTGTATTTGGTAGAAAGTGTACAGCAGAAATGACTGAATCGGTAAGGATTTTAAAACTAATTTCTACAGCTTTATTAACTTTGTATCTTATGACACAAACATGGATAAATCATTATATTTAAAGCTCAGTAATGTCTGATATGGCGGATAATCATATATCTAATCTGTGTGTTTAAAAGATTACCCAACAGGTAATCTGATATCTGTGCAAGTAACGGAAGAGAATTCGTAATGTTTGATATGTTTAAATCAATTTATAAACAAATTCTTCGTACAGCTTGCGAAAAAATACATGAATATAAACCCCCGCCGGCAAATGCTCGTGGTGTAATGGCCTCTGTTGTATGAAATGGTCACAGCAATCAAAGTTCGAGCACTAGACGAAGCTTTTCGCATTTCTCATAGCGCTAAAATCCTTAAGGAGTTAAAATCCTTAATCCTGTGTATCTAAATATTCTTCCGCCAGCTATAAGTTGAGTAGTTTGAACTCTTCAAACTTGGTATATCAACTAGTCTAGGAGAAGGAAAACTTGACCTTATCGGTTTGGTTTGGTTTCATCGTATATCTTAGTAGTTTATTTAATGCCAAATCCTTATATATATATATATATATATATATATATATATATATATAAATTAACTTAAATCGTGAGTTGGAAATCTTCCTCTAAAGTTTCACCTTATCGGATCATCAGGAAGTCTAACTAGTTGGAGTTAGACTTCCTGATGATCCGATAAGGTGAAACTTTAGTAGATTTCCAACTCGCGATTTAAGTTAATTTTATAATTGGCTCCACTTGTGTTGAGCACTTATGTAATTGTAGCATTGCAGGATTCGTGGAAGGTTTTTAGTTTTCTTTAGACCAACTGACTGCGTACCCCTTGATTTTTTTCAAGGGGCGGACGAGGTTGGCTTTTTCTTTCTTTTTGAACTATAATTTTTTCTTTTCCCCCCGGGCAGTGATTCGAGATACTTTTATCTATTGTTCCTGGCGGGGTTTTTTTCGTTTTTTTTTTCTGGTACCGTAAATGCAGGTAGATATTAGATTAGTAAATATATATATATATATATATATATATATATATATATAATTTCTAAATATATTTTGAAGATGACATTTTAAAGCGTGCCTAAGTTCATTTTTTTATGCACACAGTTAAATGGTTTCTCTTATTTCTCTCTAATACGAATAACTCTATCTACTCTTAATTTTTTCACATTTTGAAATATTTTCAAGTGTTGCTATTTAATACTAACAATTCAATTAAACATCAGTCATTTGCTTACACACAGTTAAATGATCAAACACTTCTATTTCAAACGATTCAGTTTAGCATAAGTCACCGAAGTTAAATGTTTCTAAGTAATACTCAGTATCTTTAACAATTCATAGTTAAATAATCAAACAGTCCTACTTCAAGTGGTACAAGTCAGCATACGTCATTTGTTTACACTCAGTTTAAAAGTCAAAGTATACAGTTTAAATGTCAAACAGTTCTATTTGACTTATAGATAGGACCCTATAAGGTTCTACCATTTGGTGTCAGAGTGGAACTGGGAGTGATTGCAATGAAGGGATATTCCGCATTCCCCAAAGCTCCAGCATTACTAGAGCCTCACCATCAGATTGTTTATTGTCATAACCCAGACACTCGTTTGGGGAGTCTCATCCTCAGTAGAGATGCAGTCGGTGTATTCTACAGCCCCAGCCGACAGGGCCATTGACCCGAAATCATCCTGATCGTGACGAGGAGTTGGTAAATACATAATAACACTTGCAAAGTTTATAGAATTACGACACAATTTAGAGGGGTTTTATTTAACAGTAAATAAACTAACAACTGATAAGACGCTGTATATTTTTTATTAATTGCCGAACTTTCTGACTTCGTAAGATATTCATTAAAAAAATTAGAATGAATTATCTAAATTGATGGCAAAACTTTTTAAAAACCCAAACAGGGGGGAATATTATGAAAAAATCCATTATTGAAGAAAAATATGGAATCATTTTGTAATTCACATTCGAAAAACAAATCTCAGCAGAAAGCTAGATATGCAAATCGGTCTACAGTTTAAAGATAGTTCTTGCAGACCACAATTATCAGATGAAAATGTTTGGTTTGTTTGGGTTAGGTTTGGTTAGGTTGGGTTTTAGGGCATATCAACTATTATAGGTTTTTAATGCCAAATCATCTTGATACATAAATATAAAATAGATATGATTTAGTTTAGTTGGGTTTAATGGCATATCAACCATTGTTGGTTATTGAATGCTAAATCATATGTATTAAATATATATGATTTGGTTGGTTTGGGTTTCACGGCGTATCAACCATTGTTGGTTATTTAATGCCAAATCCTATTTTTACATATGTATTAAATATATATGGTTTAGTTTGGTTTTGGTTTGGTTTGGTTTTGGTTTGGTTTGGTTTGGTTTGGTTTGAATTCCTTTCAGTATTAAAATGTATATTTACACTTTGTCTTTTACTAATCCACGAATTATAAACGGCTGTGAATTACTTTGCTTTTATGATTTCAAAATAATGTTGGATAAATTCTACCAATATGATTATATTATTTTTTCTGTTCAATTTTTAAAGTTAGTTCACTTTTTAGGTTAATTTCATATGCGGCCGTGAATGGATTTTTTTTTTGTTTATATTACTTAGGCCTGTTAGAAGTCAGCCTGTAACATGTTGGGCCGTATTTACTAGTTGGCCGTGTACATACACATGCATACTAATACATTATACCTATGTTTATACATACTTATACAGATATCCTCGCGTTCAAATACATATCCATTACTTTAACTATATATATATATACACAAAGAGACCTTATTGTGTCAGAGTACAATACACCAACTAAAATGTATATATATATATATATATATCAAAAAGATGATGGGACCCTAACAGGTACCACTACTCTGGGTCAGAGTGGATCTGGAAGTGATGGCAATAAAGGGGTACTCCACATCCTCCAGAACTGGATCCTCATCATCAGATGGTTTAATGTCATATCCAGGACATTTGGTGGAGGGTCAAATTCTCCCACCACCGCCACCACAGTCATATCGAGAACGCTCGTTGCGGCGGGGAGATATTACTACTCTGCAGAAATGTAGATGGCGTATTCTACAGCCTCAGCTAACTAGGCTGAGATGGTTTAGTGTCATATCGAGGACACTCGTTGTGGAGGGGATCTTACACCTCCACAGACATGCAGATGGCGTATTCTACAGCCTCAGCTAACTAGGCTGAGATGGTTTAGTGTCATATCGAGGACACGTGTTGTGGGGGGGGATCTTACACCTCCACAGACATGCAGATGGAGTATTCTACAGCCTCAGCTAACTAGGCTGAGATGGTTTAGTATCATATCGAGGACACTCGTTGTAGGGGGATCTTACACCTCCGCACCCATGCAGGTGGCGTATTCTACAGCCCCATTAACCGAAGAAATGATTGTCTGAAGTTACCCCTAACTCGCTAATCGATAATATCCTCCTTCTTCCTGAAAATGCTTGACCTCACAGAAGTATCAGGACAAGGGAGACAAAGGCGTTATTCGGATGGACAACTTTACCGCATCTTCCATACTCACCAAATCTAGTGCCTTCACACTATTATCTCTTCGACTCATGAAAGAGGGTTTAAGAGGCAAAAATTATGCCAGTGACGAGATAGAGAAAACCGCAGTGATGTTGTGAATCAAAGAACAAACAGAATTTTAGGAAGCAGGGATACATGCTCTCATTCGTAGTGGGAAAATTGCTCTTGAGAGAAACAGTAACTTTGTTGTAAAGTAGGGATGTGATCCACGGAGGACCAGCTTCATTTTTATGTATTATACATGTTCCTGTGTCTGTAGTTATTCCTGTAATAAAGAAAGTGGCATTACTTTTTGATCCAAATTCGTAATCATATTTACCAACGCCTCCGCTAGGACAGGATATGACACAAGGTCAATTTTTAAGCGGAGTTTAAGAGGTTTGAATTCATAGTTTTCCTTCTCTTAGACTAGATGCCTCACTAAGACTGAAGAAACTAATCTGCCCTACTATTTACCCATAGCTGGAAGGAGAATAATTGTATTCATACCTTTCCTAAGGGTATTAGTGCTATGTGAAATGCAATCAGTCTCGTCAAGGATTTGAACTCGTGTCGCCGTGTCCATTTCCTACGACGATAACCATTACACCACGGGCACCCACCTTCGTAATAACCGATTCTTGTTGAAGTAATCTCAACAGCATGCGTAGAAACAACTCAATTTTATGTTTAACGTTTAAACATCTGTTCTTATCCAATAAATGGCATCTTTACTGAAGAAGAAAAAAGAAATAGAAACAAAATTCAACATAGAATTTTTTGTTGTTTCTACAATTTTTTGTTTTCTTATGTTATTATATTAAGATATTAGTTTAGCTTAGTTTTATGGCATATCAACCATTGTAGGTTATTTAAAGCCAAATCCTCTTCATACATATATATTAGATATTTAAGATTTTCTTTGATTGGGTTTTATAGTATATCGACCATTGTAGGTTATTTAAAGGCAAATCCTCTTTATGCACATATATATATATATTAGATATATATGACTTTCTTTGCTTGGGTTTTATGGTATATCAACCATTGTAGGTTATTTAAAGCCAAATCCTCTTCATACATATATATATATATATTAGATATATATGACTTTCTTTGCTTGGGTTTTATGATATATCAACCATTGTAGGTTATTTAAAGCCAAATCCTCTTCATACATATATATTAGATATTTAAGATTTTCTTTGATTGGGTTTTATAGTATATCGACCATTGTAGGTTATTTAAAGGCAAATCCTCTTTATGCATATATATATATATATATATATATATATATATATATATATATATATATAAGATATATATGACTTTCTTTGCTTGGGTTTTATGGTATATCAACCATTGTAGGTTATTTAAAGCCAAATCCTCTTCATACATATATATTAGATATTTAAGATTTTCTTTGATTGGGTTTTATAGTATATCGACCATTGTAGGTTATTTAAAGGCAAATCCTCTTTATGCATATATATATATATATATATTAGATATATATGACTTTCTTTGCTTGGGTTTTATGGTATATCAACCATTGTAGGTTATTTAAAGCCAAATCCTCTTTATACATATATATTAGATATATATGATTTTCTTTGCTTGGATTTTATGGTATATCAACCATTGTTGGTTATTTAATGTCAAACCTTCATTATACATATATATTAAATGTATTGGAGTTCGTTTGTTTGGATTTTAAAGCATATCAACCCTTGTTGGTTATTTAATGTCAAATCTATTTTATACATATATATTAGATATATTCAATTTGTTTTGGTTTGGTTTTATGGCATATCAACCCTTGTAGGTTATTTAATGCCAAATCCTGTTTATACATATATATTAAATATATTGGTTTTGGTTTGGTTAGGTTTGACTACATAACAATCATTGTAGGTTATTTAATGCCAAATACATTTTATATATAAAACAGTTCTATTTCAAAAAAATCAGTTTAGCACAAGTACACATTTTTCATCTCAAAACAGTTATATTTTAAACCATTCAGTCTACCATAAATACGCGGCTTACTTCTATTTAACCCATTGATAGGACCCTACAGGTTCTACCAATCCGGGCCTGAATAGACCTGGGAGCGATGGCAATAAAGGGGTAATCCTCATTCCCGAAAGCTGTTGCTTTACTGGAGCCACGCCATCAGATTGTTTACTGTCATGTCTTGGACACTCGCTGGGGAATCTTAGATTCTGCAGTCGGTGTATTGTACAGCCCCAGATATGATATTAATTTTTCTGAAAAACCATATATATATATATATATATATATATATATAGACAGATATAAATGATGCGTTGATAAAGTGGCTTAACTTAAATGGTTCTAAGATCTGTGTCAGATTCGTGAGAGTTGCAAAGGGATGACAACAGTATAACTAAAGCATTACTCTGTCAATGCCACCAAGCAAATAATCTAAGTTGATGAATAATTTAAATCTGCTATCAGACACTTAAGTCTTTTCCCTCCTTCATTCTTGCCGTTCATGTTGAATTTATATTCTTTTGCTGCAGAAAGGCATCCAGCAAAATGTTTTTTTAATAGTTTAATTAATCGGCCTATTGTTTTTCGTCGTTCATTTATTTATTTATTTATTTTCTTTTTCATCCGGATTCTGTTGACTAGAACTTCTAATATGCCCATACCGGAAAACGAGGCTCAGTAGAAACACCGCGTGACGACGTTCTTATTAGCGTGTGTCTAGGCAAATTACCAAATGAGCCGTTGGCTGCCGGCTCAGCGACGTCCGACAAGCAGAATTAGTTTACGTACTCTCTCTGCTGACGGCAAATAAAGAGAACCTGATTCTATGTCAGCAAGCAAGGGGAGAGAGATGAGAGGTTTTTGTTGTTCTTAGCGACGATTCGATCTGTGATTATCATCCGTGGTGTAATTGTCATTTGGATTTTGTTAACTTGATCCGCGGACGTTTTGCTCTGAATTAAGAAGGCAGTTCCTTCACTCTCCCCCATTCCATTTTCCCGTGGTGGCAAAAGTCGAAAGAGACAAAAGAAACAGAGTTAATCAACTTGACATCGAGGCAGGGATTTTCTTAAAACTGGAATTTGCTTCAATTACGTAACGCTAAGATTCGCCCAACGCAGAAAACACGGATCTAATTTTCTTGTTTTTGCTTCGTGCTTTTTAACAAGATATATCAAGCCATGAAAGACAACGTAAATGAGACAGAATTACTAATTAAGCTGACTTCTGTCGATTCAGTTGGGCAGCAGTAGAAATACTGCAAGGGTGTCTATTGTTTTCTTTTTTAAAAAAATAAAGATATCGATTCAACTTTGATCCACTCGTCTTAACATCTTTTCTATTGAGTAGATAATCTTTGGTCAAGCTACGTTTTATTTTTGGTTTAGTTCGTTTTGTCAATCTGGGTTTTTTTTTTAAATCTTTTACAGTTGTTTAAACAAGTTGTAGGGAAAAGAAAAATTCGTATTTTGGTTTGGCGCGCAATTTAATTCGACACTTAATTTCACCCAATCAGGATGACCTATCCTATTCACCCCGGACCTTCTTTTCCCGGGCAACAGATTGGTTAAGCTGCCAAACACACTCTTTTTGGCTGGAGAACGCCGTCCAGTGCAGACGTCACACTGGCCGTTCTTCAATAGGAATACTTTTTTAGCCGGACAACGCCGCCCAGTACAGACGTCTCACTGCGGCTCTAGAATAGTAGCAGCAGCAGCAGCATAGACATACGAGGGAACATATCTCGAGGGAACCCATCTAATTTATGGATTCCTCGCAAGGAATCCCAGTTGAATATAAATTAGATGCATTCAACATGCCTCGCACAGGCACAACTTTATGTCACCCCAAAATTGGCTATGTCAACGCGATGCTTTTATTCCGCTCTCGACACCTAGCTTATCAATTCACCACAGGGCCACTTCAATGGAGACAACGCAAACTCTCTCCCCCAAAATACCGGACACACGAAACTACACGGTGACACTAAAGTTCAATCCCTCACACGTCCGACGACACACGCTGTCATCTCAACCTTCTCAACTTCTCATAACTCAATTTCGTCTCAATACTCACAAGCTTACTCTCCACGTGTCTTGCAGCACCAAAAGCAAACCCAATATTCCATGCTGCAAATAAAACCTATTCTAAAAACACCTTTCGACTATCGCCATCTTCCTTTAATACCTAACTACAATTAGCGAAAGACCTTACACTCTTAGCGAGGAAACAACTCAACGCAAACATGCACCCACGTTACAACCATTCCTCGCTAACAACAACAAAAACTCTTGTCTTTGTGAGCAAAGATCAAGAAGAGGCCGGTTCACCTACTGCAGGCACGCACGTGGCTAGTAAGGTTGATGCAGGAGAGGCAATCACGGTCACAATTACCGCAGCTGAAGGTCTTGTCAGGGTTTGATAGCATAGCTTTATAGGTCACATTCCTGCATTTTTGTCCTTGAGTGTGGCCCTACGGGTGTTTTCATAAGGGAAGACAACGTGATAGCTGATTAGATGCCAAGCATCACGGTTCTTAGTTTGGATGGACCATGCTCGATCTGACAATTACCAAGGGATTTTTCAAGCAGTTTTTTTTTTAATCATTCCTTTAATGCCTCTATGTCTTGATGGAAAGTAGAGAGCTCACTTCACAATATGATCCTGGGTAGGCGATCATTCCCGATTTTGTAGACGTGTCTGTAAGAAGACAAGAAGAAATTCTGTCTTCTGCTTAAAGATTCCAGTGTTCGTTATAAAAGAGATATTTTTCACCAGCAGAAACTGTAAAACAGTAATTAAGTATGTGATGATATATGCAACTGATCTTAAATGCTTTCAGTCCTCGTCTCTGATTGGCCAATTTCCGCGCGAAGTACCTGCTGCTGCGGCCGAGAAAATCTATCAGAAGGATCCTCCATTTTCCAGATAACTTATACCCAAAATGAATCCTTTACTGACCTACCGTTTTTAGATTGGTGGTTAACAAGGAATTAGATGGGTTTTCGTAATATCTGATCCGTCGAGATTGCTTGACACGACTGCCGGGGAAGCCCAGCTTTGTGCCATGCTCATGCGTTCGTGAGGCGCCTGACAAATTCTTATACCCGAAACTAGCCCAAGAGTATCCTATCTAGCGTAGGTGCGTCTTCAGTTGCATGGTTTCGATTATGGTGATCTACGAAAAGCCAAATAGACCACTACACAAAAAGGGTTCAGAAGTAAATCCTGTCTTGCTTGGGTGAATCTGCGTGAATCAAAAATGTTCAAACCGTTATCATATTCAAAGTAGATTTGGTTGGTTTGTTTGGTTTTATGGCATATCAACCTTTGTTGGTTATTTAACGCCAAATCCATTTTTATGTAAATAATCTGTTCTATTGAAAACAGTTCAGTTTAGCATAAGTACACAGTTTAATTGTCAAAAACATTTCCATTTCAAACTATTCAAGCAGTTATATGTAATAATTCACTTAAGTGTAAATACAGTTTTAATGTCGAAAAACAGTTCTATTTCAAATATTTCAGTTAAGCATAAGCACGCAGTTTAAATGTAAGTACGGTTTGATTGTCAAAAACATTTCTATTTCAAGCTATTCAGTTTACTCAATTCATTTTAGCATAAGTATGCTGTTAGTTCTATTTAACCCATAGATAGGACCCTTATCAGGTGCTACCACTCCGGGCCAGAGTGGACCTGGGAGCGATGGCAATGAAGGGGTACTCCGCATTCCCCAAAGCTCCAGCACTGCTGGAACCTCACCATAAGATTGTTTAGTATAATATCCAGGACACTCGTTAGGGTGGGTCTTACCCCTATGCAGAGGTGCAGTCAGTGTATTCTACAGCCCCAGCTGACTGGGCAATATTCAAAGTAGTATCCATTATTTCTATATAAGTAAATAAAGTTGGCGACTTATTCGAGGGAAACCGGGAGGCTCCCTTTTTAGTAGCTACTACACTGACGTGTAAGTGAGGGCGCTACTCATTTCCATGGAATTCTCCTCTTAACCCTTGATACGCACCTTATATTGCTGAGTGTTAAGCAAGGAGGTATCAAGTACCATTTTTTAAGTCTTTGGTATGACGCAACCTGAGATTGAACCCAGGTCTCCCGGACCATTGGCGAACACTCTATCCAGTAGTCCAATGAGCCGGCATTCAATGAGTTGGATTTTCAATATAAAAAACTACTCACAACCAGAAATATTTCAACTTTGATTTTTAAATACTATCTCAATCCTTTAAAATTCATTTTCCCCACCTAAAAATATTTTTTTTTATTATTTCAGCCTAGAAATCTTTGGAGGGAAATTTATGACACTGGCTCACGGTGTTCTTGACTTTATCATTGCTTTGAAAATATGTTCTGTGCAGAAAGTCTTTGAGGGCAGCCAAACAATTGAAAATCGGAGGGGGCCAGAACTGGACTGTAAGAAGGAGGGGATGATGAACTGATGGTTTTAACTATTTGTTGCTGTAGTATGTTTCCCCTACCAGTTCACTGGTGTCAATATTTTTGAAACCTAACTGAAAAGGCAAAGTTTTCATGCACAGCAAATCCCACTTGTTCAGAAATGTTCTTTATTGTAACGATTCAGTAATTCAAAATGAATGCATTAACTGAATCCATCATTTCAGGTGTGCTCGAAATGATTGGCCCTTCTGAACTATTTTCATTCTGAATGCTATTCGAAACTCTTTAAAAAAATAACCCAATTTGTAAAACTATCAGACGCAACACCACACCCATCATCAAATATCTGAAAAGGGTAGTGCAGCCCTGAATTAAGAGCTTGACTCTAGGAAGACACTACATCTAGAAACAAGGCGCCTCTGGTTGTGTAATGGTTAGCAAGCTCGGCTAGCAAACCTACACGAGTGAGTTCGAGTCTCATTGGGTGCCCCTTTCATATGGCCTTGTGCCACATCTAAGCAAAAAGCTTAGTAAATTTCCACTACATCTAGAAACAGAATTCTGTGCCATGCCACATTAGTAGAACTCAGTTTTCACTGTGATTAAATTTATGTGACCACATCCCTGCTGACATCTAGTCGTCTAGCTCCCCAGATTGCCGTCCTCTTGATGTGTGGGGTGCGGTTGAGTGAATGACCAACACATCTCCGTACAACACCAAAGATAAACGAGGGGCATCGACAACGGCAACATTTACTGATTTAAACCATGGGACAGTTGGGAAGTCTAAACAAAGATTCTGAAGTTTTCAGGGAATCGTGATAGAAGTCAATGACGATTTCTTTAAACAAATTTGATCCAATGAAACGTAGTTTCTTCCAGGCAGCGGTCGTATCGATACTGCTATATGGATGCACTACTTGGACGCTAACTAAACGGCTGAAGAAGAAGCTAGACTGCAATTACACAAGAATGTTGCGAGCAATA
>OY757943.1:23434586-23487086 GCA_963585895.1 Sepioteuthis lessoniana
GCTGTCATAACAAGGGGCAGGATTTGGTCAGGCCAACATATTTTAATAGCGACAAAGATTGCCAAGTAATCCGTACACACTCACCGACCGCTCTGGTGTGGTCTGTGTATGTATGTAAGCAATTTAACGAACCCTTGCATTGGGAGAGATACACAAGAGTCTAGAACGCGTGCACAACCGCAGGCCCCAAAATAAATGGGAATACAGGGTTAGAGAGAGGGGGGGGTTCAGCTGGGAAGAATGGCTTTCAGATGAGAATCATGGCGGATTTTATAAACTGTGAGAGTGAAAAGGCGAAAAACGAAGAGCGGTAAACATGTCAGGCTAAGCGACGATCACGACTTGCAAAGTAGAAGACGGTGATGTGCGGCTGTACTTACCAGAGAAGGGACTTTCACCGTCTTATTATATAATCTTTGATTCAAGGCGACAGTGATATGGGGCCGTGGGAAATTCCGCTCATTATAAATATATATATATATGCATGAAAAGGCAGAATCTAAGTTATCAATAGACATAAGGCATATACAGGCCAGAAGCGTATATATATATATATATATATATATGTGTGGTGTGTGTGTGTGTGTGTGTGTGTGCGCGCGCGCGTGTGCGCGCATTCCAACGCGCAAATACATGTGTGAGTGTATATATACATATATATATATATATATATATATAGAGAGAGAGAGGGAGAGAGTGGTATGTTCTTAGAATGTTATTTATAGATGTGTTATATATACAGACCATAAGTGTATATAAACATAGGTATACACACACACACACACACACACACATATATATATATTTGTGTGTGTGTGTGTGTGTCAATATATATATATATATGTATGTGAGTGTGTATTTTTACACACACAAATATATATATATATATATATATATATGGATATGTACGTATATATATATTTGTGTATATGTGTATATATGTACCTATGAAGGAATATATATATATATATAGAGAGAGAGAGAGACAGCATCTCAGAATGTTATTCATAAACGTGTAGTATATACAGATCATGTATATATATACATATATATATATATATATATATATATACATAAGTGTGTGTGTGTGTGTGTGTTCACATATATAAACATATACTCTCACATGATATATACAAAGGATCGTCATATACAGATCACACGCGTATATACCTACATATGCAAATAAATGAGTGTATGTTTTGGTGAATAAGTCCTTGAACTTCTTAAGAGCATCTTAAAATGTGGCTGCTATATTCAAAGTTAATCTTGTTTAAGGAAGGTTTGTTAATCTTTATATAAGGAGTTCCAAAAATATACGTTAACATAACGTAGACACAGAGTCAATTGCGTTTGTCGAATTTCAATTTTACACCTGTGAGAATATCAAAGTTTGTATAGATTTATACGAAATATGTACTAGATGCTTCCCGAAGGACACACACATATACACACACACAAACACGCACACACACACACACACACATGCAGAATGTGGAAGCAAAATTTAGGATTATTCTTAAAACGTTTTCAGTCCATTACATGCAATTTTTGAAAAAGAAAACGCGATAAATCTAAGTTTTCATGATTAGCTCTATTATTAAAGAACTTTTTTGTAAAAATTCAGCCCGATATGAGGGAGCAAGAAAAGCACCGACAAAGAATCTATGATTTGCTTATCACCGAAAGCAAGCCAAAAAGATTTTTCGAAATAATTGGACGTTCTTTATGGCCCTCATTGATCCCAGATCATAACCCCCTTGATTACCCTATATGGGGCGTTTTAGAAAACAAAACAAATCAACTTCCCATCGAAATATTGATTCGCTTAACACTGCTATTGAGGAGGAATGGAATAAAAGATCTGAAGAATTTATTTTGAAGACATGCAAATATTTTCGAAGGTGTGTTAATACAATAATTGAAGAAAAAAAAATGGTGGTCATATTGAGTAAATTTACTGTTTTGTGTCACTCTTCTTATTTTGTTGTTATTCTTCTTTTTTTTAATTAAAGTCGATCTTATTTTAAGATAGAGTCGGTTATTATTATACTAGAATATACATACTTGTACTTCCGCACCCTGAATACACACACACACACACACACGTGTGTGTGTATATATATATATATCATATAAAATAAAAACCTTTAAAATTACACATTTTTTGGAATAATATTTATTTCATTATATCTGTGTAACGTATTATAACTGTAAAAATTTATATCAGAAATTTCTAAAAAGCAGTGATGACTGCGAGTTTTAAAAGTTTTTATTTTATCACGTTACATCATCATCATCATCATGTCGTGCCGCTAACATGGATATCCCTGACCCTCTCTCTCCACTTCTCCCTATAGTTCATCGCGTCTGTTAGGTCTTCAGGGTTACATTCCGTATCCTCACATAGCTGCTGTATGTATGTTCGAGCTAGTCGTCCTGCTTTTGCCCGACCATATGCGGGGGTCCATAGGAGTACATCCCTTTTGAGCTCGTCCCTGCTTCTCCAGCAGTGTCTTGCATGTCTGGTTCGTCTGACTTGGATAGTTTTCGTGATTGGGGGCAGTTGGCCGTATAGTTAGTGCCCTTTGGGGTGTTGTCGCCAGTACAAAGGTTATTCAAAACGTCCAAAGCCAAACACGCATTTTTGACTTGTTGTACATCTGCCAGCTTTGCATGGGCTTCACCCGTACAGAAATTACGACTGAAATCTGAACTAATTTTTTTAGTTTTATAAAAAGTGATTATGTGTTCTTACAATAAAAGTGTTCAACAAAGGCTCTTCTTTATGGATATGTATATATACCCCGCAACAACAATTACCGACGCCGACTACGCCGATGACATAGCGATACTGGCAAATACACCTGACCAAGCCGAAACATTTCTGCATAGCTTGGAACGAGCAGCAGCAAGCATAGGCCTCCATGTTAATGCACACAAAACGGAATATATGTGCTATAACCAAACGGGGGACATCTCCACTCTAGAAGGAACCCCTCTTAAACTAGTAGACAAATTCACGTACCTAGGAAGCAGCGTCGAATCAACCGAAAAGGACATCGAAACGAGGTTAACGAAAGCATGGACAGCTATCAATAGGCTATCGACTATATGGAAATCAGACCTAACCGATAAAATGAAACGCAGTTTCTTCCAGGCAGCGGTCACATCGATACTGCTATATGGATGCACTACATGAACGCTAACAAAACGGCTGGAGAAGAAACTAGATGGCAATTACACAAGAATGCTGCGTGCAATCCTCAACAAGTCCTGGCAGCAACACCCCACAAGACACCAACTGTACGGCCACCTGCCCCCTATCACGAAAACTATTCAAGTTAGGCGAACCAGACATGCAGGACATTGCTGGAGAAGCAGAGATGAACTCATAAGAGATGTACTCTTATGGATCCCCACACACGGCCGCGCAAAAGCAGGACGACCAGCACGAACGTACATTCAGCAGCTATGTGAGGATACAGGTTGTTGTCCTGAAGACCTACCTAGGGCGATGAACGATAGGGAGGAGTGGCGAGAGAGGGTCAGGGATATCCGTGCTGCCAGCCCGATATGATGATGATGATGATATATAAATCAATGTAAATATTAACTTAACCAGAAGTTTATTTCTAATTAATGAAACGCTGTTTCTTCCAGGCAGCGGTCGTATCGATACTGCTGTATGGATGCACTACTTGGACGCTAACTAAACGGCTGGAGAAGAAGCTAGGCGGCAATTACACAAGAATGCTGCGAGCAATATTGAACAAGTCCTGGCCACATCGAAAGAGAAAGGAAATAAAAGCAGACAAGTTGTTGGGAAAGAAGGCTGACATCACAACGGAACGGTTTCATTTGTCTTTGAGTTCGTCTGCTTGGCTATGTATCTTTTGAATCTATATTGACAGCAAAAAGGAAGAGAGTGAGTGAGAGAGAGAGAGAGAGAGAGAGAAAGAGAGAGAGAGAGAGAGAGAGAAAGTGAAAGAGTCTCCATATATTGACGACACAGACAATTTGATTTTTCAGATAATTCTAAGTTTGCTACCTGAAAGTTTTTTTTTTTATTCCAATAACATACGAGATACTTTTCACTTATTGAGTTATTCTTTTTAGATTCAGAAAACTTTTTAATTTGTATTATAAAAAAGATATTTTATATAAAATTCAGCCGTCATTATTGACGGGTGTATTCTAGTATATATATATATATATATATATATATATATAATTCAGTTCTAAGATAAGTTGTTATGGTAATATAAAGCAATAGATGATATTAAATTTATTTTCTTTATAATAAGGAAAAGAAATTCAAACATATATTCGTGAATTTGTGTTTTCCACTTTATCAGAGGATCATTTTTATCTTTTTATGTAAACTTTTTTGGTTCAATTTCGGTGCGATAGATTTTGGGGATAAATACATATTCATTAAATCAAGAAAAACTATCGCTTTATACAACAATAACTTTACATTTGAGAAGTTATAATTTTGTACTTATTTCAACTAAATATCTGTTTCGATGTCTCTTTCGTATTTTTAAAAATGGCGTGAAAATTGTCAAAAGAACTTGGATACGGTACAAAATGCTGAGGCATGTCTTGACTCTCCCTCAATCCTCAAGGACCTAACAAAAGTGAAATTGAAATAATAATAATACGTCGCTTCTCAGTTTAGTTCTATTTGACCCATAGATAGGACCCTATCGGGTGCTACCACTCCAAGCAAGGGTGGACCTGGGAGCGATGGCAATGAATGGGTACTCCGCATTCTCCAAAGCTCCAGCATTATTGGAACCTCCCTATCAGATTGTTTAGTGTCATAAATAGGATATTCGTTGGTGGGGTTACTTCTCTGCAAAGAAACCGGCTGAGCAACAGTACTTGGGGGAAAAGGATGATGTACTGTTGGCATCAATGCCGGAAGTCCCAAAACAAAAATTTCGCATTTTGGGGGAGTAAATCTGAGGACATTAATGAGAATTCGAAAAGGATTGGAAGAGTCTATGGTGAATGCGTTGCTACCACAACTCGTGGGACTCACTTTGTTTGTTTTTATAAGAAGAGAACTACAGAATTTGTTGATATAATCCTGACTTTGACTGACAACGATCCCAGTAAGTCAATCAGCATCATAGCCAGGAACATGGGAGGGTCTGGATTTCTATTCCATATTTACCAACCCCTCCGCTCGAACAGGATATAACACAAGGATAATTTTTAAGCGGAGTTTAACAGGTTTGAATTTAAAGTTTTCCTTCTCCAAGACTAGTTGCCTCACCAAGACTGAAGAACTCAGTCTGCCCTACTACTTACCCATAGCTGGAGGGGAATATTTGGATTCATACCTTTCCCAAGGGTATTAGGGCTATGTGAAATGCAATCAGTCTCGCCCAGGATTTGAACTCGTGTCACCGTGTCCCTTTCCTATGACGATAAACATTACACCACGGGCACCTCCTTCCCAGTCCCTCCGCTCGGGCAGGATATGACAATTTTTAAGCTGAGTTTAACGGGTTTGAATTTAGAGTTTTCCTTCTCCAAGACTAGTTACCTCACCAAGGCTGAAGAACTCAGTTTTGCCCTACTATTTACCCATAGCTGGAGGGGAATATTTAGATTCATATCTTTCCGAAGGGTATTAGTGGTATGTGAAATGCAATCAGTATTGTCCAGGATTTGAACTCGTGTCGCCGTGTCCATTTGCTACATAATTACATATATATCAGTTTAAGAAGAAAAGGCCAAAATCTTTTTGGCATCTGATTTTTATTGATAATGTAGAGAGACTACATGCAGAGTTTATTAATCTTATTATTTGCGTGTCTGACCGAATTTCGTCAGTATTGCCTTTATTCCAAACACAATATCTTCGACTACTGATAATAATGTTCTCCTCGTCACTTTATAGAAGAAACTAAACCAAGATCAACATTAATGAGATAATGTTTGAAAGAATTCCCACCAAAAACTATGCGCCTTATCTCGACTTACATTTAGTAAGAACACTTAGATAACCGCAGGAGACAATAAAAAACAAAGAAAAATATAATTCTTTCTCGTTTCTTCCTTATTTCCTTCTGCTTTGTGTACTTTGAGCTTTTACTGACTTGGTACGAGTTTGTTAAGTCATAAAAAGAATATCATTACACTTGTATACAACGTTCTTTGTACGTATAATGATTATTCTTTTTTCACTGGACTGATCTCTATAACAGTTGCTTAACTAACAAACAGGGAAGTGTCTGTCACGAAATCAACACAAGAAACTTGGCATTAAATAACCTACAAAGGTTGATATGCCATAAAACCTAAACAAGCAGCTAACACAAGAAACTTATGGTTTCGTAGATTTTTAATTTTTCTTTCTTTTTTTTTCTTAATATTTTCCCCCTTTTCTTTCTTTCTTTCTTTCTTTCTTTCAAAATACTTTTTCATTTCTTGTAATTTTTTCAAATTTTTTGTCCCTTTTACAAATGATTTCCCCTCTTGATTTAAAAATAAATGTACACTTTTTCTTTCTTTCTTTCTTTCTTTCTAGCTCTTTCTTATTATTTTCCATACTTCTTCTTCTTCTCTTTGATACTTTCTATTCTTTCTTTCTTTCTTTCTTTCTTTCTTTTTTCTTTCTTTCTTTCAAAATACTTTTTCATTTCTTGTAATTTTTTTCACTTTTTTGTCTCTTTTAAAAATGATTTCCCCCCTTGATTTTTAAAAATATTTTTCGAATCATTCTTTCTCTCTTTCTTTCTTTCTCTCTAAATATTTTCAATCCTTCCTTATTATTTTCCTTACTTTTTCTTTTTCGCTTTGCCGCTTTCCATTCTTTCTTTCTTTCTTTCTTTCTTTCTTTTTTTTCTTTCTTTCTTTCAAAATACTTTTTCATTTCTTGTAATTTTTTTCACTTTTTTGTCTCTTTTAAAAATGATTTCCCCCCTTGATTTTTAAAAATATTTTTCGAATCATTCTTTCTCTCTTTCTTTCTTTCTCTCTAAATATTTTCAATCCTTCCTTATTATTTTCCTTACTTTTTCTTTTTCGCTTTGCCGCTTTCCATTCTTTCTTTCTTTCTTTCTTTCTTTTTTTTTTCTTTCTTTCTTTCAAAATACTTTTTCATTTCTTGTAATTTTTTTCACTTTTTTGTCTCTTTTAAAAATGATTTCCCCCCTTGATTTTTAAAAATATTTTTCGAATCATTCTTTCTCTCTTTCTTTCTTTCTCTCTAAATATTTTCAATCCTTCCTTATTATTTTCCTTACTTTTTCTTTTTCGCTTTGCCGCTTTCCATTCTTTCTTTCTTTCTTTCTTTCTTTTTTTTTCTTTCTTTCTTTCAAAATACTTTTTCATTTCTTGTAATTTTTTTCACTTTTTTGTCTCTTTTGAAAATGATTTCCCCCCTTGATTTTTAAAAATATTTTTCGAATCATTCTTTCTCTCTTTCTTTCTTTCTCTCTAAATATTTTCAATCCTTCCTTATTATTTTCCTTACTTTTTCTTTTTCGCTTTGCCGCTTTCCATTCTTTCTTTCTTTCTTTCTTTCTTTTTTTTTCTTTCTTTCTTTCAAAATACTTTTTCATTTCTTGTAATTTTTTTCACTTTTTTGTCTCTTTTAAAAATGATTTCCCCCCTTGATTTTTAAAAATATTTTTCGAATCATTCTTTCTCTCTTTCTTTCTTTCTCTCTAAATATTTTCAATCCTTCCTTATTATTTTCCTTACTTTTTCTTTTTCGCTTTGCTGCTTTCCATTCTTTCTTTCTTTCTTTCTTTCTAAATATTTCCAAAGATTTCTTATAATTTTCCCCACTTTCTTTTTCCTTTGATACTTCCTTCTCTTTCTTTCTTCGTATTCTTTCTTTATTAATTTCATTTACTTATTCTTTCTCCTTTTTTCCTTTTTCTTCCTATTTCTTTTTTTTTTCTCCCGTCTATTTGTCTCTTTCTTTAATAATTCCTATAATTTCTTTTTTATTTCTAGTTATTTGCCTCAGAAACTACTATGTCTTTCGCATGTTGTGTTTTTGTAAATACATTGATGAATCATTTCATGTGCCCATGTGGCTTTTTAACCTCAAAAAAGTCTTTAAAACTCTGGCAAAAATTTGCTTCTCCAGATGTCATTGGTTTGGTTGGGTTATATGGTATATCAACCATTGTGGGTTACTTAATGCCAAAATCTGTTTATATATATATATATATATATATATATATATATATATATATATATATATATGATTTTGTTTGGTTGGGTTTTATCGCATATCAACCTTTGTAGGTTATTAAATGCCAAATCATCCTTATACATATTTATTAAATAGATATGATTTGGTTTCGTTGGATTTTATGGCATATTAACCCTTGTTGATTATCTAATGCTAAATCCTCTCTCTATATATATATATATATATAATTTAGTTTAGTTGGGTTTTATGGCATATTACCCTCGTTGGTTATTTTATGTCAAATTCTCGTTATATATACATTGTGACGGCAAATTGACTAAAATCCCATAACGGGACTTTATTTTCGCACGTGTGAAGACGGGGCAGGTTGGCACTTGATCCCCTATAGAATAAGTCCTCGTTCAGAGTTTTTCTCTCAGGCACATAAGAACTGGCATATTACGTGAGGGATTAATTTAGGACCAGACTGACCGCCGCTGGCAAGGGGTTCCAAATTTCACACTATCACACACCCAGCAGGCCGCTAAACTTCCTTCCCCTCGACTATGGAAGAATATGGACCTATAGGTCTTAGTCGTAATAATATTATATTGTAGTAGTCGGCAACTCCGGTTTCCCGTGTCATATTTTAGGAATTAATAGGACAATTCTAAGCAAGATAACATAAGGCTTATAGAAGCTGAAAAGAAAATGTGACAACAACAAATTCGTAGTAGAACGGCAAAGAACAACTTAGACCAGGTGGTAACATAAAAATACATGAATTCCTTTACTACAGTTATATACACTTTCAAGGTGTCAAAACATATAATAATTGGACAGTCCACGAATATAAATGTCTTTTCTTGACTTTTGTCTTTCTTCAAATTGAGAGAGAGAGAGAGTGGTATACAAAATTTGGGTATAAAGGAAAATGGCTCCAAAGTTACTTATCTTATTTTTCGACGGGGTTCCACTGGAGAATCTTTCTTCTTTCACGGGCTAATAGACTTTGTTCTATTTTTTTACACTGGCTTGAAGAACCTGGGGTCCTTCGTGTCTCAGTTTTTTTTCTTTTGTCTTCAACCCGGAGTAAAATGGCTATGGTTCGTCTGCCCGCTCCGGACCCTGCTCAAAAACTAATTTTCTTACTATTTACTTCCGCTGAGGGGAAGGGGTCCCCACTTCCGTTTTGAGGTCCCAGCCAATCATTTGGCTTCTCTCTCTTTCCCCTTCCAGTTACCGGCGACCTGAGGTTACTAAGTACCAACACTTGTTGATACCCCTCTGTGACCTACATTCTTCCTTAACGGTCACTTTTTTGACGGCTTGATACTGTCAATTCAAATACGAGGAGTAGTAATTTTATCTCCCTCCTCCCAGTGGGATATCACGTGACAATATATATATATATATATATATATGATTTGGTTTGGTTGGGTTTTATGGCATGTCAACCCTTTCTGTTTATTCAATGCCAAATCTTGTTAATGTATATATATTAAATATTATTTGTAAACACATTTTCTTGATTACAGATTTCAACACAGAGAAATAATTTCAAGTATTGCTAAATAAAAGACAAAATTTAACATCAACCATTTATTTCCACACATAGTTTGTTGGTAATTTCATTTTTAGATGAGATAAATGTTATTTGTTTGCACACTAGTATTGCTTTTGTTTTGACATAGTTAAGTAATTTCAATTATTGCTATCTAAAACTAATAATTCTATAAAAGATTAATCATTTATTTTCACACAAAGAATTGGTTACAAGTCGTGCCATCTAATATCTATTATTCAATTTAAACCCACAGTTAAAGCATTTCAATTATTGTGATTCAACTCAAATAATTCGTTTGCACATAAGTGGTTTCAAGTATTGCTATGTATCACTAACAATTCCATTAAACATTAGCGATTTGTTTACTCAATGTTAAAGGATCAAACAGTTATATTTCAAACAATTCGATTAAGTATTAGTCATTTGGTTACACTCAGTTGAAATGTCAAACAGTTGTATTTGACCCATAAACAGGACCCTATCAGGTGCTAACCCCCCAAGCCAGAATGGACCTGGGAGCGATGGCAATGAAGAGGTATTCCGCTTTTTCCAAGACTACAACATTACTGGAGCGGTACCATCAGATAGTTTTATGTCACATCCAGGACACTCGTTTAGGGGAGTCTTACCTCTTTGCAGAGATCCAGTAGGTGTATTCTGCTGCCCCAGCCGACTCGGATGTTGCCATACTAGATATTTACCCCAGTGGGAAAAAGTTTTTACACATTTCCCATGTATCTTTCCCATATATATATATATATATATATATACGTCGGTCATTCAATCAGTAAAGGGAATAATTTTTAAGGAGTTGGCTGTAGTAATCACTATTTATAGTAGGTTCTTCTCCTAGGAAGTCGTTAGTGATGGGCTCTCTCAAGTCCCAAACAACTGACAGCATAACCTACTTCAATGATTGTTGCACCCGAAACTAACTTTATCAATGAGTCAGTGTATCTCTGCGTAAAGGACCCCGTCTTCGATTCATATTCGTAGGAGTAAATCCATGTCCAACTCATTTGCAAATACCTTTGACGAATGCATCATATATTTTGGAGGAAATTTTGCATGGTTTGATCTTCTCAGATGGTTTGATGACAGAACTCTGTTCAAGCCCATAATAACTCTTTTGATGTGACGCCATTTTGAATTGCCTCAAAACAAATACTTTTGCCAGACTGGAATAATTTTTGCTCTAAATCAATGCAAAACAAGAAGGAGTTAACATTTGTGGAAAAAAGTTCACCTAATTTATATATATATATATATATTTACTAATCTAATATCTACCAGTATTCACGCTACCAGAAAAAAAAACCAAAAAAAAACCCTGGCCAGGAACTAGAGAAAAAGTATCTTGAATCACCACCCAGAGGAAAAAGAAAAAAAAATTTTGGGTCAAAAAGAAAGAAAAGGCCAACCTCGTCCGACCCCTTGAAAAAAATCAAGGGATACGCAGGCAGTGGTCGAAAGAAAACCAAAAAACCCTCTGTGAATCCTGCAATGATACAGTTACTAAAGTGCTCAACACAAGACATTGGAGCCAATTATAGAATTAACCTAAATCTTGAGTCGAAAATCTTCTACTAAAGTTTCACTTTAACCAGGAAGCTTAAACTCGACTGAATTCTAAAGGAGAAATCGCTTTCTTTTATTCACCAAAAACCCACCTAGTTTAAAATTTGCATAAAATAAATAAAAAATCTCTCTAAAACCTATCCCTAATTATAAAGTAGCCACGTCCTTTTGTGTCTACAACTATTTAACACCTCCGATCTTTTGTTTCACATATTCCTACCTTTACAAGATGCTATTGCCAATTTTTCCTCCATACAAAGCCTACAAGCTCTATTCCGTCTCGCGTATTGAGCCCTTTATTACGTCTTAGCTTAGGTAATTCTGTTGGTGTTTTTTTTTACTTGACATACGTGCTACTTGATTTTTTAAAAATTATATATATATATATATATGTATATAATTAGAAATCTCATTTATTGAATGACTCTTGTGTACATAAATTTATATATATATATATATACTAGTACAGATTTCACTGACTCTCTCTTGCTATTCGTGTCTATCATCTTTTAGACTACATCACGTGTCTGCATAGAGCTGTTGTAGATGATTTCTTGTTGGTCGACCAACACTTGCATGTGTTATATACACACATAATAAATATGCTTATATACACATATTCATGTTCATGCAAGTATATATACATATATATGCTGGATACATACTGACGCAATGAATAAGGACGCAATGAATAACAGACGCATGCAGAATTTCTTTAACAATATTTACCTCTCACTTTATTGCAAGGGTTCGAAAGGGTTGTTCAAGGTTTGCGTGTGAGAGAGAGCTGGACATCGAACATAACTGAAATATTTTTTACCCCAAACTTATGGCCGTCACGTTGTGTCTTTCTTTCTTTTTTTCTATATGCTCAACCGGAGGCCAAGAGGCCACTCTGCTGGGTGATGGCTTTCTTTACGGCATCTTATCAGCATCTTCTCCGGACCTCAACTCATCAGGGCCCAAAGGCCCCTTCGACCTGATGTGGCTTTCCCTACCACATCTCGTCTAATACTCCGTTCAATCTCTAACTCTACTGGAACTCGGACTGCCCGTCGGACTCAACTGGCAACTGCCCGCAACTCAACTGGCAACTGCCCGCAACTCAACTGGCAACTCCACTCGGACTCCAACTCAACTGAGTTATATAATGGTTCAACGCCCACTCGATCTTTGAAATCGCATGTTTAATCGTCATCAAGCGGAAATAACTGTCATGCAGTTCACAAGTCACTCTCTTCCGGTGCATCAGTCTATGAGTGTACCATGGGAATTTTTTAGCTCGTCCCATTTCATCAGCCAATTTCCGCCCACGCGATTTCCTCTCCTAACTGCCATTGGAATGTGTCACTTCCTTCCGGTGCATCACCTTGAATGGCATTTTGGGCCGGGTCAAAAGGTCAAAATAAAACACTTGTCCATGTGAAAACTTCCATGGGATAAGGTCACATGATTTCGTCCTTACTTTTCCAGCTCTTGGGCGCCTCTCCTGGTGTAATGGTTAGCAAGCTAGACTAGCAAACCTGTGTGAGTGAGTTCGAGTCTCGTTAAGTGCCCCATTCATATAACCTTGTGCCACAACTAAGCAAACAAGCTTAGCAAATTCCTACTTCTTTAGTAATGTCCCGTGTGTCTTATTTGGATAGTTTTAAGGATGGGGAGTCGGTGTCCATACAGCTGCTGTTTTGTGGAATGTAGTTTCCACGATTTGTTCAGTATAGCTTTTAGCATTCTTGTGCAGTTCCCGTCAAGCTTTTTCTTGATCGCTTAGTCAGTGTCTCTATGCGGAGATAGATAGAAAGATAATAAAAGTTCAACGCTATATGCAAAATAATGCAGATCAATGTCACAATATTTTCAAACATAAACAGAATAGCCATAAAATATAAATAATAACAATTAAAACTTACGACTCTTAGTTGTACGTTGCCCATCTTTAGGTAAACCAGTTTTGTCACGTCATTCATTGTTCATATACATCAGATTTTTTATTTGTCTTGAAATCGTTGCAATACTAATCCTATTTACCAACCCCTCCGCTCGGGCAGGATAATAATATCATAATATCATACTACTCAGTCAACAAGCGAACCACGTCAGCTCGGGAATTATAAGACATTATTAAGTTGTAGCTTAGTTCCACTATGAGATTTTAACTTTTTCCGAATTATTCATTTCGCTCTTACATACGTGTAGGTTTCCAGCTTGTTGCTTTCGTCAGGGAACATTTAGTAATTAACAAGGTTTTTTGCTTGAATGTAATACAATTTCATATGAATAGGGAATCCAATGGGAATCGAACTCAGGTTTGTTAGTCAAAAGTTTTTTCAGGTTTTGTATATGTTTATATCGAAGTCACTGTTTTGTGTTAAATTTATCTTCCCCCTCCTCTCATTCTCCTTCTCCGAGTGTGTTTCCTAGTCTCCATTTTGAGTATCTTTCCCCAATATATATATATAGAGAGAGAGAGATAGATAGATAATGTATATTCTGCCTGACATTGGCCTGGCGGTTAGAGTGTTCGCCAATGGCCCGGGAGACCTGGGTTCGATCCCAGGTCGAGTCATACCAAGGACTCAAAAAATGGTACTTGATGCCTCCTTGCTTAACACTCAGCATTATAAGGTACGGATCAAGGGTAAAGTGGAGCAATCCAGGGAATGGAGTAGCGCCCTTCCCTACATATTGGTGTAGTAAGCTATCGAAAAGGGAGCCTTCGGGTCACCCTCGACTATGGTCGCCAACTTTACTTCTTTTTTATATTCTGTCTGCAATTTATTGGTTTGACGCGTTTGACTTTTTATGATCTGATGTTTTTTCTAGAGCGTACTCGCTTATTTCTTTGTATGAGGGTCTAATTGTTTATATTGTGGATAATTACTTAAGATCACCCCCATTTACAGTGAATAAGATAGCATTATCGAGTCGGTAAAGATACTGATTGTTTCTGAGGTCTGGATAAACATTCGCTGTGCAGAAACTCTAATTATATATTAGTAATTACACTTTCTATATAGACGTTCTATAAAAAAATGTATATATACTTTCTATGAATGATTTCTACGTATATTTTGTATATACACTTACCAGATGTACGTTGCATTTATACATTCTATATATACTTTTTATATATAAGACCCAGGAGATGTTTTACAAAAGGCATGGCTTATATATACATATATATATTGTCTATATACATAAAATGCGTATATATGTATATATCTCTACACAAATATGTGTGTATATATATGTATATAAAAAGGATATATTTATATATGTATATATATATATATAATTGTATATATATATGTATATGTGTATATATATTCACAGCTATGTAAATATGTTTATGTCTATACAAATCTGTAATATAATTTGAAAGAAAACTTAACAGTCATTGTGCTGTTTTAAATTTATTTCGACAAGCCACCGACGGAGCCTGCCGCATCAGATAGCTGCGTCGACGCCCTGTCGAAATAAATATATATTTGCATAATGAAAGTGCGTTGAGTTTTCTTTCAAATTATATTACAGATATATTTTCTCTGGGTGAGATTTTTATATATTTGTAGACATTTATATATTAATATTAATACATCTGGAGAAATGTACAGGGTGTCTGAAGTAGATGCAACCTATGAATATGATAATGATTTATTACTGAGAAAATAAACCCCATGTCAGCTGGTGTGAGTTTATGCTTGATCTGGATTCTGCATAGGTATAGCTGAAGATCCTTCTTTAGAATTCTTTGCAACAATGCACGTGAAAGACCAAGTTCTTGGGAACGTCTTCGGAGGGACTTCTTCGGACCCCTTCCGAAAAAGGAAGTTACTAACCAAGTAACAGAAACTCACCAAATAGTGAGAGGATAGAAAACGCTCCTTTGGCCATTCTTATTTCCACCGAGCAGTTTTAACTCCATGCTTGTTTTGGGGTCATCAGGAAAGAATGTGCACCGTTTCGGGGTCTTCCTCTCGACGAATTTATTTGCACATCGGCCCCCCTCACTGACATGAGGCCCCATTAAAGCATCCTGTCAAATCAACGTCTAACGACGGAATGTAAAAATTTTCAAATTTGCTCACGTAAATAACATATTGTTGCGCATTCGCGAGCAGGTGATGCTATGACGTATTTATTTTGAAATGTTCCACGGGACGTTTCTTTTATTCCATATCCACATTGAACAGTTTTCAGTTATTTCTGTAAGGCATTTCATACTTTTGCTTCTATTACGCTGATTGATTCCAATTTGATTCCAATTTGTTCCAGACAAAATCTCTCACTGCATTCACATAGTCAGAACATCAACTTTCTGTCTGATTTGGGATTTTCTGCCTTCTTGTTAAGGTTTTTTTTACTGATCCTGTGACTTGAAATTTGTCTAACCAACAATAAATTTGGCTTTTCTAGGGATAATTGTTAAACTTCTGGCGAAACTTTGCTTGGACAGTTTTGAATAATTTTGTCTCCAAATAAGGAGTGACGCAAAATATTCTTTCCTCTCTTGTCTAAGGCATTGTAATTAAGGATTGATAGTTGTTATTGTATACTATTTTCAAATCGGAAACAAAAAAGAATACAGCATTATTAGTAGTAGAGTTATTAGCAGTCATAAGGGTGTCGTGTATATTGAGACACCATGTATGAAACCTCTCATATATATATATATATATATATATATATATATATATATATATATATTACTCAGTATTATTCGGTCCAGTTAAACCAGAGTTGGGAGTAATTCCTTCAGGACGGTAGATGCAATTTGTGCTTTGAAGAGAAAATACATATATTGACATATAAATTGCCTGATAAGTTATTAAATTAGAGAAGTGAATTAATTGCTAGATGTAGACATAGGACAAAATTTAAACTATAGACTATAAATCTAAAAACATAGAAATAAATAGTGAAACCAGACAAAAAACGTATCCAATGTAGACACATGGAAAAAATAGGTAGCTTAATAAATAGTATCGAAATTAATATAAGCATTAATATTTCCCTTAAAAGTTAATTATCGAACTTAACAATAAAAATAAAAAATAAAATAAATAAAATAAAAAATAAAATAAATAAAATAAAATATATAAAAAGTTAAATTACCGTAATTATAACTGACGGAAGAATTTTGAAAATAAAATAAATAGGTAAATAAAAAAACGGAAATTCAATAAAACGAGGAGGTAACTCTTTAAATCTCTTCCTCCCTTCCCCCCCACGTGTCTATTCTGTTTTATTTATCCATTAGATCTGAAAAAGTCCTGTTATATTTTTCTTCGTGTTTTTGGTTCACACCAGAAACGAAAAACAGGATGGAAATAAATTTATAATCCTAAAATAACCGGTCTTTGGTTTTTTTCTTTAAAGATATATATATTACTTATATATATATATATATTTCAATCTGAATAATTCCAAACACATCATCTCTGGATATATATATATATATATATATATATATATATATATATATTGAGATGTTAGGCATGTAATGGCTACCGTTAAAGAATATATTGTTTGAAGGATTTATTATTGGTTGGTGGATGTTCTTATGTTAGCATATTAGTTATTGAGGTTAAGGTTTTCCGTTTAATGGCATATCAACCTTTGTAGGTTATTTAATACCAAAGCAATTCTCCTAGAAGAACAGCAGTAGTGCTATTTAACCCATAGCTAAAAGGATAAAGAGGTTCCCAAGGTTATTTGTCCAAAAGTGAACGAAATAGCGCGACTGGAGTACGAACTCGCTAACTACGATTCGGCAGTCCATCGCGTTAACCATTACACTACGGGGACACACCTACTTTAGCTATTGAAGATGTTTAATATGTTAGTGCCCTTATATTTATATTTGCTAATATTGATGGTTTCTAGTAAGTGTAAGCGTTATTTTTTGTTTTTCTTTTTGTATATGACGTTGGTGTTATTGGTGAGTATTTTTCTCATCTTCATTTCGGGCATGTCTCCGGAACACCATACGAACCCATAATACCCCTTACATAAGCCATACAACCACCAACCTCTTTCGTTGCCTTATACACCACTTCTCTGATATCAGTGCAATGAAACAACATATAACAACGAGATAATAATATTGATAAATTCACATCTGCTGAAATACAAAAAAAGTCAATAATTACACTAAAATCATCAACCCTGTTAGCTGGGGCCGTAGAATACACCGACTCCATTTCTGGAAAGTGGTAAGACTTCTCCAAACGAGTGTCCTAATATGATACTAAACAATCTGATGGTGAAGCTCTTGTTCTGGAGCTTCGGGGAATACGGAGTACTGCTTCATTGCCATTTCTCCTAGGTTGGTGGCATCTGATTGAGTGGTAACACCTGATTGTTTCCAAACCATGGGGTCAAATAGAACAGTTTGACATTTGAACTCTGTGCACGAGGGTGTCCTCGTGATGTTATGGTTAAAGTGACGTACTGCGGAATCGTAGTAAGCGGGTTCGTGCTCCAGTGGCACTATTAAGTTCACTTTCGGGCAAATACACTTGGGAAAGGTATGAACCCTCTTATCCGCCCAGCTATGGGTTAAATAGCACTACTGCTGTTCTTCTAGGAGAATTGCTTTGGGATTAAATAGCCCACAAAGGTTGATATGCCATTAAACAAACCAAACCAAACAAACTCTGTGCAAACAAATGACTTATGCGAAATCGAACTGTTTGAAATAGAATACACCAACTACATTTCTTCAGAGGGCTAAGACCCCCACAAACTGAATGTCCTGAATGTGACATTAAACAATCTGATGATGATTCTCTAGTAATTCTAGAGCTTTGTGAAATGCAGAGTACCCCTTCATTGCTATCACTCCCAGCTCAACTCTAGCCTAGAGTGGTAGCACCTGATAGGGTCCAATCTATGGGGTCAAATAGAACTGTTTGACATTTGAACTGTGTGCAGTCAACTCGGCACCTGCGGATGCTTTTTTCAAATTCGACCAACCACACTAGTCAGTAAAATACCCTGCTCACCTGATACTCTCTGAGTACTATAAGTAAAGTCGAGGGTGACTCGACAGCTCCCTTTTCGATAGGTACTACAGAGGTGTATGGGAGGGCCCTACCCCCTTCTCTGGATTGCTCCACTTTACCTTATAATGCTGAGTACTAAGCAAGGCGGCGTCAAGTACCATTTTTTGAGTCGACCTGGGATTGAACCTCGGTTTCCTTGACTATTTGCCGAATTTACCTCTATGCCTTGGAGCACGGCCTCGAAATCTGTGCTTTTAGACCAAGGCGACTTTGCCTGATCGTCAACGTACTTACAACCAAGAGAAATTTCTTGAACCATATGTTTACTGTATTGCGATCGACAGCATCTTCGCACAACAAATATTTTCAGCTGCTTCCGTGGTGTTCGAACTCGTGAAGGATATGTTCCTGGTTCATTCGCTCCTTTATCTGTGCGACTTTCAAATCACACATAGATTAAAACAACGCACAATGTTTCAACGCACCAGCCAGTACAAAACTGCACACCTCAGTGGATAACTTTTCTACGATCTGAACTCCTTCGGTTACATAATATAAGCACTGTAAACTAGCATTTAACAAAATACTGAAAAACTTTTGACTCAGACTTGTGATATATATATATATATATATATATATATATATATATACCTGACTCTGTTTTTTTTTGTTTTGTTTTGTTTCTCTTATTTTCGCATATTTTTTATTGATGTGACTGCGATAAATCATAGAATTTTGCTTAATTATGTTCGCAGTTGGGGATTTTGGTAAATTTGGGTATTTATTAAATCCAGCTTTACTGGAATTATCAATTTAGAATGTACCTTATATGCCTTTCTCTGATGTTATAAGCAGATTTTTGATGAAGCGAAATGTTTTATTAAATACACCACCAGATTATTATTTTCAATATATATATATATATATATATATATGTAATTAGTTTTTATAATTGTTTTGCCATGAATGCATCTCGTATTCTTTGTTCTTGTGTTAAAAATTAAGATTTTAATGAGTAAAATTTGATATTAAATAATCCACTTAGTGTTCAATATATATATATATATATATATATATATTGTTATCCACAAACAAAATGTTTCGTTGTATCACAATATTTCAGTTGCCCAGTCGGCTAAGGCTGTAGAATACACCGAATACTCCTCTGCAGTGGAGTAATACCCCCACCAAATGAGTATCCTGGATATGACATTAAATAATCTGATGGTAAGGTTCCAGTAATGCTGTGGCTTGGGTGAATGCGGAGTACCCCTTCATTGCCATTGCTCCCAGGTCCACTATAGCCCGGAGTGGTAGCACCTGATAGGGCCCTATCTATGAGTTAAATAGAACTAATGGCATACTTATGCTAAACTGTATTGTTTGACTAAACTGAATAGCTTGAAATAGAAATGTTTTTAACAATTAAACCGTACTTACATTTAAACTGCGTGCTTATGTTAAACTGAACTATTTGAAATGGAAATGTTTTTTGACATTGAAACTGTATTCACACTTGACTGAATTGTTTAGCATATAACTGTTTTGACATTTAACTATGTGTAAAGAAAATCTGTACTTACACTAAACTGAATTAGCTGAATTAGAACTGCTTGACTAAGTTGAATAGCTTGAAATAGAAATTCTTTTCACGATTAAACTGTACTTACATTTAAACTGCGTGCTAATGCTAAATTGAATTGTCTAAACATTGAAACTGCTCGTACATAAAACTGAATTGTTATATATAGAACCGTTTTTACATTTTACTTTGTAAATAAAATACGTACTTACGCTAAACTGAATAAGCTGAATTAGAACTGTTTGAATAAACTGAATAGTTTGAAATAGAAATGTTTTTGACAAACTGTGTACTCATGCTAAACCAAATTATTTGAAATAGAACTACTGCCTTCCATAGTTGTTGTCTATCGCACCACGTTTTTGACCAAGTAAACCTTTGGCCGGCTTGGGTAGGATTTGAAACCGCTATCTTCTGATAATGCTCACCTGGAACCGTAGAGACTCAACGCCTCTATTCGCTGCGTTGAGTCTTTATGGTTCCAGGTGAGTAAAAACGTGGTGCGATAGACAACAACTATGAAAGGCAGTAATTACTGGGGATACGGTTACAAGACTCAGCATTCTTATCCGAGGTCGCGGTAAATCACCTGAAGAAGGCCAGAGGTGAAATTTGGTCGAAACGTAGTGAAAGAAGAAATAAGACAAAAACTACCAAGATGAGGACAAAAAGTCCGCAATAAAAAAAGATTAATTCTCTAATATAGATAAACATAACTTTGAAATATCAGTATTTCTTTAGGATTAATCCTTGTTGCATATCTCACCTATTTCTTTTTTTAACTGTCTTGTCACTGTTCGCAATTTCGAAATGTGATTTGTACATGAAAAACTTCGCCACCTTCGTCGAAACCCTTCTTTCTCTTCCGAAATGAGGGCCGAGTCGACGAAGCAGAAATGAAAAAAATTTATTCGAGAAAAGAGACAGGACTTCGTCTTCTGCGAAGATGACTACACAGATGCGTACAAATAAGATGATATTATCAGAACAAATAATTGTTAAAGTCATTCATGCTTGATATGGGGAAGGAGACAGAGTAAGAGAGATAGAGAGGGGGAAGAGAGAGAGAGAAAGAGAGGGGAAAAGAGAGAGAGAAAGAGAGGGGAAAAGAGAGAGAGAAAGAGAGAGAGCGTGTTTGGTTTGTTGGATTAGTTTTATGGCATATCAACCATTGTAAATTATTTAATGCCAAATCCCCTTTTTTCATATATATTAAGTATATTGGATTTATTTTGGCTGGGTTTTATGGCATATTAACCATTGTGGGTTATTTAATGCCAAATCCCCTTTTTACATATATATTAAATATATATGATTTGTTTTGGTTGGGTTTTATGGCATATCAACCATTGTGGGCTATTTAATGCCAAACCCTCTTTATACATATATATGAAATATATATGATCTGTTTTGGTTGGGTTTTATGGCATATCAACCATTGCGGGCTATTTAATGCCAAACCCTCTTTATACATATATATGAAATATATATGATCTGTTTTGGTTGGGTTTTATGGCATATCACTATTGTAGGTTATTTAATGCCAAAATTAGTTTTATATGTGTAAACATTTCTATTTCAAACAGTTCAGCTTAGGATAAATATATAGTTGTCATCTACTTGACACATCGATATGATCATACCAGGTGCTACTACTCCGGGCAAGAGTGGACCTGGGAGTGATGGCAATGAAGGGGTACTCCCCATTCCCAAAAGCTCCAGCGTTACTGAAGCCTCACCATCAGATTATTTAGTGTCATATAATGGACACTCACGGTGGTGGGGGTACCTCTCTGCAAAGATGCAGTCGGTGTATTCTACAGCCCCAGCCGACTGGGTTAGAGAGTGGGTGGGAGTGTGGAGGTGAGTGTGAGAGAGAGTGTGTAAGAGACAGAGAGAGGTATTTCTGTAGTAGAAAGAAAAAATAGAGACACCTTAGAGTCTCGACTAAAAGAAAAAATTGCCAGTGATTATACGTTATTTTACGAAGCCTCCAATTTCAACACCTTCAATATGTCTACAACATCATTATAATCTTCATCATCGACAATACGTGCTGACAGTGCGTATTCCGTTCATTTTCCCTTTCACTCTCTTTCTTTCTCTCTCTCTCTCTCTCTCTATCTCACCATCCATCCCTATAAGTCATTGCTCTTGACAGGTCTTCTAGATGGCTCCTAGTCTCCACACAGAGCAAGGGAATGTAAGTTTTAGCTGGTCGACCGAAACTGGTATGTCCTTGTGTAGGAGTTCATTAGAGAATGTCCCTTATTTGTTGTTGGTTGCTCCTACAGTAGTACACAGCGTGTCTTGCTCGTCTCACTTCGATGGTTTGTGAGACGGGAGGTAAATGTCCTCACAGAGCTGATGAATGTAAGTTTTTGTTGATCAGCCAATACTGGTTCGTCTATGTGTAGGAGTTCATTGGAGAATGTCCCTTATTTGTTGTTGCTAGCTCCATCGAGCGGTACCCAACGTGTCTTGCTCGTCTGATGTGTCAATGTGAAAGACCTGAGAAAAGAATGTTCCTTATGAGCTCGTGTAATATAACTGCGAAGGGATTTCGTTTTATATATCTTGCCTTTCGGTTTAGTTAGGATGAGAACCTTTCGCTTAGCGCATGGGTTAGTTAGGTGCAACATTAACACAGGTGTTCACGCGCGGGCGGAGAGGATTTGTCATTCAGAGATGTCAAAATAAAACTCCCAGATAGTAATTGGGACCAGGAGATGTGAATGACGTCATGCACCGGAAGCGTGGGCATAGATTTGAGAAAATACAGTTAGTTGAGTTTCCGCCTCGGAAGAAGAAGGTTGACTTTCAGAACTGGGCGAGGCCAGACGACTTTGTGCGCCGTGCGTTGGTTGGGTTGAGAGCTGACGTTGTAAAAGCAGTCAGCATAGAAAGATTGTGTCTCTCTGTCTCTCTCCTTATGCCGAATAGCCTTTAACTCAAAGGTAAGAAAAAGTTTCGTACCTGAACCAATTTCGTAAAGTTTCGTGTTTTTAGATTCTCAATGTCTATTTCACACAGCCGTATCATGGGTATGTTAAAATCGTCCTTATCTCTCCAGCAGTGCTGATCATATTTTACTTTGTTGGTTTATGTGATGGAAAGTCTATATTCACTCAACCCCATGTGCAGGGATGCAGCACACAAGATCAGTTTTAAGAAGAGTTAAACAGGTTTGAATTCAGAGTTTTTCGCTCTCGTAGACCGGTTGCCATACCAATATGAAATCGCCCAGCCTTCCCTACTCATAGCTGGAGACAAAATAATTGCATGCGTACCATTCTCAAAGATATTAGAGCTACGTGAAGAGCAGACTCCACCAGGATTTGAATTTGTGTTAGCGTGTCGACTTCCAATGACGATAACCATTCCAACGCGGGTGTCTCCCTTGATAGGAGGTAAGTGGCCGTACAGTAGATGTTTTATATAGTAATGCTTCTAGGATTTGTTTAAAACAGCACGCAGCGTCCTTGTATCGGCCCAATCTAGTTTTTCTCCACGCATTACGTTAAAGTTCGAGTTATGCAAATTTACAGTAGCACCTATGCTATCAGATTCTTATATGGTCGATAACCTGTCAATTGCATTCTATGGCCAACCTATACACCACTTTCAGTAGATGAGATATTACTGCCGATGTATGTGAATTTCTTTACGAATTTCTTAATGAGGATATGGCATCTTCTTGACTAAAATTAATGAACTCTGTATAATCTAAGTTCACGTAGAGACCGATGCATTTTGCTGCCTGCTCCAGGCTATGCAGCATAGATTTGGCTTGAGTAGGTGTAACTTAAACGACGGGGTTATTTATGAATAGATCAGAACTTTATATGTGTCTTCCTCTCATGCGTCACAATATATTTTCATCGATTCTTAATTCCACTGTTTTCTTTCTGTGCCTGAGTCCCCGTGGTCCTATTTACCCAACCCTTCCGCTCGGGCAGGATATGACACAAGGTCAATTTTTTAAGCGGAGTTTAACAGGTTTGAATTCAGAGTTTTCCTTCTCCTAGACTAGTTGCCTCACCAAGGCTGAAGAACCTAGTCTGCCCTACTATTTATTCATAGTTGGAGGGAGAATAATTGGATTCATACCTTTTCCAAGAGTATTAGCTATGTGAAATGCAATGAGTCTTGTCCAGGAATTGAACTCGTATCGCCGTGTCCATATCCTGTGACGATAACCATTACACCATGGCCACCTCCTGTGGTGTAGAGGCTAATGTTCTGGACTGCGATAAACTCCAATTGATCCACTACGTTCACTAATATAATAATTTACTGAATTTGCTTATGTGATTGCCCAGTCGGCTAAGGCTGTAGAATACACTGACTGCACCTCTACAGAGGGGTAAGACCTCCCCCACCATTAAGTGTCCTAGATATGACGCTAAACAATCTGGGGCTTTGGGGAATACGGAGCACCCCTTCATGGCCATTGCTCCCAGGTCCACGCTGGCCCGGCGTCGTAGCACCTGATAGGGCCCTATCTATGGGTTAAAAAGAACAAATAGCATACTTATACTGAATAGCTTGAAAAAAGAATGTTTTTGACAATTAAATCGTACTTACATTTAACCAGCGAGCTTATGCTAAACTGAATTATTTGAAATAGAACTGTTTTTGACATTGAAACTATATTTACACTAAACTGAATTGTTTAATATAGAACTGTTTTGACATTTAAACTGTGTAATTGTGGTAAACTGAATTGTTAGAAATAGAAATGATTATTTGTATGGAATGGATTTGTCATTAAATGACCTACAGAGGTTGATATGCCTTAAAACGCAAACAAACAAACCGAACCATTATTATGTGATTGATTGTTTCGTTTCTATCCCTGTATAATCTACATCTGCTATTTTGGTGCGTCTTGTCTATTCTTGTTTTGACATAGTCCTTATAGCATTGTTTTCTGCTGCTATCCGAAGAGATTCAGTTTTTCTCTTAAGGTTTCCCTTTTTTTTTTGCCATGTCGAAGTTTACTCATGGTAGATTTCTCTTGCTCGTCGTTTGAAATATCCATAGAGTTGTTTTTCTTTCCATTTTTGTTTTCTGGTTTTTTTTATTCTGTTGATGCTTGTGTTGTTTGTATTGTTTCTCTTTGCTTAAATCAAACATCCTCTGCGAATTTTAATCTAGTCTTCTTATCGTTGTATCTACGTGGTGCATTCAATAAGTTTCCGGACTTTCTTTTTGTACAGGTATTTACAATTGTCGTAGACACTTGAAAATTCACAGTGTTATTGCTATACATCGTATGAGATGGCTGACCAATTTTTATGATTTCAGGTTCAAATGAACAGCTACAGCGGCAATTGGAATACACCCTACTAAAGCCTGATTGTCGCAGCTGGTGAATTTCAAAAATGCAATCTGGACGTGAGGACACGTTAGAAGAACGATATACAATAAAACTGTGTTGTTAACTTGGAAAAAATGCCACAGAAACGTATGGAATGATTCAAACTGTTTTTCAATCATCTTGCATGAATAGAGCATCAGTTTTTGTGTAGCATAAGAGATTCAAGGAAGGCAGGGAGTCTGTGAGGTATAATGAGAGATGTGGGAGGAGTAAGGAAGTCAATACACCAGAGTTGATTGGCCAAATGGTTAGGGTTAGGGTTACTATGTTGAGGTTTTAAGGGAGTTCAGGAAGAGATTCTGTCGGAAGAGGCCTGCACTATTCAAATCGGGTCAGTGGCATTTCCACCAGGACAATGCACTCCATCCTTGTCACATATAGTCCAGACCTTGCTCCCTGTGGTTATTCCCTAAGCTCAGAGGCTGTCGTTATGAGAGAATTGAGGTGATGAAAGAGGCTGTGACGAAGGTGATTGACACGCTGATACAAGAGGGCTTTTATGGGTCCTTCGAGAAGTTGTTGGAACGGTACAACAAGTGCATTGCAGCCGGAAGAGATTACTTCGAAGGAGACTAGAGTTTCATGTGTGTACTATCAATAAAAGTGCCCATACGAAAAAAAGTCTGGAAACTTATCGTATGCACCTCGTAATCTAGTCATCTTGTCGTTGGATCCACCTATCCCTATTTTTTTACTTCAAGGACAGTTTTGTCATTAAATAACCGATGAAGTTTGATGTGCCATTAAACAAAGAAACCAAACCAGTAAGAATTGAACTCTCAGACAATGGCTGGGTAGTGTAGCTCGCGAACCATTACACTATAGCCGCGCAGATTTTAAGCATAGTTGTAAAACAAAGAATGAACATGAAAGAGATAGAATTAGTTATGAAAAATAATGGCGAATAAAAACAAAACAAAAAAAAAGAAATGACAATTCGTAAAAATATTTAAATTATAAAAAAGAGTAAAAGAAGGAAATATATTTGGTAAAAAAAACAATTAAGGAATAAAAAGAAGAGGACTGTTCAAATGACAAATGGTTTAACCTCATTCCCTAACCCCAACCCTACCCCAGCTTCTCTCGCCATTTGCTAACCCACACACCCGGCGTTTTTCTTCGGCTCACTGCCAATGTTTTAATTCAGCTCGTCATTTCCACGCACCCAATTAGAAGAAGGTTGCTCAAGGAATGTAAATACAATTTGCGCAACCATCTTGGTGACAAATCTCTCTCTCTCTCTCTCTCTCTCTCTCTCTCTCTCTCTCTCTCTCTCTCTCTCTGTAGCGTGTGTGTGCGGTCTCAGTCTCGGTCTCAGCTCAATTTCTTCTTCTTCTTCTTCTTATTTCGCTACTATGATTCTTCTTCTTCTTCTTCTTCTTCTTCTTCTTCTTCTTCTTCTTCTTCTTCTTCTTCTTCTTCTTCTTCTTCTTCACATTTTATTTTTCTTCTTTTCTGTTTTGTCGCATACATTTCGCTACTATGATTCTTCTTCTTCTTCTTCTTCTTCTTCTTCTTCTTCTTCTTCTTCTTCTTCTTCTTCTTCTTCTTCTTCTTAACATTTCCTACTTTTTCTCGTTCTTCACATTTTTATTGTTTGTTCTTTTTCCCATACATCTGATTGATATAATTTCTTCTTCTTTTTTCTTCTTTTTTTTTCTTCTTTTGATCTTCTTTTATTGTTTTTTTCTGTTCGTTTTCCCATACATCTCACTTTAATTTCTTCTTCTTCTTCTTCTTCTTCTTCTTCTTCTTCTTCTTCTTCTTCTTCTTCTTCTTCTTTTTTTTTTCATTCTCTCATTTTATTTTTCTTCTTTTCTGCTTTTTCGAATATTCTTCACAATAATAATCCACTTCTTTTTTTTTATATTCATTTGATTTTTCTTCTTTTCTTTTCTTTATTTATCACTCTTTGTCTTCTTAAACCGGTTCTTTATACGTTCTACTTCCCTATTATCATCATTATTATTATTATTATTATTATAGACAGTTTCAAACGCAAAATAGCTGTCTCATTTCTTCTGAAATCAGCCCTTATCTAATTTTTTATCATTCTAATCTGTCTCTTTCTTTCAGAGCTGATCCCATGGTTTTCCCGCCTTCTATCGCTTAAAGTTTTCTTTCCTTCTTATAAGTCTGGTCGCCATGTTTTTATTTATATATTTATTCATTTATCATTTATTTATTCATTTGCGACATATCACTTCCGTTCAAATATCTACCACCCCATTTCTGGCGCAAATATATATATATATATATATATATATATATATATATATATATATATATATAATTTTACTTTGGTCCTTATCGGAAACAACTCGTTTTTTTTTAGTTTCTTTTCTTTTCTTACTTTCTTTTTCTTCCTGATTTTTTAAATAAATCTCACTTCTTCCTTCCTTCCTTTCTTTCTTTCTTTCTTTCTTTCTTATTTTTAAAAATAATTCTAACCTCATTCTTCAATGTTTTTTTTATTTCTTTAATAAATTCTCATCTTTCTTTCTTTCTTTCTTTCTTTCTTTCTTTCTTTATAATTTCCATATCTGTCTTTCTTTCTTTCTTTCTTTCTTTCTTTCTTTCTTTTTTCTGTCTTTTTTAGAATAAATTTCATGCCTTTCCTTTTCCTTTCTTTCTTTCTTTCTTTCTTTCTTTCTTTCTTTCGTTCGTTCTTTCATACTTTCTTTCTTTCTTATTTTTCTTGTTAATTTCCATATCTCTCTTTCTTTCTTTCTTTCTTTTTTTTCTGTCTTTTTTGGAATAAATTTCATGCCTTTCTTTCGTTCTTTCTTTCTTTCTTTCTTTCTTTCTTTCATTCATTCATTCTTTCTTTCTTTCTTATTTTTCTTGTTAATTTCCATATCTCTCTTTCTTTCTTTCTTTCTTTTTTTTGTCTTTTTTAGAATAAATTTCATGCCTTTCTTTCTTTCTTTCTTTTTTTCTTTCTTTCATTCATTCTTTCTTTCTTTCTTTTTTTCTTTTTTAAAATAAATTTCATGCCTTTCTTTTTCCTTTCTTTCTTTCTTTCTTTCTTTCTTTTTAGAAAATACTTTCTTTCTTTCTCTTTCTCTATTCTTTTACGACATTATCGATATTTTTTTTCAAATTTCTTAAGAATTCTCACCTCTTTCTTCCTTTACCTATTTCATCCTTGGAATTTTTTTTCTATTTCTTCCTTTTTACAAGATAATTCTCACCTATCTTTTTCTTTCCTGATTTAAAAAAAAAACCCAAAAAACCGCCTTATTTATTTATTTTCTTCATTTTTTTCTTTCTTTCTTGATTTTCTTTTTTTTTTATATATATATATATAATTCTCACTTTTTTTTCTTTTTTACTTTATTTGATATTTTTTTAAAAATAATTCTCCTTTGCCCTTCTTTCTTTCTTTCTGTCTTTCTTTTTTCTTTCTTTCTTTCTTTTCACCATTTTTTCCTCTCCCCTCTCTCTCTCTCTCTCTCTCTCTCTCTCTCTCTCTTATTAGCTTTCTGTCTCTGTGTTTCCTTATCAAAATGCCTGACATTAATCACTGTTGCGTAACCCTATTTTTATTTCCAGTTAAGTGATCTAAGATCTCATTTTTAATCTAATTTTTTCGTCTCGTTTCCCCGGGTTTCTCTTTAAACTTTTACTCAATCTATCTACATTCAACTCATTTAACACATCTACTCCCTCAATTTTCGCGCCCTTCAATCTAATCTGATTTTCCCAACAAAAAGAAAAGCTCATTTTTTTTTTATTTGCTGTTTCACATTAATTTTCTCCCGTTCATTCACTCAATAGAATTTTCTTACACTGTTAAATGATTTTAGATAAGAATATTTTTATCCGTAAAACTCGGGCAGTTCAGCAGTTTTAATTAGGATCTTTAATTTCTGGCTCATCTTGGCGAGCCAAGATTCTTTGCTTTCTGTTTTTCCCTTTATTGTTGTGAGGTCTTTATTTTACATGGACCAGGGGCTATCTATCTATCTATCTATCTATCTATCTATCTATCTATCTATCCTGTTCATTCCAATATATATTAGAATATGAATCTATCTATCTATCTATCTATCTATCTATCTATCTATCTATCTATCTATCCTGTTCATTCCAATATATATTAGAATATGAATCTATCTATCTATCTATCTATCTATCTATCTATCTATCTATCTATCTCAATCAGTTCATAGCTATCAATTTAAATCTGCCTCTATCTATATAGATATATAAATCTGCCTCTATATAGATATATAAATCTGCCTCTATCTATATAGATATATTCTAATATATATTAGAATATGAATCTATCTATCTATCTATCTATCTATCTATCTATCTATCTATCTATCTATCCTGTTCATTCCAATATATATTAGAATATGAATCTATCTATCTATCTATCTATCTATCTATCTATCTATCTATCTCAATCAGTTCATAGCTATCAATTTAAATCTGCTAAAATCTACCATTTTAAATCTGCTAAGATTTATCTATTCAAATATGTTTATATATAAATATACATGTTATCGGAATGATAATGGTGGTCCGTTAGGTGAAATCTAGATTGATTCCATCTGACTCTTCATATATATATATATATATATATATTGGCCCAGCGGTTAGAGTGTTCGCCAATGGCCCGGGAGACCTGGGTTCAATCCCAGGTCGAGTCATACCAAAGACTTTAAAAATGGTACTTGATACCACCTTGCTTAACACTCAGCATTATAAGGTACGGTTCAAGGGTAAAGTGGAGCAATCCTGGGAATGGAGTAGCGCCCTCCCCTACACCTTGGTGTAGTAGCTATCGAAAAGGGAGCCTTCGGGTCACCCTCGACTATGGACTATATATATATATATATTTATATATATATATACGTGTGCTTGTGTGTGCGAGTGTGTACAGTTATTATAGCATATCTATAAGTTTTAAGAATGTTTATGATGAAAGTGTCTTTCGTTGGTCGCATATATATATATATATATATATATATATATATATATATATATGTGTGTGTGTGTGTGTGTGTGCGTGTGTGTGTGTGTGTCTCTCTCTCTCTCTCTCTCTCTCTCTCTCTCTCTCTTGAGAGAGGACCTGTTTTAATGTATTTTCGTTAGTTTGGGAAGGAGTCTGTTTCAAATTGACTCTGATTTGATCGGCGTTTTTGTTTGGACTTTTACTCACTTTGTTATTTTGCAAAAGTGACCAATCAAATTAGCAGCGAATTATTGTCGGTTTTATTTTGCTTGCCTCAATTTTTATAGTTGTCGAATTTTTTATCCTTTCCAGCTCGGGTGCGATAGATAGATAGATAGATAGATAGATAGATAGATATTCAAATATATATAGGAATGAATAGGATAGATAGATAGATAGATAGATAGATTTGTCTGTTCATTCCCAAATATTTTAATCTGTTCCTAAAATAAATACTTTATTCTGTTCCTATCAATCTATCACTGAAGTAACATTCTTAAGGAAAACTTTTTTTTTTTTTAATAAAGAAACCAGGATTCTATTATTTCTCGAGGAATATTGTACAATCAACGGAGACATATATATCAAGATTAGGCATTAAATAACCTACAAGATTGCATATACCGGAAAATACCAACAATCCAAGCATTTACTATTCAACATAGCTTTGAAGATAAGATATAGCGGAGGTTTTATCAATTTACAAACACTTCTCAAAGGCAAATTAGATAAATGACCTTATCATGGCTCAGGTGAAATCAGCTTCAACTGAACTTAATAAAACACACACACACACACACACACAATATGAATATAATAAGACGACGAGTAGCTAATCCGGAGTCTCGATACAACTGTTAAGACCGATGTGATTATCCTTTCGACAGTTGTTTTTGTTTCTTTCTCTAATTGCATATCAAACGTCGTGGTCATTTAATGCCAAAGCCATCCTTGTAGGACAGCATTGGTACTGTGAATTCATTTTAATAAATTTACACTCAGTAATGTAACCCATAGCTGAGTTTAAATTTATTGAAAAGAATTCATTGAAGTACTCACTGTTGACTGTGGATTATCATAATTAGTTACTTCATACCATGTAACTGTGCGTAAACTGTTAGTATTAGGGAGGAATACTTGAAATTATGCAATTGTGTGCAAGCGAATAGTTAATGACAAATGAAAAAATTGCAACGGAACATTGAAAGTAGACTGATCATTAAAATCAAACATTTACAGATGAACCAAAACTATGCAAAGCTTGACATCTATTATTAATTTGAAAACCAAAATATTTTCTGACATTAAGTATTTTACAAGTATATTTTACGTATAAGTATGAAGAGGATTTGGTATCAAATAACCTACAGTGGTTGATAAGCCAAAAAGACAAACAAAAAAAAACAACGACTAAACCAAATCCTATATATTTAATATATATATGTATAAAGAGGATTTACCTTTAAAAAATCATACAATGACTGATATGCCATAAAACCCGACCAATCCAAATTCTATATATTTAATATATATGTATAAAGAGGATTTGGCATTGAATAATCTACAATGTTTGATATGCCATAAAACCCGACCAATCCAAATCATGTATATTTAATATATATGTATAAAGAGGATTTGGCATTGAATAATCTACAATGATTGATATGCCATAAAACCCGACCAATCCAAATTCTATATGTTTAATATATATGTATAAAGAGGATTTGGCATTAGATAACTTACAATGGGTGATATGCCATAAAACCCAACCAAACCAAATCATATATACTTAATATATATGTATAAAGAAGATTTGGCATTAAATAATCCACAATGGTTGATATGCCATAAAACCCAACCAAACCAAATCATATATACTTAATATAAATGCATAAATTTTTAACAAAAGAAAAGAGAACCTGCTGAATAGTGGATTTGTCGTACCAGCTGATCACTGGATAAAACTGAAGGAAAGCGAAAAGAGAGGTAAGAACCCAGACCTTGCTAGAGAACTGAAAATCTATCGAAGTGACAGTGATACCAACGATAATTGCTGTGCTCGGGACACTCACCAAGTATTGTTGAGATCGGCCAGAATACTAAGAAGAGTCCGGAAGATTAGAGTAGACTTGCTGTTACTCAGACTCTCGTGGAAAACTATCAGTTAACGCTGATATGATGGGCTCTCAGATGTGTAAAATAATAATAATAATAATAATAATAATAATAATAATAAGAAGAAGAAGAAGAAGAAGAAGAAGAAGAAGAAGAAGAAAAGGAAACTTTAAGCGAGAAACAGAATCTCTCCTAATGGCAGCACAAAGCAGCGCCATAAGAACCAATCTTATCAAAGCGAGGATAGAGAAGACGCAACAAAATAGCAAGTGCAGACTATGCGGTGACAGAGATGAAACCCTCAATCATATAATAAGCAAATGCAGCAAATTGGCACAGAAGGAGTACAAGGCTAGACACGACTGGGTGGGCAAGGTGATCCACTGGGAAATGTGCAAGAAATTTAAATTTGACCATGCCAACAAATGGTATATGCACAACCCAGCCCCTGTCCTAGAAAATGACACACATAAACTCCTGTGGGACTTTGACATACACACGGATCACTTAATTTCGGCCCGAAGACCAGACCTTATAACAATCAACAAAAAAAATCTGCAAAATTGTCGACTTGGCTGTCTCGGTTGACCACAGAATAAAATTGAAAGAATGTGAAAAAAATATAAGTACCTCGACCTTGCTAGAGAATTGAAAAAACTATGGAACATGAAGGTGACAATTATACCAATTGTAATTGGTGCGTTTGGCACGGTAACTAAAGAATTATTAAAGGGCCTGGAAGATTTAGAAGTTGACGGCCGAGTGGAGACCATCCAAACGACAGCATTATTGAAAACAGCCAGAATACTGAGAAGAGTCCTGCAGACTTGAGGAGACTTGCGATCACTCAATCTCCAGTGAAAGACCATCAGCTTACGCTGATGTGAAAAACTCTAATGAGTAGTAATAAATAATAATATCAAAGGGTTTATGCACAAGCCAGAATCTTGAAAATGAGATGTAAAAATTTCTCTGGGATTTCGAGATGACCTAATCTTGGCTCGACAAGAAAAAACAGAAGTTACCATCTTGTAGATTTTGCCCTTCTGGAGGATATGTGAGTAAAAATAAAAGAAGGCTTAAAAATAGATACTTGAATTCTGCTAAAGAACTAAAAAGAACTGCTGAAAAGAGACGGTGGTGCCGACTATAGTTGATACACTTGGAGCAGTCCCAAAAGACATGGAAAAAAAATCTGGATAGATTAATGATCTGATTAAGAATTGAAACTACACAGACCACAGAATGTTGAGATCGGCTAGATTACTGAAAAAACCCTGGAGAACTGAGAAAACTTGCTGTCACTCAGACATCAGAGAAAAACCACCTGCTAACAATGGCGTGAAAGCCTCATAAGGAGCGATAATGTAATATTATTAAGTAAAGTAAAGTTGGCGACCTTAGTCGAGGGTGACCTTGGTCGAGGGTGACCAGAAGAATCCCTTTTCAATAGCTACCACACCGTGGTGTAGGGGAGGATGCTACTCTTTTCCCTGGATTGCTCCACTTTACCCTCGATGCGTACCTTATATTGCTGAGTGTTCAGCCTGGGGGTATCAAGTACCATTTTTTTAAGTTTTTGATATGACATGACCTGGGATTGAACCCAAGTGTCCCGGACCATTGGCGAAATAATTATAATAATACAAACCAAAAAACTTGGACGTGGTTGTGAAAAGTAAACCTTAAGAGAGAAACTGATTCTCTTCTAACAGCAGCACAAAACAAAGCCATAAGGACCAATAACATTAAAGCAAGAATAGATAAGACGCAACAAAACAGCAAATGTATGTTACGTGTTGATAGAAACAAAACGACCACTCGCATGATAAGCGAATACAGCAAATTAGCACAAAAACAGTGTAAGACTAGTCATGTCAGGTTAGGCAAAGTGATCCACTGTGAATTGTGCAAGAATTTGAAGTTTAACCATACGAACAAATGGTATATGCTCAACCCGGAATCCGTCCTGGAGAATGACACGCACAAACTCTTCTGAGATTTTGAGATACAAACGGATCTCCTAAACACGCCCAGCCAACCAAACCTAATGACAAGCAAAAAAAACAAAAAAAAAAAACTCGCCGAATTGTCGACTTTCCTGTCCCGGCAAACCAGAGTAAAATTATAAGAAACTGAAAATAAAGGTAAGTACCTGGACCTTGCTTGGGAACTGAAAAAACTGTGGATATGTGTAATATACTGCTGTTGAAGAATGGAGGACCACACTTCTTGGTAAGAATATATACGTCTTCTTTCGTAAGGGTGGAAGCTTCAGTGGTGTGTGAGACAGAGGAACGGAGGGAGACAAGACAGATTGCGATATTGACAGATAACATCTTCTCTGGACCACAGCACGCGGTGTTAACTTCAAGACCCTTCTAAGCACTTCTTCTGCTTCTCGGCTGGGATCACTCAACCAGAGGCCCGGTGTGGGCCACAGGCCGCAGCAGGGCACTCTCGGTGACTGCAAGCTGGCCTTGATTCGACCCTTCTGATTCCAACTGAAAAACAGGCATCTGCATACATTATTTCATAACGCCTTTAACTTCCGATTAGATCACGTGATTTTCTTTCGTTTATTTTAACAGGTGCGTCTTTGATTGACGGCTCGGTCCAGGGTCAATATGCAACACATGAAAGTGACGATTATCCCAAATGTATTTGGTGCTTTTAGTACAGTCACCAAATGATTAGTACAAGGACTGTAGGATTTGGAAAATAAAGGGACGGCTGGAGACCATCCAAACAACCGCATTGTTGAGATCGGCCAGAATACTGAGAACAGTCCTGGAGACTTGCTGTCACTCAAACTCTAGAGATAATTTTCAGCAAGCACTGGTTTTTAAAACTCTGAAAGGAGAATACCTGAGTGAAAATAAAGACAATTCAAAAGAGACAAGTACATGGACCTTGCCAGAGATATAAAAAGCAAAGGCACATGAACGTGACCGTGATATCAGTTGTTATTAGTGCACTTGGAACGCTCCTAAAAGACCCGTATATTTGGGTTTTATGGCATATCAACCACTGTAGGTAATGACCTACAGTGGTTGATATACCATAAAATGCCATATAATGCCAAATACATTTTTATTCAAATTAACAGTTCTATTTAAAACAATTCAGTTTTGCATAAATACGCAGTTAAAATAGTAAAACAGTTCTATTTCAAGCAATTCAGTTTGCCATAAGTACGCAATTTCGTTCTATTTGGCCCATAAATACGACCCTATCAGGTGCTACCACTCCGGGCCAGAGTGGACCTGGGAGCCATGGCAATAAACGGGTAACCTACATTCCCAAAAGCTTCAGCATTACTGATACCTCACCATCAAATTGGTTAGCGTCGTATCCAGCACACTCATTGGAGGTGTCTTAGCCCTTTGCAGAGATGTAGTTGGTGTATTCTACTGCCCCAGCCGACTTGGCAACCAAAGGTTCCGTAATGAAGCTGGGAGAGTTGGAAATCTGAAGACGAGCCGGAGCCATCAAAATTTCAGTATTGTTGAGGTCGGCCAGAATACTGAGAAGAGTCCTAGAGATTTGAGGAGACTTGCCGTCACTCACACTTCCATGAAATTCTATCAGCTACCGTTGGTTTGTAAAACTCGGAAGGAGTAATAATAATAATAATAATAACGATAATAATAATTTTAACATACAAACGGATCACCTTATCCCGGCCAGAAGACCAGACCTCATAATAATCAACAAAAAAAAAGAGAATCTACAAAATTGTAGACTTTGCAGTCGCGGTGGACCACAGAATAAATCTGAAGGAAAGTGAAAAGAAGGATAAGTACCTCGACCTTGCTAGAGAATTGAAAAGGCTGTGGAACATGAAAGTAACGATTGTGCCAATTGTGATTGGTGCGTTAGGCACGATAACTAAAGGATTACTAAAAGGCCTGGAGGACTTGGAAGTTGGCGGACGGGTAGAGACTATCCAAACGACAGCATTGCTAAGAACAGCCAGAATCCTGAGACGAGTCCTGGAGACTTGAGGAGACTTGCTGTCACTCAAACTCCAATGAAAAACCATCAGCTAACACTGATGTGAAAAACTCTAAAGGAGTAAATAATAATAATAATAATAATAATAATAACAATAATAATAATAATAACTTTAACTTTATAATAATGTAGATGGATCAGGAATTGAATTTAAATTTGAGTTACCAATAAATGGTAAAATAGAAGGATGAATTTGGTCTGTAAAGAGTTAATTTACAACGCTGTGATAGAATTCTCATAAACAACCCTCATGTGTTTTTTTATGAGAATGTTTAGTGTTGTTTAATCAATAAATTTGAAACCCTGTAAGGATATAAATCTATTATCGACTTCTTTTTTTTTCTTGCTTTTTTTTTTTTTAATTCTCCACATTTCAAAAATCATAAATACATAATGTGCGCTAATAATTCTCACTTACGGTTATTTTTTGTCATCTTTGGTTATCCGTCATCTTTATTGAAGATTTGATAATTATTAGGATAAAGAGCTCTTTGGAAATTTGGGCTGGCCATTTATCACGAAACATGAAATGTCAATAATAATAATAATAATGATATTGATAATAGCAACAGCAGCAGTAACAACAGCAGCAATAATAATTAGAAGAAGAAGAAGAAGAAGAAGAAGAAGAAGAAGAAGAAGAAGAAGAAGAAGAAGAAGAAGAAGAAGAAGAAATTCTCACGGATTTTGAAATACAAACAGATCACTAACTCCCGGCCAGAAGCGCAGACGTTGTATTGATTAATAAGGGAAAAAAATGTTGCCGTCTTGTGGATTTTGTTGTCCTGGCGGACCACATCGTAAGACTCAAGTGAAAAACAATCAACAAACACTGGTGTGAAAAACTAGCAAGGAATAATAATAATAATAATAATAATAATAATAATAATAATAAGAAGAAGAAGAAGAAGAAGAAGAATCTAATCTCAGCTAGACGACATGACCGTGTGATAGTCAACAAAAGAAAAGAGAACCTGCTGAATAGTGGACTTTGTCGTTCTTGGTGATCACAGGATAAAACTGAAGGAAAGCGAAAAGAGAGATAAGAACCTAAACCTTGCTAGAGAACTGAAAATCTATCGAATATGAAACAACAGCAATAATAATAATAATAATAATAATAATAATAATTAGAAGAAGAAGAAGAAGAAGAAGAAGAAGAAGAAGAAGAAGAAGAAGAAGAAGAAGAAGAAGAAGAAGAAGAAGAAGAAATTCTCACGGATTTTGAAATACGAACAGAATACCGGCTCCCGACCAGAAGTGCAGACGTCGTATTGATTAATAAAGAAAAAAAAGAAGTTGCCATCTTGCGGGAAAATCAAATTAAGCGAAAAAATGAACAGATACTTAGACCTTGCCAGAGAACTAAAATAACTATGGAACAATATGGGTAACATTGATACCAATTGTAGTTGATCTACTTGAAACAGTCCTCAAAATCAAGAGAAAAAAACAGGAGTCGGAAATCAGAGGAATAATAGAGACCACCAAGATTACAACAATGTTAAGATCGGATAGAATACTTGGAAGAGTGCTGGAGATCAGAGGAAACTTGCTGTCTCTTAGACTCCAGGGAAATACCATTAACTAACGATGGTGTGAAAAACTCGCTAAGCGAAAATGGAAGTAAACCAAATATAAACAAATACTTAGATCTTGCCAAAGAACTGAAAAAGCCGTGGAAAATAAAATGATGGAGAAAGCATTTGTAGTTGGTGCCCTTGGAGCAATTCCTCAAAGAATTGTACAAGAGACTTGGGGGAAAGCCGATCAAAGGAAGAATAGAAGCCATCAAGACCACAGCACTTTTAAGGTCAGCTAGAATTTTTTAAACAGTCTTGGAGACCTGAGAAGACTTCGGTCACTCAAACATTAGTGAAAAACCACCATTAAAGCTGATGTGAAAAAACTTGCTTAGAGAGTAGACACGAGTGGATTGGAAAAGTGATCGACTCGGAACTGTGCAAGAGACTCTGAATTGTGCAAGAGATTTGGAGGAAAGCAGACCAGAGGAAGAATAGAAGCCATCAAGATCACAGAACTTTTAGGATCAGCTAGATTTTTTAAAGAGTCTTGGAGTCCTGAGAAGACTTCGGTCACTCAAACGTTGATGAAAAACCACCGATAAAAACTGATGTGAAAAACTTGCATAGAGAGTAGAGCCGAATGGATGGGTAAGGTGATTGACTCAGAACTGTGCAAGAGATAGAAACTTGACCAGACTACCAAATAGTAAATGCACAAATCAGAATAGAACCAAGAGAATTAGAACCATAAATTTCTCTGGGATTCTGAGATACAAACAGATCACCCAATCCCAGCTAGAAGACCAGACATAGTTTCAATTAATGAAAAAACGCTGGTTCTCAATAAGATTTTGTTCCTCTACCTGACTTCGGAGTAAAAATAAAATAAAATGAAAAAAATACACAAATACTTGAATTTTGCCAGAGAAGAGAAAAAGTTGTCGAACATAGAGGTGATAGCGATACCAGTTGTATTTGGAGCCCTTAGAACAATCCCTAAAAGTGTGGAAAAAAGAAACTAGGAAAACTGGAGATCAGAGAAAGAATCGCAACCATCTAGACCCCAGCACTATTTAAATCAGCTATGATACTTCTAAGGGTGCTGGAGATGTAAAAAAAAGACTTGCTATCACTTAGATTCCTGTGAAAGTTCATCAGTTTGTGCTAATGCGAAAAACTCGCCTGGACGAAGATTATGGACGACGTATAACATTTTGCCAAAAATAAAATCGAGCCGAAAACATTGATACAAACAGGATCTTCAGCGAGGATAACGGGATTGAATTTTAACATTAAACGTGGTACCCGTGGTGTAAGGGTTAAAATGCCGGACCGTAAAGTTTTTGTAAGCGGGTTCGAATTCAGGTCGCACGTTTAGTTTTGGATTAAATAACTTTGGGAAAGGTATGAACTCTCGTGCCCTCCCGGCTTTGAGTTAAATAGAATCTCTACTATTCTGTATGGATTTGGCATTAAATAACCAATGAAGCTTGATATGCCATTAAACAAAGAGATCAAGCTGTCTGGCTTAGTCACGTCGGCCTAAAAGTATGATTTCCGGGTCTATATTCTAAACCATGGAGGTATATCCGCTGAGTTGCACTCGGAGAGTATCAGGCGACATTTCGCAGTTCAGTGTAATTCGTCGCCTTCATTTCTGTAAGCAAAGGATGCGGACCTGCCGAAATGTGTTTTCTGTTAGCAAAATATTGCAAAACTTTTGATTCACCCTATTAGCAATAAAAGCATCCGTCTACTTGTTAGTAAATAGACAAGACCTTTCTTTTTTTAAGATTTGGTGGTAGTGTTATATCTTCTTTTCGAGAAGTCCCCTCTCCTTTCAGAAAATTATTTTTTTTCTTTTTTTGTCTTTGTTTTGGGATTTTTTTTTTTTTTTTTTTACTCTGTGCGGCGAATTCTTGAATTCGTCAAAACTGCTTTTTTCTTTTCTCTTTTTTTTTATGCTAACGGGTTGCTATAATAGCGCATAGCAATGCCATAAATTGTCGAAAATACTTCCACACTATTTGGCGTGTTTTCTTTGGTTTTTGGCATTATCGGAATTTCGAGACTAGTGATAAATGGCCAGCCTAAATTTCCAAAGAGCTCTTTATCCCAAATATTATCAAATCTCCAATAAAGATGGTGGATAATCAAAGATTAAAAAATATAATCATAACTAGAGTAAATCATGAGAGCACATTATGTATTTAAGAATTTGAAAAACGGAGAAAAATAAAAACAAAATAAAAATAAGTTGATAAATTAATATCCTTACAGAATTACACACAGACTGATGGTATATAAACTTTCCTGGGTTATTTAACGCCGTTGTTATAGCGAGGGGGATTCTCGGTGGCGTAATTTGCCCAGTCGGTGAGGGCTGACTGCTTCTCTGCAGAGGAGTAAGATCCCCCCATACACACACACACCAACGAGTGTCCATATTTACCGACCCTTCTGCTCAGGCAGGATATGACACAAGGTCAATTTTTTAAGTGGAGTTGAACAGGTTAGAATTCAGAGTTTTCCTTCTCCTAGACTAGTTGCCTCACGAAGACTGAAGAACCTAGTCTGCCTTACTATTTACCCATAGCTGGAGGGAGAATAATTGGATTCATACCTTTCCCAAGGGTATTAGTGCTATGTGAAATGCAATCAGTCTCGTCCAGGATTTGAACTTGTGTCGCCGTGTCCAGATTATGAGATTTAAACAATCTGACAGTGATGTTCCACTAATGCTAGAGCTTTGGGGAATGTGGAGTTCCTTTTTTGCTATCGTTCCCGGGTCCACTCTGTGCTGGACTGGTAGCACTTGATAGGGTTGGTTGGTTTGTTGGGTTTTATGGTATATCAACATTTGTAACTTGATATGGTCCTATATATGTGTCAAAATAGAACTAAACTGTGTATTTATGCTAAACTGAATTACTTGAAATCGGACTGTTCTGACATTTAAACTGCGTACTTATGCGAAACTGAATTGTTTCAAATGGAAATTTATGCTATACTGAAGTGTTTGAAATAGAACTGTTTTGACATTGAAACTGTGTACATATGTTAAACTGAATCGTTTGAAAGAGAAATGCTTATATGTATAAAAAAGGATTTAATGGTTGATGTGCCATAAAATCAAGCCAAACCAAACCGTGGCGTAATGGTAAACGAGCTGGACTGCAGACTTGAAGTAAGTGAATTCGAACCCCTGTCGTGCTATTAAGTTTACTTTCGGACTAATACCCATTGGAAAGGCATGAACTCCTTATGAGTTAAATATTATCCCAACTATTCTTCTACAAGTCTTTCAAATAAAGTTAGAGGTGTATTTTTCTAAAGAACTGTGTCGCTCGTCTTTTTTGCGTCGTCGTTATGATTCTGCATGCATCTGCATATGAGTTTATAACTCAGAGGGATAAGACCCCTACCCCAATGATAGTCCTGAATATGAGTCTAAACAATCTGGTGGTGAGGTTCCAGTAATGCTGGAGCTCTGGAGAATGCAGAGTAACCCTTCATTGTCATCGCCCCCAGATCCACTCTGGCCTGCAGTGGTAGCACCTGATAGGGTCCTATCTATGGGGTAAATAGAACTAAAATGTGTACTTATGTTAAACTAGATTGTTTGGAATAGAACTGTTTTTACATTCAACTGTTTGCAAACCCATAGAACTGTTTATATGTATAAAGATAGATTTGGTATCAAATAACCTACAATGGTTGATGTACCATAAAACTAAACCAAACCAAATTATATACTTCCTTTAATCAGTGCGCATATTGACTCATTTGGATCCTATCTCGTCTCCATGAATTTGGTTCGGTAAGCGACAACTAGTCTTGTTTTTCTTTTCTCTAATATTTTTGTTGATATAATTTTCGTTACTATTCCAACAATTTTTTCATAAGTTAATTCTTCTAATTCTCTTGGATAAGCAATTGTCGATATTTTCTTCAGTTTTACAGACAATCGTAGCCAAAAATAAATCATGGATTTCATTCTCTCCTCGGCTAGCCTTTTTGTCATTTAATTACTTAACCCTTGCCAAAATCCGATCCATATTTACACATGCTATGGTTCATTCAGCATAGTTAAGGCTTCCTTTGGTGACGTCATTATAATGCTGTGTATATCTCGCGAAGTAGACGATGACTAGCTAATTGTAACATACCCATGATACGAATATGCAAAACGTACCCAGAATGTTCATGACATATATACATAGAATATAGGAATCCCGAAACACGAAGAACACTTACAACTTCTTGGTTCAGGTACGAAACTTTTTATTACCTTTGAGTTTAAAAGTCTCTTCGACATAAGGAGAGAGAGACACATTCTTTCTATTCTGGCTTTTCCATCTGCACCCCCTCTCGTGCGGCGCCCGTAGCGCGCAAATTCGTCTGGCCTCTGCGAGCCCCGAAAGTCGACCCTTCTCGTTCGGTGTCTAGTTCTCAACTCACTGACTTTCCTCAAAATCCCCAAAATCATCCGCGCGCGCTTCCGGTGCATGACGTCATTCACATCCACTGGTCAACCTTTCTATCTGGGATTTTTATTTTGACATCTGTGAATGACACATTCTCCCCGCGCGCACGTCAACACCTGTTCTCAAGTTTGCACTTAACTAACCCATGTGCTGGGCGAAAGGTTCTCAGCCTAACTAAACCAAAAGGCAAGATATATAAAACGAAATCCCTCGGCCATTATATTACATAATAAGATAAGCTAAATCCCAGTTGATATTGCTTTGCTGCAACTTGTAAATACGGCCAACTTGTAAATACGGCCCCGCATGTTACATTAACAGGCTGTTACATTAACAGGCATGTTACATTAACAGGCATGTTACATTAACAGGCCAACTTGTAAATACGGCCCCGCATGTTACATTAACAGGCTGACTTTTAACAGGCATAAGTAATATAAACAAAAACAATAATCCATTCATGGCTGCATATGAAATTAACCTAAAAAGAGAATTAAATTTAAAAATTGAACAGAGAAAATTATCTTACGGGTAAAATTTATCCAACGTTATTTTGAAATCATAAAAGCAAGGTAACCCACAGCCGTTTATAATTCGTGGATTAGTAAAAGACAAAGTGTAAACAAGTATTTTAAAGTTGAAAGGAATTCAAGTAACTTTTATGTTTGGTTGGGTTTTATGGCATATCAACCCTTATAGGTTATTTAATACCAAATACTCTTTATACAAGTTATATATGATTTGTAAACGCATAGCTTGTAGATAACATTTTTATTCGAACCGAAGGTCTTTTGTTTGCACACAGTTAAATAATTATACATATGATTTGTAAGGCAAATCTTGTCGGTAATCTTGTCTTTAAGAGAGTCGGAACTAATCTGTTGGTACACAAGTATTACTATTATTTGCACACAGTTAAACGGTTTCTGATATTCTTATTTCGAATTGTTCTATTTAGTATTAATCATTTATTTGCACTCACTCGGATGGTTTCAAATGTTGCTATCTAAAATAAATTGTTATATTTGTTGAATATTGATCGGAAGACACCTTTTGACATGCCACGTAAATTGCGTAGGGAGCATGCTAGACAGGATATATTAAAATGCATATTTACACTTTGTCTTTTTCTAATCCACGAATTATAAACTGCTGTGTGTTATGTTGCTTTTACGATTTCAAAATAACGTGGGGTAATTTCTATCAACATGATTATATTTTTTTCTATTCAATGATTAAAGTTAATTCTCTTTTTAGGTTAATTTCATACGCGGCCATGAATGGATTATTATTATTTTTTTTGTTTACATTACTTCAGTCAGTTAGAAGTCAGCCTGTTAATGTAACATGCGGAACCTTATTTACTTGTTGGCCATGATATATGTAATTTACATACAATACTACAGAGGCTTTGACATCAAATAACCCGTGAAAGTTCATATGCCATTAAACTAAGAAACCAAATCTTCCTTATAGAAGAACAGTCATGTTACTATTTAAGCTATATTCAAATAGATCCGTTGAAAATTATGCAAAATATGTTAAGAAACAACTCGACAAAAAAATGAAAAAATAAACGTGCGATGAACGTCATTCCTTAGCGTCTTGGCTTAACCCTACACAGATTGATATGCCATTAAAATCAATCAATCAATAAATAAACCCTTCTTGGTCTATATCCTAGCAAGACCCTATCCGGATTTCTTCTATGACAATTTTGATCGTGCCATTCTCTCTATATTCTTTCAAGTCGTCTCCTCCAACTACATTTGTTATTTCTTGGGCACCACGCTATAAATCATTTAGCAGTTTCTGTTATCCTGTCTTTTTAGGCAATGTGTCCTAGTTTTTATAGTTCAATAATTTCTACAATGCTCCTTTTTTTTCTATCTGTTTTCTGATTCATAGTTTTGGTTTCTTTTTTTTAATGGCATAAAAACTTCCGATGGTTATTTGATGCCAAATCAATCCTTGTAGAAGAACAGTTGTGGGAAAGTTCAACCTCGAGCTTGGCCAGGTTCGTGTTATTCTCTTTCGATTGATCTAGGTGGTAGTATGAGGGACTGATTGATTTTAACGGCATATCAACCTGTATAGGGCTATATCATGCATAGACATTAAAGAATTATGTTAATCGAGCGTTTACTTTTGCATTTTTTGTGTAGTTTTTTTGTAACATTTTGCATAATTTTTAACCGATCTATTTGATTGATGGAATTCTAACCGACAGTAACGCTGTTGGGTAGAGTAGAACTGGGAGTAATAGCTATCAAAGGGTACTTCACGCACTTCAGAGTTTCAGAACTTGAACCACTCCACAAGATGCAATTTTGAGGGAGTCTTATCTTTTTGCTGGGGGTGGGGGGCAGAGTCAGTGAATTCTTTGCCCCACCGAAAGTGAGGTTGGTCATTTGGAATGGCGAAACTGACTAGTGGGTAAATTCTTTTTGTCTTTCAAAAAAAGTCTCGAAATGAATAGGAAATCGGAGAAAAAATACAAATCTGAAGGTACTATTTACCAACCCCTCCGCTCGGGCAGGATATGACACAAGGTCAATTTTTAAGCGGAGTTTAACAGGTTTGAATTCAGAGTTTTCCTTCTCCTAGACTAGTTGCCTCACCAAGGCTGAAGAACCTAGTCCGTCCTACTATTTTACCCATAGCTGGAGGGAGAATAAGGGGGTTCATACCTTTCCCTAGGGTATTTGCCCGAAAGTGAACGTAATAGCGCGACTGGAGTACGAACTCGCGTACTACGATTCCGCAGTTCATCGCTTTAACCATTACACCACGAGGACACCCCCGCAAATCTGAAGGTAAACCTATGGGACATTGCTTGAGACGATGGTTTTGGTTCAGGAAACGTTGCTAGAGGGCGCCACTGTCTAAAAGAAAATGCATCTACATCTTTATCTATTTTTTTTTTTCAGCTTGGGATCCACCCCAGTCAACTTCAACCATCGCCTAACACATCTCTTTCTTTCAACCCCCTTTCTTCTCTGCTGATTTCCATCCGGTTTTCCTAACCTCTCCCTATTCCAGATCCGGCTTAAATCGTGCATGGTAATTCCGCTCCTTTAGATGGAATCAAAGCCGCGATTATCACTGTCCAGGATGATCGGATACTATTTCTGAATCCACGAACGGAAAAGAGGTAAATAAATAACAATTCGGAACGAGTTGGGAGTTGGAATTAAGAGTGATGAGTGGGAAGTGTATGGTGGGTATACGAAAAAGCAAAAAAAGACACTGGCAGGAAGGAACGGTGGGTAGAGCTTGAGGGTAGAGGTGGTACAGTTAGAAAACCTTAATTAGATATAAGAAGGAACAAGCCGGAATTTCACGAATTGATGAACCGGGTATTTAGGTAGGGGTAGAAGCAGAGGGACAGGTAGGGTTGAGGCATATCCAAACTGATAAACGTAAAAACGCTGAGACAGATACCAGGGGTGAGTAAGGGTGTAACCTTCGTTGAATAGGAAACCTGGTAAATCGGCATTGGAACCTGTCCGCGCGCGCCAAGATTCCCGAAGCCAACAAAGAAATTCTGATGAGTGTGGGGAATGCAGGAAGGGGTCGTCACGGTGACAGAATGAGCAGAGGGAGGTGTTAACGATGAATGAATCACTTAGACAAGGAGTCTCTCTTAATAGAGATGATATAGCCTCATATAAGCAGACCGACTCGATAGCTGAGTTTGAGCGTGAAACTCTCAAACCCTGCAACTGCGATGATGCGACGCGGTAGGGGTACTACAGTTCTGGGCTTGCATTATGTATGATGAAACTTACAATTAAAAAAACAAAACAAAAACAAAAACAAGGAGACAAATTCGTCTTGAGCATCGATCTCTTTACAAACTTACATAAAACAATTTCATGTGTTTTAATCAAGATAGCGATCCTCGTCATTAAATGACTAACCTTTGAAATTAGTAGACTGGTGCATATGCCTCGGTAGCAAGATCTCATCTACAACGAACATGGCTCAGACGGCTGGGGCTGCAGATTACACTGATTGCATTTCTGCAGAGGGCTAAGACTCCCCCAACGAGTGTCCTGATATGACGCTAAACAATCTGATGGTGAAGCTCCAGTAATACTGGAGCTTTAAGGAATGCAGAGTGCTCCTTTCATTTCCATCGTTCCCAGGTCAACACTAGGTCAACAGTAGCACCTAATAGGGTCCTATCTATGAGTCAAATAGAACCGTACTACATTTAGCCTGTTTACTTAGGCTAAAATGATTGAAAGAGAACTGTTTTACATTTAATAGAGTGCAAACAAAAATTGTGTACTTATGCGAAACTGAATTCTTTGAAATAGTTTAAATAGAAATTTTTTTCATTTAACTATGTGGGAATAAAAAATATTATGCCAATCGGACGTTGGCATAATGTTAAGAGTATTCGCTAATGACCCAGGAGACCTAGGTTCAATCCCAGGTCGGATCATACCAAAGACGCAAAAATGGTACTTGATGCCACCTTGCTTAACACTCAGCATCATAAGGTACGGATCAAGGGTAAAGTGGAGCATTCTAGGGAAATGAGTTGCGCCGTCCTCTGTAACTTGATCCTATTTACCAACCCCCCACTCGGGCAGGATGCGACACAAGGTCAGTTTTTTTTAAGCGGACTTTAACAGGTTTCAATTCAGAGTTTTCCTTCTCCTAGACTAGTTGCCTCACTAAGGCTGAAGAACCCAGTCTGCCCTACTATTTACCCATAGCTGGAGGGAGAATAATTGGATTCATACCTTTCCCAAGTGTATTAGTGCTATATGAAATGCAATCAGTCTCGTCGAGGATTTGAACTCGTGTCGCCGTGTCCATATCCTACGACGATAACCATTAAACCACGGGCACCTCTACAACTTGATCTACAGGGTAGAACGATAAAATTGTCTCCAAAGAAAAGACGACAGGATTCCATTTCCGTTCAATGAAAACCGGTTTTCATTTTTTTTTTTTTTTTGTAGCAGACCATCTACTAGTTGGCCAGTTGTGTACAAATCCCAAGGGTGATAGGAGCCTTCTGTCATGTCTGAAAGAGAAACAATGTTCAACGAGCGAGATCGGAGATGCGCCGCTGTACAACTCATGCTTTCGACCGATCCAAGTTATGACAACAGGACCATTGCCAGCGCTCTCAAAATGCAAATCTGGATTGCCACGAATAACAGGGACGTGCCTAGGGTGATGAAAGCAAAGAGTTCGGCAACGGTTATGGTCTTTGGTGTGGTTTCAAATCATGCCACCTCACATCTTCGAAGTCGGCTTGAAAGTCAACACCAAAGTGTACCTGGATGTGCTGAAGAGTGTGGTGATCCCCTGGTGCAATCAGGTGGCTGGTAGCAGACCCAGGGTGTGGCAGCAGGACTCAGCGCCGGCCCACAAGTCCAAAGAGACTCAGCATTGGCTTCGGAATGAGTGCTACGACTTTGTACCCTTCCCTTACTGCCCCCTCCTCCCGACCTGAACTCGCTGGACTACTTCGTTTTGTCATATGTCGAGAACATCACCAACATGACCTCCCACAACACCAAAGCTAGCCTGATCGCCGCCAACCGCCGAGTATTCGCCGAGCTCCCGCTGGCGCTTGTGAAAAAGGCATGCTCCCAGTTCCGGATCCGTATCGAGGCGGTGATTGAGGCTGAAGGCGGCTACATTGAATAGATGTTAGCTCTACTACATAATCAAGTTACTGGAATTGATTTTTACGATAAAAGTTTTAAAATAAAGCAGTAGTGTTGTTTTCTTTAGGACGACAATTCTATCGTTGCACCTTGTAGTAGCTATCGAAAAGGGAGACTTGGGGTCACCCTCGACTACGGACTACGGCGTGTGAATAAATGATTGATGTTTAATTGAATTGTTATTGATACATGGCAATACTTGGAACCATTTAACTTTGTTGACTTATGCTAAAGTTAATTATTTGAAATTGCATTGTTGGCATTAAAACTTATCCTTGATTGTTCAAAATAGAATATTTTTTTAGATATAACAGTGTAAACAAAGAAACAGTATTTAAATAAATTACTTTAAGTAAACAAACTGTGTATATATGCTAAACTAAATTGCTTGAAATTAAGTGGAACTATTTAACTGTTCGAAAAAAATGAGCTCAAGCTTGTTAAAAAATGATTACAACATAATATGATTATAAATCATATGTATATCTTTTTCTTCATACAACGTGTGAAAGCACGTGCGATACCCTGCTCTCATCAGCCGCCAACGAGGGGTGATTACACAGTTGCGGTAGCTCAAGGTGGTACCGTCACCCCTAGTGCTACAAAGCAGCTTTTACCACCGGACAGGGTATTTAAAAGAATTATATATATACATGTATATATATATATACACCAGATCAACTAAAAGGAGGAATTACATGATACGGTTATCTTCATTTTTAGCGCAGTTACTGGTTTTTAAAAACGCGTTTACTTTCGGCCCTTTATGTCATTACGCTCTTGCAGTAACAGTTTTTTGATGTTACTCAATCACACAGGAATGGTGGTTCCGCGTGCATTTCATTCATGCTGAAGACTTTTCACTCACGACCAAAAACAACTAGATGCATATTGCACCGTGGTCTGAAGAAGATATGAGGCAACTTTCAAACTGCAGCAGGCGATTCCTATTTTTAAAAGAAACGAATATATATATATAAAGGATTTGGCACTAAATAACATACAGTGGTTTATATGCCATAAAACCCAACCAGACCAACTCATATATATTTAATAGATCTGTATTTCGCGCGGGCCATTTGACTAATAAGTAGAGTATTCACTAAGGGTCTGGGAGACCGGAGTTCAATACCAAAAACTTAAAATGGTACTTGATACCTCCTTGCTTAACACTCAACATTATAAGGTAAGGATCAAAGGCAAAGTGGAGCAATACAGGGAAAAGAGTAGTGTTCTCTACTACAACTTTGTGTAGTAACTATTGAAAAGGGAGCCTTCGGGTCACCTGCCACTAAGTTCGCCAACTTTACTTTTATAACTGTATAAAAAGGATTTGGCATTAAATGCCAAAAAAAAAAAAAAACTCAGACCAAACCAAACCAAACCAAGCTGTGAGCGATGTTATGATACGCATAGGAAAGGCATACACTGCTATCGACAGGTGATCGAACATATGGAAATCTTATCCCTCTGATTAACCCCCCCCCCAGGAATTCTTAAAAGACTATAACCGTTTCAGCAGTACTGCGCAACTATACTTGAACTTTAATAAAGCGCTTAGCGAAAAATCTTGATGGAAAGTATGCTGGGATGCTACGTGCTGTTTTGAATAAATCCTGGAAATAACACCCTATAAGAGTACAGATGTACCGCCACTTACTTCCCATCATACAAATCATATGAGTAAAACATGCTGGAGAAGTAATGATGCACTCATATGCGACGTTCCCCATAGACTTTTGCTCAGTCGAATGCAGCTGTAGAATACACCGTCTGCATCTCTGCAGAGGGGTAAAAATCCCCCAACAAGTGTCCAGGAGATAACACTAATCAATCTGATGGTGAGGTTCCAGTAATGCTGGAGCTTTGAGGAATGCAGAGTACTTTTTCTTTACCATAGCTCCCAGATTCACTCTGGCCCGAAGTGGTAGCAGCTGATAGGATCCTATCTACGGTTAAAATAGAACTAAATTGCGTACTTATACTAAACTGAATTACTTGAAATAGAACTGTTTTGACATTTAAACTGCGTACTTATGCTAAATTGAATTGTTTGAATTAGAAAAGTTTGACGATTATGAATTGCTTGAAATAGAAATGTTTTTTTGATAATTAAACTGTGTACTCATGCTAAACTGAATTATTTAAAATTGAACTGATTATTTTTATAAAATGAATTTGGCGTTAAATAACCAAGAAAGGTTGATATGCCATAAAACCCAATCAACCAACCAACCAACCAAAATCCGTCCAAGATTCCTACTCATGAACACACCAGCATTTACTCACTAATAAAAACATTATCTACCTATATATATATATATATATATGGCTAAATTTATAAAAATTATGCAATATTGATGATACTCTATACATATACCTAAGTTTAGAGTGCGAAAACACAGCGTCACTGGAGTTAGGTGACTGTCAGTTTCTGGGTCTGGTGATCGCATTCGCTACAAACTGGCTCTCACCATGAATTTAAAAAGAACTTTGACATTGAAACTGTACTTACGCTAAACTGAATAATTTGAAATAGAACTGTTTTTGACATTGAAACTGCGTACTTATGCTCAACTGAACTGAAATAGAACTGTTTTTGACATTTAACTGTGTGTAAACAAAAACTATACTTATAGTAAACTGAATTTTTCGAATTAGAACTCTTTTCTAAACTGAATAGTTTGAAAAAGAAATGTTTTTAGCGATTAAACTGCTTATTTATGCTAAACTGAATTGTTTGAAATATAACTTTATTTTTTTGGATTAGGCATTGAATAACCAACAGAGACTGATATGCCATAAAGCACAAAAAATATATATATTTTCCACTGATTTTAATGCAATTTTAATTGTCTATAATCATTTGTTAAAACACATCTTTATAGTTTTTTGTTTCTTTGTTTAATGGCATATCAACCTTTCTGTCTATTTAATGCCAAAGCCATCCTTCTAAAAGAACAGGAATAGGATAATTTAATCCATAACTTGGAGGATAAGGGGGTTCCTACCTTTCCAAAGGATATTTGTCCGAAAGTGAACGTAATAGCGCGACTGGAGTTCGGATTCACATTCTACAATTCTGCAGTCCCTTGCTTTAACCCTTACACCACGATGACACTCTCTTATTATATATATATATATATATATATATATATATATATATATATATGTGTGTGTGTGTGTGTGTGTGTGTGTGAATATATATATATATATAAATATATTATATATAAATAAATATGAATACTGGAGGTGCCCGTGGTGTAATTGTTATCGTCGTTGGAAATGGACACGGTGACACGAGTTCAAATCCTGGACCAGACTAATTGCATTTCACATAGCACTAATACCCTTGGGAAAGGTATGAATCCAATTATTCTCCCTCCTGCTATGGGTAAATAGTAGGATAGACTGAGTTCTTCAGCCTTGGTGAGGCAACTAGTCTAGGAGAAGGAAAACTCTGAATTCAAACCTATTAAACTCCGCTTAAAAATTGACCTTGTGTCATATCCTGCCTGAGCGGAGGGATTGGGTAAATATAATATGATAAATAAATATGAATATATACATATAGATATATTATACAAAATTTGATATATATATATGGTTACTATATAGAATGATTGTAATATAATACATATGAATATATAATCAAGTAAATATATATATAATAAATATATAAATAAATTATATAAATGAATTATATAAAATAAACTATTTAAATATATATATGAATATATATATATTATAGATATGTAATTATATAAATATACATAATGAATATAAATATATATAAATATATTATATAGTCTGCTTATCTAACACAAAAAATCTCATATAGTTGTATAGAATCAAGTATTCCTATCAATGCTGATAATTTATACACAATTACATCCGGGAGACCTGGGTTCAATCCCAGGTCGCGTCATACCAAAGACTTTTAAAATGGTACTTGATACCTCCTTGCTTAACACTCAGCGATATAAGGTACGTATCAAAGGTAAAGGGGAGCAATCCAGGGAAAGGAGTAGCGCCTTTCCATACACATCGGTGTAGTAGCTATTGAAAAAAGAGCCTTCTGGTCGCCCTCATTAAAGGGAGACAACTTTTTTTACATGGTTTAAAATAACTCGTCATGTTTTATACTACTAACAATTTGTTTCCATACTAATATATGATTTTTTGTAACTAACAATAGTAATCTTTAGTAGAGCCATTATAACCTAAAGTGACTATTATTTTGATACAAGTAATTTGCACACAGTTTTATTGTATTCTTATCTAATCCAAATGATATTCAAATTGAACCTTAGATGGAACCATTTCAGGTATAAAATCTGCTGGTCAGATTGGGCTTGGAAGTAATGGCTCTGAAGGCGTGGCTACAGACATTTCATTGCTCCAGAACTGTA
>OY757943.1:23492086-23562086 GCA_963585895.1 Sepioteuthis lessoniana
TCCTTAACCTCGTGTCGATGTCCTTTTCGGTTGATGCGACGCTACTTCCTAGGTAAGTGAATTTGTCTACTAGTTTAAGGGGGGTTCCGTCGAGAGTGGAGATGTCCCCCGTTTGATTATAGCTCATATATTCCGTTTTGTGTGCATTGACATAGAGGCCTATGCTTGCGGCTGCTCGTTCCAAACTATGCAGTAGTGTTTCGGCTTGGTTATATATATATATATATATATATAAGATATGAATATTGAAATATTTGAATGGAAATTTAATAAATACCAGGAATGAAATGACATCTGCGAGTAGACATAGAAATATATTCTTAGTATAATTTTACTTTATATACTAATAACATTAAATATTTTTAACTACCATTAATTAGGTTATTTATATATCTTTTTTTAATTCTATATATTGGAATACCGATTGATATTTTTAATAGATTAAATAAATAAGTAATTAAAATATATTTTTCTAATAAATAATAAATTCACATTTAAAGGATAACGTATAAATACTCTTTTTTTTAAAAATAGATCATAAAATTAAAAATCAAAAATATAATTGTTAAAAAAAATATTTAAACGTATTAATATAGATCTATATCTTCTTTTTTAACTTGAGGAATAATATAATTGAATTACCATGACCGGAAAACAACTACGCAAGAGATACGGAAACACTGGACAGCTGTTTCGACCTTTCATCAGCAGTGTATACCGTGATCTCCATCACTGGAGATCAAACCAGCGACCACAAAAAGTCTATAACTGAGCCACCAGTTCATATCAGACAAAATTGACGCCAAATTAAATAGTTATGGTAATTGCGTGGCCAATTAACCCAAATGTGTCTTACAAGTTACATTCGAACTCTTTACAGAGGACACAGTCACCTCCTTGGCCACGTCTTCCCAAGAGGATTAGAAATACACCCTCGCGTAATTATTATGACCTCAAGGGCTAGGATATAGAAATAGTATTAGGATAGCCTTATAACGTGAAGGAACTATTACTGTACAACACCGTTTTCATTACACCGTGTTTTCTACATGTAAACAAAAATTTAAGAAACTAATATTTAATTTATATGTATTATACCATATTCACAATTAACGCTAGATACAGCCATGTGCGAAATAGCCATATAATGTTCATAACGATAGAACAAATAAAGAACATAGGAATCTCGAAATTCGAAAACACGTAACGACTTCTTGTTCGGGTACGAAACCTTTTTATTAACTTTGAGTTTAAGGTTTCGACATAAGGAGGAGAGACACAATCTTGCTATGGTGTCTTATTCATTTGGACCCCATCGCGTGCGGCACCCATAGAGCGCAAGTTCACCTCGTGTCTGCGAGCTCCAAAAGTTGATCCTCCTCGTTCGGCGTCTAGTTTTCAACTCTTTTAACTTTCTTCAAATCTCCCCAAACCTCTGCGCGCTTCCGGTGCGTGACGTCACTCGCACCCCGTCACCCGTTTCGTCTCGGACTATTGTGACACCTTTTCCCACCCGCGTTAGCACCTGCCTCAATGTTGCACCTAACTAACCCATGTGCTGAGCCGAAAGTTTCTCAGCCTAACTAAACTCAAAGGCATGAACCGAAATCCCTCGGCCATTACGTCACAGTATCATAAGATAGGAATTATTAGATATATTAATAAAGTATATATTACATATTAATTCTTTGTTTATTACGATTAACTTATCAATCAGTGTGTTAATTTCTTCCTAATATAAATAACATGGATTTTTTACGATAGTTTTCATTATTAGAAATAGAATTTTGTTAATTATTATCAGCACTGAAATATTATTTGCTGATAACACGAATTATATTATTTAATATTTATATAATAAAATATTTATAATACGTAATAGTTTCAACGGAAGTATGAATGCATAAATTATCTATAGTTTTTATTGAGTCACATGCCACTATTTAATTTTTCATGATTTAGGGTTTTTTTTAATTTTCAGAATTATCTAAATTAGAGGAAACGGGTTTTTTTTAAGGAATGTATAAACATTGTATCAAATAAAAAATATGAAAAAATATTTATATAATTATTTTAATAAAATAATTATTCTAATTAAAAAAATTAATTTTTTTTCAAACTTGATTCTTGCCGGAAACTATAAAAAAATAAGTAAGTAAAGTTGGCGACCTTAGTCGAGGGTGACCAGAAGGCTCGCTTTTCAATAGCTACCACGCCGAGGGGTAGGGAAAGGCGCTACTCCTTTCCTTGGATTGCTCCACTTTACCCTTGATACGTACCTCATATTGCTGAGTGTTAAGCAAGCAGGTGTCAAGTACCATTTTTAAAGTCTTTGGTATGACACGACCAGAGATTGAACCCAAGTCTCCCGGACCATTGGCGAGCACTCTAAAGATCACCCAAGTAAATTTTTTTCTTCATTCAATATCAGATGATGGTCATCATAGACCAGAAATAAAATTATAATGACACCAAAGAAGTAAATTTCTTATATATATATATATATGTAGGTGATGTTTGTGGTGTCATGGTTGTCCTCGCATGGAATGGAACCATCAACCAGAGTTCAAATTCAGGACGAATCTGTTTGCATTTCACATAGGATTAATACAATTTGGAAAAGTATGCATCCAACTATCACCTCTTCAGCAAAGGGTAAATTGTAGTGCTGACTGGGCTGTTTAACTTTGTGATGGTGACCAACCTAGAAGAAGGAAAACTGAATTCAACCGTCTTAAACCCCACTTAAAATATTGACCTTGTGTCGCATCTTGCTCGTGCATCGGAGTTAGCTCACACACACACATACACACACACACATATATATATATATATATATAGTAATAATATAATTCGAATAAGACTGTAAATCTAATAAACTATACACTCCCCTAGCAGAATACTCCGGCCAAACAACTTTGATAAAGTAATGATTAAAAACCAAATAAGTAAACACGTCAGTTGCCCCGAAGAAAGCCGAACTTTTTTTTTCTCTTTCCCTACCATTCTCTTTCTTTCTTTCGAGATAATTATTCATTTAGATTCTATCTCTTCTTTGTCGATCATCGTAGCCTGTTGTCCGGAACTATTTGGTCGTCTGTATAATTCCAACGTAAGAAAATATAAATAAACAAACAAAAAGGGGGTTCATTATTGAGTTTTTACTTGGTTACAGTTAAAAGTGGCTAACTGCATTTATTCAGTATTCGCAATGCAATTTCCTCGGACCGGTTTTCCTCCTTTGAGATAAGACCTATTTGTGATACTCCACGCGCACGCGATAATTTACTTATGTCCAGAAACTGTATTTGGCCGAGGAGCGCTCCGAAAGTAATGCGTTCTATTTATTTCCACTAAAACAGATGCTGAAATCACAAAAAACACCGATGAATAGAGCAAGTTTTCTGCTACAAAACACTATTTTTCCCACATAGCTTTCATTACTAGTCTAAGTAAAAGTGCTTGCATCTCTCGTAATTGAGTCGCTCCGAAAATAACGTCTCGTGGATTTCCTCGAAAACAAAACCAGATACTGGTGCACAAAATACCTTTGAATAGACCAAGTTTTCAACAACTGATCACTATTTTGAACATAGTAACCTCCATTGGCAAAGAGAACCTCCCTGCATGTTACGCTCGCAAGAGAATTATATTATTTAATATTTATATTAAATATAATATACATTACTTTCAAGTAATGTATATTTACCAACCCCTCCGCTCGGGCAGGATATGACACAAGGTCAATTTTTAAGCGAAGTTTAACAGTTTTGAATACTGAGTTTTCCTTCTCCTAGACTAGTTGCCTAACCAAGGCTGTAGAACCTAGTCTGCCCTACTATTTACCCATAGCTAGAGGGAGAATAATTGGCTTCATACCTTTCCCAAGGGTATTAGTGCTATGTGAAATGCAATTAGCCTGGTCCAGGATTTGAACACGTGTCGTCGTGTCCATTTCCTACAACGATAACCAAAACACCACGGGCACCTCCCTCTGAAAGTAATGACTCCTATATATTTCCTCGGACTCAGATACAGAGTGTATGAACACCACTGGATACAGAAAGTTTTCGGCCATGAAACTATTTTATACATAATTTCTACCAACGGGTAGAAGGAACTACCTACATTTCACAATCGAACTAGAGTTGCCTTGAAAGTAATGAGTGCTACCTTTTTTCACGAAAACTCCAACAGATACAAAGAGTGCAAGAACACAACTTGTGAAATAATAAGGGATTTTAGAAAATTATTTTAGCTTTTAGTAATAAATTATTTCCCTTGACAAATTTTGAGTTTTTAGAGGCTGGTTTTTGATTTGGAAAGGTGAGGTTTTGCGTAGATTTTGTTTTGTCAATCGTCTGTTTGTTTTAGAAGCGGTTGTATGCGAAATATTAAAGATAGACATTTAGGGAGATATCAGCTGACATTTAGCAATGACGCGTCACAAAATCGTTTTTGTGATTACGTGTAATTAGAAGATTAGTTGAAGGGATAAGTTTTAACAAAATACATAAGAAAGAGATTTTGGAGTCAGAAGTTAGAGTCGAAGTTGGAGTCAGAGAACGGGCAGTTGGAGACGACAGACAACAATAGGCCCCGACGGGGGTGAGACCGAGTCAGTGAAGAAGAAATGTTTAAGTCTGGGGTTGTCCGTTTCGCCTCACACGGTATTTTGCCTCTGTCTATCCACAGCCAGCTAGTGAATACGGCCCCGTATGTTACATTAGTAGGCTGATTTTTAACTGACCGAAGTAATGAAAACAACAAAAAAAAATCTATTCGTGGCTACATATGAAATTAACCTAAAAAAAGAAATAACTTTAAAAATTGGACTGAGAAAATAATATAATCTTGTTGGTAGAATTTATCCGACCTTATTTGAATTTCTTTCAACATTAAAATGCATATTTACACTTTGACTTTTACTAATCCACAAATTATCAACGGCTGTGAGTTACCTTGCTTTTATGATGTCAAAATATGCATATATATATATATATATATATATATATATATATATGCATATAGGGTTAATTTAGAATATAGGAATAGGGATAGAATTGGTACACAAGGAAGGAGAAATAGACCTAGGAAAATTTCATGGTTTAATCCCCCTTACAACATGGAAGTAGTTAATAACTTGGGAAAGGAGTTCTTCAAGATATTAAAAAGAAACTTCCCTAGTGGGAACCAATTACATAAGGTATTTAATAAGAATTGTATTAAATTAAGCTACAGTTGCATGCCAAACATTAATGGAATAATAAATAGGAGTAATATAGCTAAATTAGGTACAAAGAAAAATAAGGAGATGGATAAATGCAACTGTAGGGATAAGGTTAGGTGTCCCCTCAAAGGCAAATGTAATCAGGAATGTGTAGTGTATAAATTAGAAGTATATAGTGATTCGAATAATAAGGGAAATAAAAAGATATACTTTGGGTCGATACAAGGGGATTTTAAAACTAGGTACTATCACCATAGAACAAGTTTTTCGCACGAGAAGTATAGGTATAGCACTGCTTTATCTAGTTACGTGTGGGAACTTAAGGGAAAACAAGGAGTAGATCCTATAATGAAATGGGAAGTAATAAAGAAATGCCGCAAATATAGGGCAGGTAATAGAGCTTGTAATCTTTGTATGGAGGAAAAATTGGTAATAGCAAATTGTAAAAGTAAGAATATGTTAAATAAAAGATCGGAGGTGTTAAATAGTTGTAGACACAAAAGGGCGTGGTTACTATATAATTAGGAATAGGTTATAGAGAACTTTTTTTTCTTCAAATAAAAATATGGTATCTGTAATTAAGTTATTTATATTTTTTTTTTGTTTTTTTGTTATGCAAATTCTAGGCTAGGTGAGGTTTTTGGTGAATAAAAGAAGGCGATTTCTCCTTAAAATTTAGTCGAAATTAGGCTTCCTGATGATCCGTTAAGGTGAAACTTTAGTAGAATATTTTCGACTCGCGATTTAAGTTAATTCTATAATTGGCTCCATTGTATTGTGTTGAGCACTTTAGTAATTGTACCATTGCAGCATTCGCGGAGGGTTTTTTGGTTTTCTTTTAACCACTGACTGCGTACCCCTTGATTTTTTTCAAGGAGTCGGACGAGGTTGGCCTTTTCTTTCTTTTTTACCCAAAAAACTTTTTTCCTTTTCCCCTGGGCGGTGATTCGAGGTACTTTTATCTCTTGTTCCTGACCAGGTTTTTTTTGTTTTTTCCGATACCGTGAATGCTGGTAGATATGAGATTAGTAAATATATATATATATATATATATATATACAAGGATCACAGTAATTTTGTTGTGCGTGTTTTCAGTAACAAGGTATTATTTGTCAGCGTAGACATGATCATTCCGTGTGACCTGTCCAAAGAAATGTAACACTGAAATAACCTGGAGAGGGATGGGCTCCACTACACTATTCCCACTGAATGCAAGACACATGAATAGCGTCCTCCCCAACCATAGCGGTTACGGGATTTATCTTTTTTTAAGAAGTTGGAATCATTTCGACGAAGCAGAATTAATCCGTGGCTCCCACCAGGCAAGATTTCACAGAAGGTTTTTTTTATTGTAATACTGGAGCTTTGGGGAATACAGAGTACCCTTTCATTGCCATCGCTTTCTGGTCCACTCAAACCCAGAATGGCAGCACCAGATACGGTCCTATCTCTGAATCAAATAGAATTAAACTGTGTACTTTTTCTAAACAGAATTACTTGAAATAGGGCTGTTTACATATTTAAACTGCGTACGAATGCTAAACTGAATATCTTGAAATCGAACTGTTTTTGTATGCTAAACTGAATTGTTTTAAATTGAATTGTTTTTAACATTTAATTGTGTGTAAACAAAATAACTATACTTATACTGAACTGAATTGTTTGAAACGGAACTGATTCATTGAACTGAATTGCTTGAAATAGAAATGTTTTTGAGAATTAGACTGTGTACGTACATTTAAACTACGTACTTATGTTAAACTGAATTGTTTGAAATAGAACTGTTCAATTATCTAAAAATGGATTTGGCATTAAATAACCTACAAAGGTTGACACGCCATAAACCCAAACAAAGAAACTCACCAACATTTATAATTCAAGATGAATAACAAGCTCGTTTAAAGCGATCAATTACGATGAAAAAAAGAATAAACAATTATCTAGATTGAAAGAATATCTCACCAACATTGATGATTTAAAAAGAATAAAAAAAACTAGTTTAAAGCTAATAAAGACAAATCTTCATCTAAATGACATAAGTCTATGATATCTGCAAATTTTAAACAAGCAAAATAAAAAAAAATATTAAGATAAAAGAAGAACAAATAAAAAAATTGATGGTAATGACAATGATATATTGACTCTAGACTCGGTCGCAAGATAAAATCAATAAAGTGGTTTTCACAGGAAAGAGAGATATAGAATATGATGGTGAGAATAAAATTTATTGCCTATGGATAGAGTGACAGATATTTCCGTTCGGAGATAAAATCAACAAATGACCGGAAAAAAACGGAAGTATGTAAATTCCGATAACCAGCTATAAACAGAAAAATACGTGAGGCGAAGAGGATATTCATATATCCGCATGGGACTCGAAAAGACAATATAAGGTTTGCAATTTTGGACTGAAGGCAGACATCCGTTGGTCGCTCAAGCGAAGTGGGAGATCGGCTAGTCTCTCAAGCGAAAGAGAACCGTGAGTCACGCAAGCAGACCTGTCAGCTCCCCGTGTGTGTTCCCCGGCCGTTGCTCTACCTCACAAAAAGGGTTTCCGTCCCAGAAGAAAGATATGTGCGAATTCTCTCTGACTATATTTCTACTACACACAATAGTCGCCGTCGAAGAATAAAAATATAAATTGTACTTTTATATATCTACGAGTTTTTCGTTGTTTGTCTGGCGGTGCAATATACGACACCAGGACACTTGGCAAAGGCTAGCATGGTTAACATTGCACATTGTGGTCCTATGACCAGCATAATCCAGCAGGGCACGGGATTTTGCTCCCTCTCCCTTAAATCCCCACAATAAATAACCTTGAGTCGAATCCTGCCTGGTGGGAGGCACGGATAAATTCGGCTTCATCGAAATGATTTCAGCAACTTAAAAAAAGATGAATCTCGTGACCAGTTTGGTTGTGGAGGACGCTACCCTTGTGTCGTGTGTGTTCGGCCGGAATAGCTTTGTGGAGCCATCCCTCTCCAGGTCTATAACTGGTTTGAATTCAGATATTTTCCTTCTCTGAGACCCTACATAGGATAAAGCGTCCAGTCTGTCAGATTATTATCTATAGCTCGCGGGAGGATAGTTGGATTCGTACGTTTTCTAAGTGTATCAGCATTAAGTGAAATGCAAACAGCCTCGATCAAGATTTGAACTTGGGTAGCCGAGTCCACTAGCAATTACAATAACCGTTACACATATTTCGATTAAAAAAATAAGTAACAATATAGATGAAAAGAATTTCTCACCAAAATTTATGATTGAGTCACTAATTTTGATTGTCTTCTGTACTTTTTTTAGAGTCTCTGTTATCCAAAAAAGGATTCCTCATTTAAAAAAATATCAGCTACAATAAGCTTTGTAGATTTAACTATTTGATAATTTATTTTTGAAGTGAAAAAGAAAAAGGCCTCTCGGGAGATTTGCAGTTTTGCACCTCAAGGTTTTTTTGTTTTTATTTGTTTTGTTTTTCTTTTCTTGTTTAACAAGAAAAATAAATAAATAAATAAATAAAGTGTCAATCTTTTCAGATAGTCAAGGAAATAGTTAAAAAGTTTATTTTGATAAAATCTCACTTATTCTGACTTTCGTTTTCTTTCTTTTATTTCTATCTTTTCACTTTTTTTTTTTTTTTTGTCAGCTACCGAATATGGGTACTTAGAACCTTTGTAATATTGTTGTTAGCAATTTTTTCTTTTTTTCCTTTATTTCTTAAATTTTTACTTTTTTTTTTTTTGAAGGGGTTCTTTTGTTTTGTTTTTTGTTTGTTTTTTGTTTTATTCTGCTTTCTTTGTCGCTTTTTTCTGTTGTCGGAAGAAATTTAAACAATACTAATCAGTCACTTCCTTAGTAAATCTTAATTCTTTAAAGATTAATAGAAATAATAATAACCACGCCAACAAATGGTATATGCACAACCCAGAACCTGTCCTAGAAAATGATACACACAAACTCCTGAGGGACTTTGATATACAAACGGATCACCTAATCTCGGCCCGAAGACCAGATCTTATAATAATCAACAAAAAAAAAAAAAAGAAAATCTGCAAAATTGTCGACTTTGCTGTCCTGGCAGACCACAGAATAAAACTAAAAGAATGTGAAAAGAGAGATAAGTACCTCGACTTTGCTAGAGAATTGAAAAAAACTATGGAACATGAAGGTGACAATTATACCAATTGTGATTTGTGCTTTTGGCACGGTAACTAAAGGATTATTAAAGGGCCTGGAAGATTTGGAAGTTGGCGACCTAGTGGAGACCATCTAAATAACAGCAATATTGAAAACTGTCAGAATACTGAGAAGAGTCCCGAAAACTTGAGGAGACTTGCTGTCACTCAATCTACAGTAAAATACCATCAGCTTACGCTGATGTGAAAACTCTAATGAGTAAATAATAATAATAATAATCTTTCTTATTTTATTGCTTGCAAATTTTTTACACAAGCGTTAGCTGATGTTCTTTCACTGGAGTCTGAGTGATTGCAAGTCTCTTCAGGTCTCCTGAACTCTACTCAGTATTCTGTCCGCTCTCAATAATGCTGTGCTTTGGATTGTTACTAGGGCATCGGCCAAATGAGTAAAGTGTTCGCCAATGGTCATGGAGACCGGGGTTTAATCCCTGGTCGAGTCATACCAAAGCAAACTGGTACTTGTAGTAGTATGCCAGTAACTGGTTTAGTCAATTGGGGCCTGCAGAATACCCTGACTGCATCTCTGCAGAGGGGTAAGACCCCCACGAAGAGTCTCCAAGACATGATACAAAACAATCTGATGGTGAGGCTCCAGTAATGCTGATCCCTTGGGGAATGCAGAGTACACCTTCATTACCATCGCTACCAGGTTAACTCTGTCCTTGGAGCGGTAGCACCTGATAGGCTCTTATCTATGTGTTAAATAGAACTAAGCAGCGTATTTCTGCTAAACTAAATTGTTTGAAATTGAACAGTTCTGGCATTTAACTGTGTGTGTAAATAAAAAGACTGGTTTGGTTGTAGGTTATTTAATGCCAAAGCTATTCTCCTCAAAGAACAGTAGTGGTACTGTTTAACCCATAGCTGGGAGGATAAGGGGATTCATACCTTGGTGATCTTTAACTGAAGTCTGAGCAGCAGTAAGTCTTCTCAATTTCGCTCGAATTATCTTTGTTATCGAGCTGATCTAAATAATACTGTGGTCTAGATGGTCTTAATTCTTCCCCTAATTTCCGATTTATACCTCCCTTTTTCATGAGATTTTGGGGACCATCCAAAGTTCTCCAACAAGAATTAATATCACCGTCACCTACATGTTCTACTTCTGTTTTTAGTCCTCAGGTAAGATCCAAGTATTTGTTTATATTTGTTTATATTTTCGCTTTCGGAACGGCGAAATCAACGAGATGACAAATTATTTTTTTCTTGTTAATCATTTTGTAACATATTGACCCTCGACCGAGCCGTCAATCAAGAGATGCACCTGTGTAAATAAGCGAAAGAAACAGGTGCATCTGGTCGAAGATATCTCCTTGATCTGTGGACGTGGTAGAATTCGGTGCAGATGCGTACGCCCACAGGAAGCAGGTGAACGTCAAACAATTATATAACCAGGTGCCACAGACGGCTTGAGTCAGTTCAGTTCGAGTTGCAGTTGCAGTTCGAGTTCGAGTAGCAGTTCCACTTGGAGATAAGATGCCAGAGTGAGAACCAGCTGCAGACAGAGGGCTTGGGCTCTCAGGACCCACGGTTGAGCAGCCCAGCAGAATGAGGAAGAAGTGCTGCTATGGTCAGGAGAACTTTGGGTCAATATGTGGGAGTCTGTTCCTGTCTCCAACTCACCTCTCACACATAACCAAAATCAACCCTTTCAGAAAACAAAAATGGAAAGAAAAACAACTCTATGGATATTTCAAACGACAAATAAGTGAAATCTCACATGAGAAAAAGAAGCCTTAAAAAAGAAACCTAATCTCTTCTGGTAACAATACAGAACAACGCCATAAGGACAAACTATGTCAAAGCCAAAAATAGACCAGACACAACAAAAAGCAAATGTAGGTTATGCGGTGATAGAGAGGAAACGATATATCACATAATAAGCAAATTCAGTAAGCTACTGCAAAAAAAGTATAAGACTAGACACGATTGGGTGGGACAGGTGAATCCACTGGGAATAGTGCAAGAAGTTTAAAGTTGACTATCCGAACAAACAGTATAAGCATAACACAAAATCCGTCCTGGAAAATGTCACATACAAAATTCTTTGGGATTTTGAGATACAAACGGATCATCTAATATCTGCCAGACGACCATACCAAGTGATTGTCAATAGAAAAAGAAAAAGAGAACCTGCTGAACAGTAAACTTTGCCGTTCTGGCTAACCACTGAGTAAAACTGAAGGAAAGAGAAAATAGAGATAATTATCTAGACCTTGCCAGGGAATTGAAAAAACTGCGGAACATGAAAGTGACGGTTATACCAATTGTAATTGGTGCGCTAAAATCCTGGACGTGACTGATTGCATTTCACATAGCACTAATACCCTTGGGAAAGGTATTAATCCAATTATTCTCCCTCCAGCTATGGGTAAATACTAGGACAGACTAGGTTCTTCAGCCTTGGTTAGGCAACTAGTCTAGGAGAAGAAAAACTCTGAATTAAAACCTGTTAAACTCCGCTTAAAAATTGACCTTGTGTCGTATCCTGCCCGAGCGGAGGGGTTGGTAAATAGGGTAATTGGTGCGTTAGGTACAGTCACCAAAAGATTGGCACGGAGGTAGGAGGACTTGGAAATAAGAGGACGAGTGGAGACCATTCAGACAACAGCATTGTTGAGATCGGCCAAAATACTGAGAAGAGTCCTGGAGACTCGAGGAGATTTGCTGTCACTCAAACTCCTGTGGAAAACCATCAGATAACGCTGGTGTGAAAAAATCTCAAATGAATAAAGTAATAATAATAATAATAATAGTAAAAGTAATTGGTTGGCAAGGTGATCCACTGGGAATTATGCAATAAATTAAAGTCTGACCATACGAATAATGGTATATGCACAACCCAGAATCTCTCCCGGAAAATGACACGCACCAACTCCTCTGGGACTTTGAGATACCAACGGATCACCTAATTGCAGCCAGACCACCAGACCTTATTATAATAATAAAAAAAGAGAGAACTTGCAAGATTGTGGACTTTGCAGACCCGGCTGACACCGGAGTAAAATTGAAAGAATACAAAAAGAGGGATGAATACCTTGACCTTGCTAAAAAAATCGAAAAAACTGTGTAGCATGAAAATGACGACTATGCCAGTTGTAATTGGTGCTCTTGGTACAATCACCAAAGGATTGGTACAAGGACTGAAGGACTTGGAAATAACAGGACGAGTGAAGACTGTCCAAACTACAGCATTTTTGAGATCGACCAGAATACTCAGAAGAGTCCTGGAGATTTGAGGAGACTTGTGATCACCCAAACTCATGTGGAAAACCATCAGCTAACGCTGATGTAAAAACCCCTCATGGAGTAAATAATAAAAATGACTTATGTACATGAACGATATCAAGTTGTTTGCAAAAAAAAAAAAAAAACGAAAATGAAGTGGAGACCCTGATAAAAACAATAAAATATACAGCAAGGATACAGGAATGGAATTGGACATATAAAAATGAGACATGCTCATAATTAAAAAAGGGAAAAAAAGAATAACGGAAAGAATAGAACAGCTTGATCAAGAAAGAATCAGAACGCTTGTAGAAAAGGAAAATTACAAGTACTTAGGAATACTGGAAGCGGATACCATCAAATAAGCGGAGATGAAATAAAAAATACAGAGTACCTCAGACAAACGAGAAAATATCTCGATCCAAGCTCTGCAGAAGAAATCTCATCAAAGGAATTAACACCTGGGCCCTTCCTCTTGTAAGATACTTGGAACTATTCTTAAAATGAACAAAGGAGGAACTCAAACAAAGGGACCAAAGAACAAGAAAATAGATGAAGATGCACCGGGTTGTACATAATAAGATCACCGATGAAATGAGAAAGTATTCAAACAGCGAACAAGATGAAAAAAAAGGAACGAGACAGAGCATCTCGGAGTTTTTCGTGTTCTGTTTTCTTGTTCTGTGATACTCCTTGTTTTCTTTTTCTCTCATATCTCTTTTCTTGGTTGCATTCTCTTCTATTTACTCCTTGGGAGTTTTTCACATCAGTTTTAACTGGTGATCTTTCACTGGAGTCTGAGTAACAGCAAGTCTCTTCGGATCTCCCAGAACTTACCTGAGTATCCTAACCAACCTCAAAAGTTCTCTATTGTTTCGATTGTCATCCTGATTTGCAATTGTGGAAATGATTAAGTTTCTAGAATTAGTTAGAAGAGTTTTGTGTCAGAGTTTCTTCCAAACGCAAAAAAACATCGAACAACTCACAAGATACATAGGGAGAGAGATTTGAAAAGGTTGAGATAGATAGATAGATAGATATCGACAAACCGATATAGACATAAAGGGATAGATAGATAGATAGATAGATAGAGAGTTCGACAGAATAAGTTAGACAGACATCGACAGACTGAGATAGATAGATAGATAGATAGATAGATAGATATCGACAAACCGATTTAGACATAAAGAGATAGATAGATAGATAGATAGAGAGTTCGACAGAATAAGTTAGACAGACATCGACAGACTGAGAGAGATAGATAGATAGATAGATATCGCAGACAGAGTTAGACATATAGCAGCATAGATAGATAGATATCGAAAAACCGATTTAGACAAATCGGCATACATAAATAGAGAGATAAAGAATTCGATAGACAGAGTTAAACAGACATCGACAGACTGACATAGATAGATAGATAGATAGATATGAACAAACTGAAGTATATATTAGCTAACGGTAATTGTTAGATATGAAGAGGCAGAGAAGGAAAGAAAAAAGAAAAAAAAAGGAGGATAGAGAGAAACATAAATTGATTGATAGATATTAATTAACTGAAGAAAAAAGAAAGAAAAAAGAAAGATAAAAAGAAAGAAAGAAACTTAGATAATGAAATACTTAGATAAATCAATAGGTAGATAGATAGATATCAACAGACTGAGTTCAATCGATAACAACAGAGCCCAATTAACCTATACAGTTGAATACGCCGACAGCATCTCTGCAGAGGGGACAAGAAACCCACACCCCACCCCGTCAATGAATTTCCTGAATATGATAATAAACATTCTCATGGCGAGGTTTCAGTTTTAGAGCTTTGTTGATTTCCACAATCAACAAAGCTCTAAGCTCTAAAGCTCCTTCATTGCAATTACTTCCAGACTGATAGGAATAGAATTATATATATATATATATATATATATATATATCTATATATATATATATATACCGGACATAGGCTTAGCGGTTAGAGTGTTCACCAATAGCCCGGGAGACCAGGGTTCGATCCCAGATCGAGTCATACCAAAGACTCAAAAAATGGTACTTGATGCCTCTTTGCTTAACACTCAGCATTATAAGGTACGGATGAAGGGTAAAGTGGAGCAATCCAGGGAAAGGAGTAGCGCCCTCCCCTACACCTTGGTGTAGTAAGCTATTGAAAAGGGAGCCTTCGGGTCACCCTCGACTATGGTCGCCTACTTTACTTACTTATATATATATATAGAGAGAGAGAGATAATGACCAGAGCAGTCACCTATTTACCCATCCGTCCTCTAAAAATTCAGATTAGCATAAGCATGCAATTTAAATGTAAGTACAGTGTATTTGTCAAAAACATTTCTATTTCAAGCTATTCAGTTTTGTTAAACACATCTAATTCAAACAATTCAGTTTAGCATAAGTATGCAGTTTAAATGCAAAAAACAGTTAAGTTAAAAAGCATGATTTAGCTTTATTTAACCCGTAGATTGGACCCTTATCAGGTGCTACCACTCCGGGATACAGTGGGAGCAATGGCAATAAAGGGGTAATCCGCATCCCCCAAAGCTCCATCATAACTGGAACCTCACCATCAGATTGTTTTGTATTATATCTAGGACACTGATTGGAGTGGAGGTCTTACCCCTCTGCAGAGAAGCAGTCGGTGTATTCTACGGCCTCTTCCGACTGAGCAATTACACCACTATGATGTCGCACCAGACGACAATCACCTGATTGGAGGTGCCCGTGGTGTAATGGTTATCATCGCAGGATATGGACACGGCGACACGAGTTCAAATCCTGGACCTGACTGATTGCATTTCACATAGCACTAATACCCTTGGGAAAGGTATAAGTCCAATTATTCTCCCTCCAGCTATGGGTAAATAGTAGGACGGACTAGGTTTTTCAGCCTTGGTCAGGCAACTAGTCTAGGAGAAAGAAAACTCTGAATTGAAACCTGTTAAAGTCCGCTTAAAAATTGACCTTGTGTCATATCCTGCCCGAGCGGAGGGGTTGGTAAATATGATCACCTGAGCAAGCAACGTTTAAACATAACCAGCCCTCGTCAAATTCTGAGCTGTTGCTCTATTCTAGAAAGCTACATTATAGGGAGACCCAAGACTTGAATTTTAAATCCATTAGTACATTTTATGCGTTGCAGCATAATTTTCTCTTAACGTAAAAAATGGAAAGTGATGCGTCAGAGTTGATCAAATTTAATCTCATGACACTAGAGAGACACTCAAACGTTCTTCAATTACATTGCCTTCTTTTTGGCGTAGACATGAAGATCACTTACTTGAATATATAATTTTTGAGCGTCTCCTTTTTTTTTTTTTTACTCGTCTCGGGTTTTAGCAACCAACTGCGATCAACGCCATTTTACCACCCTGGCAAATATAATTCACGTTTCCAAATGTTAACACTTGAAAAAATTTTTTTCGCTTTCTGCTCATTTTATTTCCATAAAAAGAACCATCCCCACCAACTAGCAAAAAATCTTCTATCAGCATTTTGAAGTTGGTTGGTTGCCTGCTTGCTTATGGTTGCAAGTCAACCCTTGTTGGGTCATTTTAACTTTTTTTGCCCATTCAGTTTAGTAGTCATCATTTCAAACAATGCTACGAACACACGAATATATATATATATATATATATATATATATAAAAGTTTATAGATTTCTATCAATCTATAGATCTATTACCGACTGAGATAGATAGATAGATAGATATGTAATATAATGACCGAGGGTTTTCGTTTTATATATCTTGCCTTTGAGTTTAGTTAGGCTGAGAACCTTTCGGCTAAGTGCATGGGTTAGTTAGGTGCAAACATGAGCGCAGGTGTTCACGCGCGCGCAGAGCGGAGCAGACGTGTCATTCATAAAAATCCCAGATAGGGATATGACCACGGATGTGAGTGACGTCACGCACCGGAAGCGTGGGCTGACATTTGAGAAAAGTCAGTTAGTTGAGTTCTTGGTCGGAAGAAGACGGTTGACTTTTGGGGCTCGCCGAGATCAGACCAGTAGTTTGCGGGGTGGTGGGGAGGGCGCACGTGGTTTAAAGCTGATGGAAAAGTCAGCATAGAAAGAATGTGTATCTCTCTCCTTATGTCGAAAAACCTTTAAACTCAAAGGTAATAAAAAGTTTCGTATCTGAACTCAGAAGTCGTAAGTGTTTTTCGTGTTCCGGGATTCCAATGTTGTCTATATATATTAGTTATGAACATGCTATGTACATTTCACATACTCATGTATGGATATGTTACAGATAGATAGATCAACATTTCATTTCAATACAGGGAACCGGCTCCATCCACTACGTAGATCACTATGTAACAAATGTAGATCACTATGTAACAAATGTAACTATGTAGATCAACATTTTATTTCTATACAGGGAACCGGCTCCATCCACTATGTAGATCACTATGTAACAAATGAAGATCACTATGAGTAGATAGATCAACATTTCATTTTTATACATGGAATCGGCTCCATCCACTATGTAGATCACTCTGTAACAAATGTAGATCACCATGTAACAAATGTAACTATGTAGATGAACATTTTATTTCTATACAGGGAACCGGCTCCATCCACTATGTAGATCACTATGTAACAAATGAAGATCACTATGTAACAAATGTAACTATGTAGATCAACATTTCATTTCTATACAGGGAACCGGCTCCATCCACTATGTAGATCACTATGTAACAAATGTAGATCATTATGTAACAAATGTAACTATGTAGATCAACATTTCATTTCAATACAGGGAACCGGCTCCATCCACTATGTAGATCACTATGTAACAAATGTAGATCACTACGTAACAAATGTAACTATGTGGATGAACATTTCATTTCTATACAGGGAACTGACTCCATCCACTGACCAAAAATTTTGTAGGAACATTTTAAAGTGGTTTTGTTAGTGTTGTATCGTTGGTTCAATAAAGGTATTCCACAGGTACAAGCCGAAGAGTGGGCAAGTCTATCAGAGAGCGATTAACGCTTTTTCCCCCTGAAGTAGTCAGACACCGTCCATTTATATCTTTACCGGTGTCATACTAAAAAAGAGTCACTGAGTGTATAGTTCCAGTATAAATTTTAGCCACGTGGTTAGTTGGCTTATCGGTTGGATCGTTGGTGAGTTGGTTGGTTTTCACGACATTTCGACTCTTTTTTGGTCATTTTTTAATATAGGAGTCAATTTGATAATTAAGGTTTCCAATTATCACCATCATCATCATCATGTCGTGCTGGTAGCACGGATATCCCTGACCCTCTCTCGCCACTTTTCCCTATCGTTCATCGCCCTAGGCAGATCTTCAGGACAAGATCCCGTATCCTCACATAGTTGCTGAATGTATGTTCGTGCTGGTCTTCCTGCTTTTGCACGGCCATGTGTGGGGCTCCATAAGAGTACATCAATTATGAGCTCGTCTCTGCTTCTCCAGCAGTGTCCTGCATGTCTGGTTCGTCTAACTTGAATAGTTTTCGTGATAGGAGGCAGGTGGCCGTACAGTTGGTGTCTTGTGGGGTGTTGCCGCCAGGACTTGTTCAAGATTGCTCACAGCATTCTTGTGTAATTGCCGTCTAGCTTCTTCTCCAGCCGTTTTGTTCGAGTACATGTAGTGCACCCATATAGCAGTATCGATACGACCGCTGCCTGGAAGAAACTGCGTTTCATTTAATCGGTTAGATCTGATTTCCATATAATCGATAGCCTATTGATAGCTGTCCATGCTTTCGTTAACCTCGTGTCGATGTCCTTTTCGGTTGATTCGACGCCGCTTCCTAGGTAAGAATATTTGTCAACTAGTTTAAGAGGGGTTCCGTCTAGAGTGGAGATGTCACCCGTTTGATTATAGCACATATATTCCGTTTTGTGTGCATTGACATAGACGCCTATGCCTGCGGCTGCTCGTTTCAAACTATGCAGTAGTGTTTCGTTTGATGCGACGCTGCTTCCTAGGTAAGTGGTCTCCTAACCCCAGGCGGGGTTGTACAGAAACGACAGACCACTCTTAATTCAAAGGGATCGAAATCAATAAATCTGGTCTGAATTGCGAAATCAACAGAAGGGGTTACAAAACTGAAATGTATATGGCAAGATAATAAAATTTTCTTCTACATCCAAAATCCAACTGATGTGCCCACTTGTTAACTCAATATTTCTGCATGCTTGTAAATCCTGGAGCCTTATTGCTGACCGCTTCGAAGCTCTTGCAATGAAATGCTACTGCATTATCTTGAACATCTTATACAGAGACCATATCACCAATTTGCCCTGTCGGTTGAGGTTTCAGGATACACCGACTGCATATCTGCAAAGGGGTAAGACTCCCTCAACGTGTGTCCTGGATATGACACAAAGCGATCTGATGGTGATGCTCCAGTAACGCTGGAGCTTTGGGGAATGCGGAGTACTCTTCATTGCTATCTCTCCCAGATCGACTCTGTCCCGGATTGGTAGCACCTGATAGGGTCCTATCTATGGGTCAGATAGAACTAAACCGTGGTTTCAAGAGTTTACTCTTTTTGCATTTAAACTGCGTACTTATGTTAAACTGAATTGCTTGAAATAGATTTGTTTTGACATCTAAACTGCGTACCTATACTAAAGTGAATTATCTGAAAAAAAACTGTTTTTATATTTAACTCTGTTGCCTAGTCAGCCGGGTCTGTAGAATACACTGACTGCAGCTCTGCAGGGGTATCTCCCCCACGAGTGTCCTGGATATGATACTAAACAATCTGATTGTGAGGTTCCATTAATGCTGGAGCTTTGGAGAAAGTAGTGCACCACTTTATTGCCATCACTCCCAGGTCCACTCAGGCCTGGATTGGATCCTATCCATAAGACAGATAGAACTAAACTACGTAATTATGCTCGACTGTGGTGTTTGAAATAGAAGTTTCGGCATAAATTGCATACTTCTGCTAAACTGAATTATTTGAAATAAAACTGTTTTTGAGATTTAAGGCGCCTTTGGTGGTGTAATGGTTAGCAATCTCGACTAGCAAACTTACACGAGTGAGTTCGAGTCTCATTGGGTGCCCCTTTCATATGGCCTTGTGCCACAGCTAAGCAAAAATGCTTAGGAAATTTCTGTCTCATTGGGTGCCCCATTTATTCGGCCTTGTGCCACATCGAAGCAAAGAGCTTTGTAAATTACAACTATTTTTGAGATTTAAGTGTGTAAACAAAAACTATACTTATTCTAAACTAAATTGTTTGAAATAAAACTGTTTGACTAAACTAAATAGCTTGAAATGAAAATGTTTTTTGACAATTAAACTGTGTACTTATTCTAAACTGAATTGTTTGAAGTAGAACAGTTCATTTGTATAAAAATGGATTTGTCATTAAATAACCAACAAAGTTCATGTGCCATAAACTCAAAAAAACAAAGAAACATCAATCTGATGGTGAGACTACAGTAATGCTAGAACTTTGGGAAATGCAGAGTACTCCTTCATTACTCTGTCCCGGAGTGATAGCACCTGCTACGGTCTTATCTGTGGGTCAATTAAAACTAAACAGTTTGCTTATGTTAAACTGAATTGCTTAACATTGAACTGTTTTTGACATTGAAAGAATGTACTTATGCTAAACTGAATTGTTTGAAATAGAAATGTTTTTGACAATTAAACTGTGTACTTACATTTAAACTGTGTATTTATGCTAAACTGAATTGTTTTATATAGAACTGTTTTGACATTTAACCGTGTAAACAAAATCTATACTTGTACTAAACTGAATTGTCTGCAGTAGAACTGTTTGAAGAAATTGAATAGTTTGAAATAGAAATGCTTTGACAATTAAACTGTACATTCAGGCTAAACTGAATCGTTTGAAATAGAACTGACTATTTGCATAAACATGGATTCGGCGTTGAATAACACAGAAGGGTTGATATGCCATAAAACCCAAACAACCAAACAACCAACATAATTGTGTGCAATCAAATGATTTTTATCATTAAAAAGGAATTATTACTTGAAATTATATAATTGTGTATAAATTATTAGTATTAGATAAAAATACTTGAAACCATACAGCTGTGTGCAAACAGATGATTATTATAATTAAAAAGGAATTATTACTTTTATCACAGGCCGCAGTTTGAAAGTTACCTCAAATCGTCTTCAGACCACGGCGCGATATGCATCAAGTTGGATTTGGTCGAAAGCGAGAAAGTTTTCCGCATGAAGGTAATACACGCGGAACCACCTTTCCCGTGTGATTACGTAAGAAATGGTTAGGGTAAACGCGTAATAACATCAACCGCCGAAAGTAAACGCGTTTTTTAAATCACAAACTGCATTCAGAAAATGAAGATTAACGTCCAATGTAGTCTCTGCATTTAATTGATCTGGCGTATATATATATATATATATATATATGATTCTCTTAATACCCTGTCCGGTGGCAAAAGCTGCTTGGTAGCGCCAGGAGTGGCAGTACCGCCTTGAGCTACCGACACTGTATTATCATCCCTGGGTGGCGGCTGATGAGGACATGGTATCACACGTGCTTTCACACATTGAATGATGAAAAAAAAAAATTTGAATACCGGACATTGGCATAATGGTTAAAGTGTTCGCTAGTGGCCCGAGAGACCCGGGTTCAATCCCAGGTCGAGTCATACCAAAGACTCTAAGAATGGTACTTGATGCTACCTTGCTTAACACTCAGCATTATAAGGTAAGAATCAAGGTTAAAGTGGAGCAATCCAGGAAAAGGAGTAGAGCCCTCCTCTACACGAAAAGCTATCGAACAGGGTGCCTTCGAGTCACCCTCGACTACGGTCGCAACTTTACTTTACTTGAAATCCTATACAAGTTGACCGACTGTCGTCGAGGTAGACCCGAAGGCTCACTTTTCAATAGCTACTACTCTGAGGTATTGGAGATGAAGCAACTCCTTTCCACGGATTACTCCATTTTACCCTTGAAATGCACCTTATCATGTTGGGTGTTAAGCAAAGTGACATCAAGTACCATTTTTTTATGTCTTTGGTATTACTCGACCTAGGATTGAACCCCGGTCTCCCAGATCATTGTTAAAGAAATGATTATCATTATTAGATATGAATTATAACTTGAAATTATATAATTGTGTATCAACTATTAGTATAAAATTGAAACACTTGAGTCCATACAACAGAGAGCAAACGAATTATTATTATCAGTAAATTGGAATTATTTCTTAAAATCATATAATTGTGTATAATTATTTGTATTAGATAGAAATGCATGAAACGTGCCATCTAATAACCCGGAAAGGTTGATATACCGAGAAAAAATAAATAAATACGAGTACTTGATAAACAGAATTACTAATCTTAAAAAGCAATACTTGAAACCATTTAACTGTGTGCAAAGAAATGATTAATATTAAATAGAATTATTAGTGTTTGATAGCAGTACTTGAAACCATTTGACAATCCGAAAGAATGATGTTACTTGCAAACTATTCGGTTACAAATTATATATATATATATATATATATATACATATATATATATATATATATATATATATATATATATATATATATAAGTAAAGTATGAAGTTTATTCAGACAGATATGTTGTATAAAGAAAACGGAAAGCCAAATATATATAAATGGATAAGAAAGATGTATAACTAAATATTGGTCTAGGTCCAACGACGCGTTTTGACAATATTATATAAGATATAAAATTACGTAAATTTTAGGGAGGAAGTATTTCAGGTCATCTTCAGGGTGGGAATTATGAATTTAAATTTGCCGTTTGAACGAATACAGAAAAATATTCGAAATATATTCCAGAGAAGATTACGTCATGAACCGTAAATTTTTAAACCGAGCGTCTATAAAAAAGGCTGTTTTTATAGGTGGAGAATGAAAGAAAGAAGAAATGAGGGGAAAGAAAGAAAAAAGAAAGAAAAAAGATAGAAAAAAGAGGGAAGTCAAAAGCGTGAAGTAAAAGGGAAATATTGTGGACAAATGGAGTCAGATTGGAGGCAGATAGAAATTTTCCCTTCCATTTATATGTATTTTTTTTCCGTTTTCTTTATACAATATATATATATATATATATATATATATACATCTGATTAAAGAGAAAATGAATGATTGCCCAATCGGCTGGGGCAGTAGAATACATCAACTGCATCTCTCCAGAGGAGTATTACTTCACCAACGAGTGTCCTGGATATGACTCTAAACAATCTGGTAGTGTGGCAACAGTAATACAGGCGCTTTGAGGAATGCAGTGTAGCCCTTCTTTGCCATTGCTCCCAGGTTGACTCTGGCTCGGAGTGGTAGCACGTGATACGGTCCTATCTATGGGTCAAATAGGAATAAACTGTGTACTCATGCTAAACTGAATTGCTTCAAATAGGATTGTTTTAAAATTTACATTGCGTACTTATGTCAAATTAAATTATTTGAAATCTAATTCAGCGTTAAATGACCCGAAAAGGGTTGATACACCGTAAAACAAAACAACCAACCAACTCCTTGAAACCATATATTTGTGTGCAATCAAATGTTTATTACATAGTAAATTGAAATTATTATTCATAGGTTGGTTGGTTGGGTTTTATGGCATATCAACCTTTGTTAAGGCCAAATCCATTTTATGTAAATAGTTCTATTTCAAACATTTCAGTTTAGCATGAGACACAGTTTAATTGTCAAAATCATTTTTGTTTCAAGCTATTCAGTAAAGTCAAACAGTTCTAATTCAACTAATTCAGTTTAGTATGAGAATAGATTTTGTTTACACATAGTTCAATGTCAACACATTTCTATAACAAACAATTCAGTTTAGTGTAAGTTTAGTTTAAATGTCAATAACAGTTCCATTTCAAACAATTCATTTTAGCATGAGCACGCAGTTTAAATGTAAGTCCGTTTTAGTTTTCAAAAATATTTCTATTTCAAACAATTCAGCCTCGTCAAACAGTTCCAATTCAAACAATTCAGTTTAGCATGAGGAGAGTTAGTTCTATTTAACCCATAGATAGGACCCTATCAGGTGCTACCACACCGGACCAGAGTGGTCTTGGAGCAATGGCAAAGAAGGCAGCTTAGCATTCCCCAAAGTTCCAGCATTACTGGTACCTCACCATCAGATTGTTAAGTATCATACCAGGACACTCTTTAGTGGGTTCTTACCCCTTTGTAGAAGTGAAGTCTGTGTATTTTACAGCCTCAGTCAATTGGGCAACATATACTGGGGTGTAATTATTAGTATTTGATAGAAATACTTGAAACCATATAATATGATCATTCAAAAGAAAAGAGTAAGTTATCTGAATAAAGAATAATTTAGGGCTTTATCACTGGGGCTGAAAAAACCCTATCCAGAGGGGTGAGACTATGGGTAAAATAGTAGGGCAGACTAGGTTCTTTAGCCTTGGTGAGGCAACTCGTCTAGGAGAAGGAAAACTCTGAATTTGTTAAACTCCGCTTAAAAATTGACCTTGTGTCATATCCTGCCCGAGCGAAAAGGTTGGGTAAATATGGATAAGTGATAAATCTCGTTATGACGGAAATATGTCGATATCAATGAGACATTGTAATATAACTGAGATGTGTCAATATGAGAGAGATAAGTCGATAAATCTGAGATATTTGAGATTTTCAAGTTATTTGACAGCTATGTTAATATGTGTGATATCTCGATATAACGGAGATCTCTCAATATAACGGAGACGTGTCTGCATGTGATATATCTTGATATGACGGAAATGTGTTGATATCAGTGAGATATATCAATATAAAAGAGATATGTCAATATAGTGATGATATGTCTATATGTGAGATATCTCGATATTGTTAAGTATCATATCAGGACACTCTTTGGTGGGTTCTTACCCCTTTGTAGAAGTGCAGTCTGTGTATTTTACAGCCTCAGCCAATTGGGCAACATATAATGGGGTGTAATTATTAGTATTTGATAGAAATACTTGAAACCATATAATATCATCATTCAAAAGAAATTATTACTTGAAATCATATTACTAAGAGTAAGTTATCTGAATAAAGAATAATTTAGGGCTTTACCACTGGGGCTGACAAAACCCTATCCAGAGGGGTGAGACTCTACAAAAGTAGGTGTTTTGAGTATGACACTAAATTTCATCTAATTGTGAGACTCCAATTTTAGAGATTTGGGGAGTGTCCTTCCATTTCCATTACTCTCAGCTCCACCCTAAACCGAAATGGCAATATCTTTTACAGGCCCAATTATGGGTCAAATAGATTTCTTTATACTTGAAGCAATAATTGATTACTAAGGATTATAATTATTAATTTCTGGAAACCATAAAAAAAGATTGCATATCAATGACTATTCTTAGATAGAAATGATCACTTGAATCCATATAATTATTAGTATTAGATAGGAATACTAGATTTCAAACATTGTGTGGAAATTATACATAAGATAGGAATACTTAATCTCATATAACTGTGTGCAAAAAAACTCTTAAGAAACAACTACACAACAAATAGTTTGGTTTGGTTTGTTGGGTTTTATGGCATATCAACCTTTGTAGGTTATTTAACGCCAAATCCATTTTTATGTAAATAATCTGTTCTATTTAAAACAATTCAGTTTCGCATAAGTACACAGTTTAATTGTCAAAAACATTTCCATTTCAAACTATTCAAGCAGTTATATGTAACAATTCAGTTAAGTGTAAATACAGTTTTAATGTCGAAAAATAATTCTATTTTAAATAATTCAGTTAAGCATAAGCAGGCAGTTTAAATGTAAGTACGGTTTAATTGTCAAAAACATTTCTATTTCGAGCTACTCAGTTTACTCAAACAGTTCATTTTAGCATAAGTATGCTGTTAGTTCTATTTAACCCATAGATAGGACCCTATCAGGTGCTACCACTCCGGGCCGGAGTGGACCTGGGAGCAATGGCAATGAAGGGGGCCTCCACATTCCCCAAAGCTCCAGCACTACTGGAACCTCACCATCAGATTGTTTAGTGTCATATCCAGGAAACTCGTTAGTGGGGATCTTACTCCTTTGCAGAGGTGCAGTCAGTGTATTCAACAGCCCCAACTGACTGGGCAAACACAACAAATGCAATACCCTAATATCTGGGCATTAAATAAACCTAGACGAGTTGACATGCCGTTAAAATCAATCACTCAATCAATCAATCAATGCTTCAATAGAAAAAAGTTTACAAATGAATATCATTCGACTATATTTCTGAGACGCGGCTTGATAATAGTTATTACTGAGATTATTCAAACTATTGACCACATCTTTACTTCTATACTCACAATGTTTCAGCCGATACATCCTTCATAACAAGGAATACTTACCATACCTTAACACTTGTAACTGTTCATGGTTAACAGAATTGGAACAATTAACCCCTGTGTATTAAATAAAAGGTTCATTTCGAGATTTCATGTAGACTCCCGCGTTTCACCAGGTGGCCGATGAACTTATCAGCCGAAACATTTGAGTATAACAATGAAGATGTCCAGCAAGGACACTTGGATAAGGTGTTTGGATGGTACTTGCATCCGAGTGAAATCATCTGGAGGTTTCAGGTTCAATCCCAACAACCGGTAAGACAAGTAAAGAATACTTACTATATTTAAATACTTGTACCCGGTCATGGTTAAGAGAATTGGAACAGTCTACCCATGTGGGTGAAATAAAGGGTTCAGTTCGAGATTTTTTGAGGACTTCCAAGTTCGACATGAAACACCTGAAGAAAGCCAAAGGACATATCGGCAGAAACGTTGTAAGAGTCACAATTAAGATTATGTTAATAGTCCGAATATTCTAAGTAATAAGGATTATCATTCGTTACCTGTAGTCATCGAAGGAGTTCCCGTGGTGTTGTGGCTAACGAGCTCTACTGCGACATCGTAAAAAACGAGTTCGGAAAGGTATGAGCTTTCTTATCCTCTCAGGCTGTTCTTGAACAAGGAAAATTTTGGCATTAAATGACCCACGAAGATTGATATGCCATTAAAAAAGAACCAAAACTAACGAATACCAATTCGCATTTGATTGCTATCACCACTTAACTGTGGCCAAACTTATAAGCTCAATCACCTTTTTAAATGTTAATCTCTTATATATCATACGTATCTATTTAAATGTGTGCAAACAAATGACTGATGTTAAATTGTTACTGTTACAAAGCAACACTTGTAATAATTTAACTGTGCAAACAAATGAGGAAAAGTAAATAGAAGGATTTGTACTGGATAGAAATACTTGAAATCATTTAACTGTGAATGAAAATAAGCTCAGGTCTTTTTAAAATGTTGTAACATATTGACCTTCGACCCAGCCGTCAATCGAGAAACAGGCGTATCCAGTCGAAGATATCAAGATATAACCTTGACCGTGGACGGGTTGAATTCGGCGCAAATACGAAGCTCACAGGAAAAGATATAACCCGGTGCCACGGAGAGTTGAGTTAGTTGAAGTAAGTTGCAGTTGAAGTTCGAGTTGCTGTTCGAGACAGAGAGAACCCCCTGTTGAGCAGCCCAGCAGAATGAGAAAAGAAGTGCTGCTATAGTCAGAGGAACTGGGGGTCAATATGTTGCAGTCTGTTCAGTCTCCAACTCACCTCTCACACACAACCCTTTCGCAACCCTTTGTATCACGGCAATACAACGATGTTATCAGAAAAATGATCACAACCAATGCGTATTTCTTATATAAATCTAGACAGGGTTTGTCATTGAACAATTTGCAATGCTTGATATGACATAAAAAGAAACCATCTTACAAAGAAATATTTTTGACACTTGAAATGCGTACTTATGTTAAACTGAATTGTTTGAAATAGAATTGTTTTTACATTTTACTGAATGTAAACGGAAACGGTACTTATGCTAAACTGTTTGAAATAGAACTGTTTATAAGTATGAAATTGATTGGGCATTGAATAACCTAAAATGGTTGATGTGCCTTAAAACCAAACCAAACTAAACCAAACCTGTTAGTTATCTGTCTTACAAATCAGACATATTGGCATACCTCCTTTATAACGAGATATCTCACTTATATTGATACATCTTCGTTATATCGAATAGTTTGCTAGAATAGTTTGAAATGGAAATGTTTTTGACAATTAAACTGTGTACTTATGCGAAACTGAATTGTTTTAAATAGAACAGATTATTTACATAAAAATGGATTTGGCGTTAAATAACCTACAAAGGCTGATATGCCATAAAACCCAACAAACCAAACCAAACCAAACCATTTGTTGTGTATTTGTTTCTTAAGAGGTTTTTTGCACAGTTATATGAGATTAAGTATTCCTATCTTATGTACAATTTCCACACAATGTTTGAATTCAAGTATTCTTATCTAATACTAATAATTATATGGATTCAAGAGATCATTTCTATCTAAGAATAGTAATTGGTTTGCAATCTTTTTTATGGTTTCCAGAAATTAATAATTATAATCCTTAGTAATCAATTATTGCTTCAAGTATAAAGAAATCTATTTGACCCATAATTGGGCCTGTAAAAGATATTGCCATTTCGGTTTAGGGCGGAGCTGGGAGTAATGGAAATGAAAGGATACCCGACACTCCCCAAATCTCTAAAATTGGAGTCTCACAATTAGATGGAATTTAGTGTCATACTCAAAACACCTACTTTTGTAGAGTCTCACCCCTCTGGATGGGGTTTTGTCAGCCCCAGTGATAAAGCCCTAAATTATTCTTTATTCAGATAACTTACTCTTAGTAATATGATTTCAAGTAATAATTTCTTTTGAATGATGATATTATATGGTTTCAAGTATTTCTATCAAATACTAATAATTACACCCCATTATATGTTGCCCAATTGGCTGAGGCTGTAAAATACCCAGACTGCACTTCTACAAAGGGGTAAGAACCCACCAAAGAGTGTCCTGATATGATACTTAACAATATCGAGATATCTCACATATAGACATATCATCACTATATTGACATATCTCTTTTATATTGATATATCTCACTGATATCAACACATTTCCGTCATATCAAGATATATCACATGCAGACACGTCTCCGTTATATTGAGAGGTCTCCGTTATATCGAGATATCACACATATTAACATAGCTGTCAAATAACTTGAAAATCTCAAATATCTCAGATTTATCGACATATCTCTCTCATATTGACACATCTCAGTTATATCACAATGTCTCATTGATATCGACACATTTCCGTCATAACGAGATTTATCACTTATCCATATTTACCCAACCCCTTCGCTCGGGCAGGATATGACACAAGGTCAATTTTTAAGCGGAGTTTAACAGGTTTGAATTCAGAGATTTCCTTCTCCGAGACGAGTTGCCTCACCAAGGCTAAAGAACCTAGTCTGCCCTACTATTTTACCCATAGATGGAGGGAGAATAATTGGATTCATACCTTTCCCAAGGGTATTAGTGATATGTGAAATGCAATCAGCCTCGTCCAGGGTTTGAACTCATGTTGCCGTGTCCATTTCCTTCGACGATAACCATTACACCACGAGCACTTCCCGATTTACCAAACCCCTCCGCTCGGGCAGGATATGACACAAGGTCAATTTTTTAAGCGGAGTTTAACAGTTTTGAGTTCAGAGTTTTCCTTCTCCTAGACTAGTTGCCTCACCAAGGCTAAAGAACCTAGTCTGCCCTACTATTTTACCCATAGATGGAGGGAGAATAATTGGATTCATACCTTTCCCAATGGTATTAGTGCTATGTGAAATGCAATCAGCCGCGTCCAGGATTTGAACTCGTGTCGCCGTGTCCATTTCCTACGACGATAGCCATTACGCCACGGGCACCTCTAGATTTATCATTTATCGACATATCTCGAACCGAACCTGAAACCATGTAAATGGACAGCAAAAAATAAAAGATAACTGACTTCAGCATTAAACAATCCAATAAGGTTTGGCATGCCATAAAATCAACTACAAAACCAACTTAAGCCACTGTTAATAAATTATAAAAGGAATATACCTTAATTGCTTTACTTTTGACGTCCAGCAGAAAGAAAATTGCAAGGAATTTCAATTTTGTCTTCCTTTGAATGCGCCAACCGGAAGAGGTGGTGACATAATTATTTGGGGTGTCGTACAAAATTGACAGGGTGGATAAACGATCCGGGGGAGAAAGAAAATTATCGACAGCAAAGGCTAATGTCGACGGAATGTGGTCTATGGGGTCCGGTGCTCCACGAGATATAAATGACTCTCGCACCATCGTAAAAAAAAAGAACACACACACTCGCACAGAAAAAAGAAAACAGAAAAAGAAAAAAGAAAGGAAATAAGGTAAGACGTCAATCATAAAAATAAAAATAAAAAAAAGAAGAAAGAAAAAATAAGTCTGAATTTCAACGCGACATTTTTCGTTGCCTGGCTTGCCTGTCACGCGTTATGGCGTCGAAAAGATCGCTAAGCACTCCACAAATAACATATTTACGACACTGACGTGCTCTTTCCTATTTTGTTGATGGCTCAGCAATGTTTGTCCCTGAAGTTGTTTAAAACTAAAGCTAGTCTTCTCTATTACAGAGCTTAAGATCATTTATTCTCTCTCCAGACTATTTGGAGACGATTTCAGGAACAAACAGAAAGAAAAGGCTTATAGTTTCTTTCTTTCTTTCTTTTTTCTCAAAAGCGGTTTTACAGAAATCAGTAGTTAGAAAATTTCTTTTCAACATTTCATGTAATAAAGAGTTGATATTTATATTAATAACTGTGAGGGATTTGTCTGTCTGCTCTCTATGGACAGTCAGAAAGTTATACGAAATTTGTTATGCATTTTATAATAAAAAAAAAAAAATTCCTAAAACATTTTCATAGTAAAAAGCACGTGCAATTCATTTTCATAGTAAAATAGTATTGAAAAGATTTTTTATACCTATTTATTACACTGACTAGCGCAACGGCGGTTATTTGGAACTCGTCCTGTAAAAAGTTCATCGTTTCAGCTGAGACATCAAATCAATGTTTTCTAATCGTTATTTTATTGGCTTGCAGGACATGCAACCTTTTTTAAGTTTCTGGTCACGGTAATCAAGCATTTTAGTATTAATGGGTTTGAGACAGTTTCGAATGATTTCGTCACTAAATAACTAATGACGCAAAATGTTTTTTTCACTCTTGTCCAAGGTATTGTGATCGAGGATTAATAGTTGTTATAGTATACTCTTTTCAAATGTGAAACAAATTGAACGCAACATTATCATTAGGAGAGTTATTAGCAGTCACATGGGTTCATGTATCTTGAGGCACTCTATACAACCTTATATATTGAGACACCCTATATAACCATGTATATTGAGACACCCTATATAGCCAAGTATATTGATACATCCTATATAACCAAGTATATTGAGGCACCCTATACAACCTTGTATATTGAGACATCCTATACAACCTTGTATATTGAGACATGCTATGTAACCATATATATTGAGACACCCTATATAACCATGTATATTGAGACACCTTATATAACCATGTATATTGCGACACCCTATATAACCAAGTATATTGAGACATCCTATATAACCATGTATATTGAGACACTCTATATAACCATGTATATTGAGGCACCCTATACAGCCTTGTATATTGAAACATCCTATATAACCATGTATATTGAGACATCCTATATAACCTTGTATGTAACCATGTATATTGAAACATCCTATATAATCATGTATATCGAGACACCCTATATAACCATGTATTGTGAGACATCCTATGTAACCATGTATACAGTGACACCCTATATAACCCTGTATATTGAGACACCCTATACAACCTTGTATATTGAGACATCCTATGTAACCATATATATTGAGACACCCTATATAACCATGTATATTGAGACACCCTATATAACCTTGTATATTGAGACATCCTATGTAACCATGTATATTGAGACACACTATATAACCATGTATATTGAGACACCCTATATAACTATGTGTATTGAGACACCCAATATTAAAATGATGCCAAACGAGAATCGCCGTGATGTAATGGCTAAAGTGCAACACTGCAAGCTCGAAATAAGCAACTTAGAACTCAAATCATTCTACTGCGTTCACTTTAGGACAAATACTCTTAGGAAAGGTTGGGAACTTTCAAAACATTTTGGAGTTAAGTAATATCAGTGCACATCTTCAGCATGAATGGTTATGGCATTAAATACCTTACGAATGTTGAAATACCATTAAACAAAGAAACTTAATCAAAAATAATGTCCAAATTACATTTATATCAAAATCATTTCCGATGTATTTTTATAGAAAAATCCTCTCAATTGTATTTTTATAGCAAAATAATTTCCAATGTGTGTCTATAGTAAAATAATTTCAAATGCATTTTCAAAGTAAAATCATTTTAAATGCATTTTTATATTAAAATCATTTTAAATGCATTTTTATATTAAAATCATTTCAAATGCATTTTATATTAAAATCATTTTAAATGCATTTTTATATTAAAATCATTTCAAATGCATTTTTATATTAAAATCATTTCAAATGCATTTTCATATTAAAATCATTTTAAATGCATTTTTATATTAAAATCATTTCAAATGCATTTTCATATTAAAATCATTTTAAATGCATTTTTATATTAAAATCATTTTAAATGCATTTTTATATTAAAATCATTTCAAATGCATTTTATATTAAAATCATTTTAAATGCATTTTCATATTAAAATCATTTTAAATGCATTTTTATATTAAAATCATTTCAAATGCATTTTTATATTAAAATCATTTTAAATGCATTTTTATATTAAAATCATTTTAAATGCATTTTTATATTAAAATCATTTCAAATGCATTTTATATTAAAATCATTTCAAATGCATTTTCATATTAAAATCATTTTAAATGCATTTTTATATTAAAATCATTTCAAATGCATTTTTATATTAAAATCATTTCAAATGCATTTTCATATTAAAATCATTTTAAATGCATTTTTATATTAAAATCATTTCAAATGCATTTTCATGTTAAAATCATTTTAAATGCATTTTTATATTAAAATCATTTTAAATGCATTTTTATATTAAAATCATTTCAAATGCATTTTCATATTAAAATCATTTTAAATGCATTTTTATATTAAAATCATTTCAAATGCATTTTTATATTAAAATCATTTCAAACGCATTTTCATATTAAAATCATTTCAAATGCATTTTCTTATTAAAATCATTTTAAATGCATTTTTATATTAAAATCATTTTAAATGCATTTTTATATTAAAATCATTTTAAATGCATTTTCATATTAAAATCATTTTAAATGCATTTTTATATTAAAATCATTTCAAATGCATTTTATATTAAAATCATTTTAAATGCATTTTTATATTAAAATCATTTCAAATGCATTTTCATATTAAAATCATTTTAAATGCATTTTCATATTAAAATCATTTTAAATGCATTTTCATATTAAAATCATTTTAAATGCATTTTTATATTAAAATCATTTCAAATGCATTTTTATATTAAAATCATTTCAAATGCATTTTATATTAAAATCATTTCAAATGCATTTTTATATTAAAATCATTTCAAATGCATTTTTATATTAAAATCATTTCAAATGCATTTTCATATTAAAATCATTTTAAATGCATTTTCATATTAAAATCATTTTAAATGCATTTTTATATTAAAATCATTTCAAATGCATTTTCATATTAAAATCATTTCAAATGCGTTTTATTAAAATCATTTTAAATGCATTTTCTTATTAAAATAATATCCAAGACATTTTGTTGGCAAGATTATTTAATACATTTTTTTTGTACTTTTTTTTTTTTTAGAAAAATCTCTTATTATATATTTTTATAGCCAAATAATTTTCAATGTATTTTTATCGCAAAGTGATTTTCAATTTATTTTATTCCAAAATAATTTACAATGCATTCTCATCGAAAAATGATTCCGACTCTTTTTTGTTTGAAAATCATTTCCATTGTACTTTTTTACGGAAATATTTTATAGTAAAATAATTTACAATGAATTTTAATTGTCAAAAAATTTGATACATTTTTATAGTCATTTCTTTTTCATTAATGTTACAAAATCATCAAATGCCTTTCATAGTAAAATCATTTCCAACGCATTATCATTCTAAATTAATTTTCAATGCATTTTTATAGTAAACTGATTTTCTATATATTTTCATGGTAAAATGATTTTCTATGTATTTTTATGGTAAGATGATTTTCTATGAATTTTTATGGCAAACTGATTTTCTATGTATTTTATGGTAAAATGATTTCTATGAATTTTTATAGCCAACTGATTTTCAATGTATTTTTATAATAAAATTATTTTCTATGTATTTTTATAGTAAACTGATTTTCAATTCATTTTTTTAGTAAAATGATTTTCAATGCATTTTTATAATAAACTGATTTTTTATGTCTTTTTATAGTATAATGATTTTCAATGCATTTTTATAGTAAAATGATTATCTATGTACTTTTATAGTAAAATGATTTTCAATTCATTTTTATAGTAAAATGATTTTCTATGTCTTTTTATAGTAAACTGATTTTCAATTCATTTTTATAGTAAAATGATTTTCAATGCATTTTTTAGTAAACTTATTTTCTGTGTCTTTTTATAGTATAATGATTTTCAATGCATTTTTAGAGTAAAAGGATTTTCTATGTATTTTTATAGTAAAATGTTTTTCTATGTGATTTTATAGTAAAATGATCTTCAGTGTACTTTTATAGTAAAATAATTTCAAATGCATTTGTACAGGAAAATATTTTTCGATGCATATTTTTAGTAAAACCATTTCCACATCAAATTTACTGCATAATAAATTACAATGCATTTTTGAGTGAAATCATTTCCAATGCTTTTTTATAATAAAATATTTCCAATGCCGTTTCATAACATATTTTTTTCAAATCCATCCTAAAATATGTTAGTCTATTATTATTAAAACAGTAAGAGACATAAGAATCATTACGGCTTAAAGCGTCCTGCGTGTCTAGCCAGACTGAAGAGTTCTGATAGAACGAAACAGACTCTCGGCGGATGACAATATATGCTCCCCCATGGAGGTTGAGCTCTCTGGCGAAGGAATTGCCGGTCGCCTCTTGCGTAATGCAAAGCTCTTCGAAAGAATTGAGCACTCTGGTAGCCGATAGGGTATAAAAAAATGTAAACAAAGGCTGCTGCTGCTGTTTCTAAAAATAAAAATACCTTAAAATTCCCTTAGCCAACGTGGTCCGCTTGGTAGACGAGTGGTCTGAAACACAGTCTTACGTAAAGTTGGACGGGTTTCGATCCCGGCTTCAAGCGTCCTGCGTGTCTAGCCACACTGAAGAGTTCTGATAGAACGAAACAGTGGATGACTATATATATATTGTTAATGTAAGAGTTTGCGTTTCAGCCGGTATAGTTTTTTGATTGAATTTTGCCTCCTGCACCGGTCACTTCCGGGTGGAAGGTGCGGGAGGGACTTCCGGCTTGAACACCGGCCTGGCGCGAATTCGTCCTTTTTCAAATCGACTGGCATGCGAGACAGACGATTTTCTTAGCACGTCACTAGCAAGGCAAAAAGAGGTAAGCATGTGAATTCTCTTGAATTGATTCGATTTAAATCATCACTTTCGTGCTGTGTTTCCTCTTTTGGAACATTTACGAGTGCATTTATTTTGTTTCAGTTTTCACGTTCAAGAGTGTATGATTGGACAACGTACGCATTTTACGCCTAACACGTGCGCAAATAAAGATGTACAATTTCATCAGTACGAGACTCGTGTCTTTGATTTCTGACCCCAGTTGCTGCTGTTACATATATATATATATATATATATATATATATATATATATATATATATATATACATGTATCATCATCATGTCACACTGACAGCACAGATCTCTCTGTCCATTGCTCTCGGGAGGTCTTCAAGGCTATATCCAATATCGGCATAGAGCTGGTCGTCTTGCCTTTGCTCGTCCATGTGACAGGGTCCACAGGTGTATGTTGCTTATGATTTCGACCTTACTTCTCCAGCAGTGTTCCGCATGTCCAGTTTGTCTAACTTGGATAGTTTTCGTGATTGGTGGTAGGTGGCCGTGTAGCTGCTGTTTTGTAAGGTGTTGCCTCCAGGACTTGTTCAATATGGGTCACAGCATTCTTGTGTAATTGCCGTCAAGCTTGTTGTCGATATATTCAGTTAGCGTCCATGTAGTGCATTTATATAACAGTATCGACACGACCGCTGCTAGGAAAAAATGCGTTTTATTTTATCGGTCAGGTCTGACTTCCATATGTCCAATAGCCTATCATTAGCTGTCCATGCCTCTGCTAGTCACGTGTTTATGTCTTTCTCGGTTGATGAGACACTGCTTCCTAGGAAGGTGAACTTGTCTACTAATTTCAGAGAACTACCATTTAGTATGAAGATGTCGTCTCTTTGATGAAAGCAATTATAATCTGTCTTGTCTGCGTTGACATGGAGGCCTATGCCTGCAGCTGCTCGTTCCAAACTATGTAGCAGGGTTTCGGCTTGAGTGGGGGTATTTGCCAGAAGTGATATGCCATCGGCGTTGTCTGCGTCCGTAATTATTTGTGCGGGATATCTTCTGCTTCTTACTTTTGCCAGCTTGAAACCATTATCTTTCATTTTATCGAGAGAAGTTCTAAGTACGTAATCTAGGCAGATGATGAACAGGTATGGGGCTAATGTGTCTCCTTGCAGCACGCCTGCTACGATGTCGAAATAGTGTATGTCTCCATCCGGGGAGCTGACTTTTACTTTCGTGTTTTTATATAGCATCATTATAGCTGCGACGTTTTTTTTTAGGGAGGCCGTAGACGAGAAGTATGTGCTCCATCTTCCATCTGTGTATGGAGCCAAAGGCCTTGGAGAAGTCGACAAATAATATAGTTGCCTCTAGGCATTTTGCACGTACACCTTCTAGAATTCGACGGATAGTCAAAATTTGTGATGTTGTGGATCGATTTCTCCGAAAGCCATTTTGGTACTTCCTAAGTATCTTCTCAATTTTGGGTTCTATGCGGTTGCGTTGTTGAGCATTGTAGATCTTGGCCGCTATGAATGTAAGGGTTATACCTCGGTAGTTCTTGGCTATTCTGAGGTCACCCTTCTTTGGGAAAGGAGGGTAAATCCCTTGGGCCATCTGTCTATTGTGTTTTGGTTATATACGGCATTACAATGTCAGAGCAGTATGTCATCGAATTCCCTGGTCTTCTATACTTCTGGTTGTATATCATCAAGCCCTGCTGCTTTCCTATTTTTAATTTTTCTTAGTACTGAGTCAAGTTCTTCTTACGTAAACTGTCCTAGTTTGATGTATAATTGACTACTAATAATTTTCGTGACTGTTTCATGCGTAACTTTCGGGGGTTTTCGGAGTAAATTCTCGAAATATTGTTTCCACGGGTGTATTTGTTCCTCTTGGCTTGGAGCTTTCAGTTTAGCTTTCGCAGTGCTCTTCTTTCTGCTCCCTTCGTTTACTGTCTTACATGCTATCTTAGATTGTCTATCTTAAACCGAGTCTTTAATCTTATTGATCTGATTTTGTGTGTATTCTGCTTGTTCTTTTAGGTATATGTTAGTGTTATGGTCAAGGGGAGGGTCAAATGATGACATGACACAGAAATAAGGGATAAGAAATATATTGAAGGAAAATAGTACATACACAAACGATCGCTGGAATAAACCCCTCAGCAGCTTAACAATCAGGAATATTACCGCTCTTGGTAACGGCTCACTGAGACAGACTGCGCAGAAGAGAGCTCAGTTGGTATATGTCATATGAGGACGAGTCCATCTATAGGAGATACCCCCAACTGTTAGATAATTCATTTTATGCCTTCTTAACTTTCAGGGCATTGTTATTGGTTGGGTTCCTCCTATTGCATTTGGAGGCGGTTTTTACGTCTGCACGCTTTTTTCTAACTGCTAATGTCTCCCATGGGTCTCTAGGTTTATATCGGGTTTGAACAGATATAATGTCCGACTTTAGACTATACATTATCAATAAAAAAAAAAAACATGGCATATAAATATTTAATCGTTAAGATAACCTCAATTACTTCCAAGAACATCATTTAATCTGTCCCAAAACTTAGAGATGCCACGCTTGTAAAATTTGACAGGTTTTGATGCAAAATATGAAATGAACTTATGTTCAACCTCTTCACTTGCTGACTGCCTAAGAACATCCCAATGATTTTGTAATCCCATGAACAAGCAATAATTAGAAGGAGCAACATCAGGAAAATGTAGAAGACGAAGCAATTATTCTTAACCGAGTGACTCTTAGAGATCATTTGTTAAATGAACTGAGTGAAGATGGCTATTACGTTGCCCGTCATGGAGGTTTGGGTCAACAAAACGTTGTTAGACGCTGCTTGACTCAAGCTTATCCCATAAGATAAGCAGCAAAATATTGTGCAGTATTTGGAAGGGAAGAGAGTTTCGGTGACCACAATAAACGGTGAGACACGCGCGTGTTGTTGGGATCACTACAAAAGCTATGGTGGTGCTTAAGAAGCTATTGAGCTTCGATTTGCTGCTCGGATAATAGGCCATTAAGTTATTAGATGTTGTCCACAAACGTGCACTGGAGCCGTGCAGTTTCAGGCGGCAGCTTTTGTGTATGCGGCTGTGAAAATAGACCAGGCCGTCTTCAGTGTCGAATTTGACCGACGTCGAAAGGTCTGGACAACCTCATGGAAATAGGCAGAGGTTAAAGAACCACCTAAGCGGCATAATTGTGTGGCGAAGTATCGTGTGCCTTATCTTATCAGACCTACGCAGGAGCGGGAGCTTTGTGTCAAGATGAAAGACGACTGGTTGATTCCGTACTCCGAACGTAAACTAGGTTCCTCTGAGAGGCTGATCTCTTTGATGGCTGTTGTTCAGCATGGCATAAACCATGTCTTTAGTTGGGACGAACGGAAGGGTGAATATCAGAGAAGATTAAGAACTATATTAGTATAATCTGAAATAAAATCATTATATATATAAAGAAAACATTCAGAGTATGTTTTCTTTTTGTGAAATTTGCCCATGTTTCGATCTTTCCAACCATTTTTAGAGAAATGTAAAGTAAAGTTAGCGACCATAGTCGAGGGTGACCCGAAGGCTCCCTTTTCGATAGCTACTACACCAAGGTGTAGGGGACGGCGCTACTCCATTCCCAGGATTGCTCCACTTTACCCTTGAACCGTACCTTATAATGCTGAGTGTTAAGCAAGGTGGTATCAAGTACCATTTTTAAAGTCTTTGGTATGACTCGACCTGGGACTGAACCCAGGTCTCCCGGGCCATTGGCGAACACTCTAACCGCTGGGCCAATGGATGTTTAATATTTTATTTGAAAATTATTTTTCTCAGATAAAACATTAAACAGCAATTTCATTGCCCTGAAAATGGTTGGAAAGACCGAAATGTGGAAAAATTTCATATAAGAATATATCCACTGAATATTTTTATTTTTTATATTCTATATTTACGCACGATCTGTTTTATTTTCATCTTTCTCTTATATAAATATATATATATATATATATATATATATAGAATTAATCTAAATCGCGAGTCGAATCTTCTACTAAAGTTTCACCTTAATGGATCATCAGGAAGCCTAACCTCGACTCTTTTTTTTTTTTTTTCAGAAAAAAGAGAAAAAAGTATCTCGAATCCCCGCCCCGGGGAAAAAGAAAAAAATTTTGGTTCATAAAAAGAAAGAAAAGGCCAACCTCGTCCGACCCCTTGAAAACAATCAAGGGATGTGCAGTCAGTGGTCAGAAGAAAACCAAAAAAACCTCTGCGAATGCTGCAATGCTACAATTACTAAAGTGCTCAACACCAGACAATGGAGCCAATTATAGAATTAATCTAATCGCGAGTCGAAAATCTTCTACTAAAGTTTCACCTTAACGGATCATCAGGAAGCCTAACCTCGACTCTATATATATATATATATATATATCACTGCTTCTCAATTATTTTCTTCATGCATTATGTCTTTCCGAATTTTATTTACATTCTTCCAAAATAAATTGATGATATGTTAAATATATAAATATATTGACCTATCTAACATTAGTTTTATATCTCAGCTGAAAACGCCTCCATATGATATTTAAAAAAAAATCCAAATTTAACGAACCTTCCTTAAACAAAATCAATTACGATCCAACAGTCGGGTTATGAAGTGCCTTAAACATGTTTCCCGCCAACTCTTCTTCTTACGTCCAGTGAAGTTCTTTCTTACCGTAAATTTCATTCCCTCTTGTTCTACACACTGCTCTTTACATACGGGTATACGACTCGCGAACTACATTTGTCGTTATACGGAGATGACTCCAGCTGGGGCCTGAATTTCTTATGATAAATATGGCACTTTTTGTTAATTCATTACATCCATGTCAAACGTCTCATAAAAATATATTTGATCAGAAGTATAATAAAATAGGCAGAAGCGATGCCTTTGTCCTATTCAATCAAACACCACACACACACACACACACATATATATATACACACACACACACACACACACACACATATATATATATATATATATAGAGAGAGAGAGATGGGCGCGGAAGCCATATTGAGTAAATTTACTGTTTTCTGTCAACTTTCATATTTCGTTTTTTATTTTTCTATTAATTAGTTTGAATCTTGTTATTCCTAGTTTTGCTTCTGCACCCCGCATATATATATATATATATATATATATATATATATATATATATATATATAAGGAGTTTTCTGGCTTTGATGATAGATTGCATATAATGGTGAGGCTTCAGTTCTGGAAGTCTTGTAAATTTAGTATAATCTTTCATTGCCATTGTTTCTTGGACTGACCCGTAGATTTTGGGGGGGAAAGAAATCTTACTCCTCTGTGGGGGATATAGTCTGCGAATTTTAAACCCCACCGATAGAGTGGACATATTTGAGGAATGATTAAAACCAAAGACTAAATTTTTAGTTATTTTTTATTTTACTATTCAAAATCTAAACGAAAAGGTGCTATATATATATATAGAGAGAGAGAGCAAGAGAAAATGATCTATGTTTCGGCAAATGTAATATCATACTTCGTTAATGCTTTGAAATGTTTTTATAACGGATTCAGAGTGTTCAATTCAGAAGTAGACACGTGTTCCTTAGCAGGTGCATCATGGAAAGAGAAATATATACCCGTTGATCATTTCATTAGATAGAAACATACTGGCCAGTTCTGTTGCTTTATCAACAAACCAGCTGTCAGAAAGAAAGAAAGAAAGAAAGAAAGAAAGAATGGCATAATTGATTTCCCAGTGTTGAATTTGATATGAAAGATGCAAAGTAAGGTAAAAGAATTGAGATAAGAAAATATCACTGTTTGGCTAAACGATAATGTAGGAAACAGCCCTTCTCAGAATCTCTATAAAATGGATATACGTCCTAGATCGGGAGGGACATCATTTCGGGACATCGGCGAAAAACTTCCCGCCAAAGAATCATCCACAAGAAAAAAGAAGCGCAGAAAAATCTATTCTTACTATTTTTATTCAGACGATATTTTTTTCATCAGTTGAAAAAAAAAATAGCGTCAAGTTATTCTAATTTTAGTTGTTTGTTTTTTTTTTCTTCTTTTTACTCACTCAGGGCATACATATTTTTAAGTGGCCCCCACTCAGTGGTAAATGTGCAGCACTGCGAAATCTTAGTAAGCAAGTTCGAACCCCAGACGTACCATTACGGGGTGCCTTCAATAGGTTTACAGACATTTTGTAGGGCATTTAGAATTGTCGTAGACTCTTAAAAATTCAGTATGTTATTGCTATATATCTTATGAGATGACTGACCAATTTTTATGATTTCAGCTTCAAATGAACAGCTACAGCAGCACTTGGAATACACCTTATTAAAGCCTGATTGTCACAGCTTGTGAATTTCAAAAATGCAATCTGGACGCGAGGAAACTTTAGAAGAACGATATGCAATAAAATTATGTTTTAAACTTGGAAAAAAATGCCACAGAAACGTAAGGAATACTTCAGACTGTTTTCGGACCATCATGCATGAATCGAGCATCAGTTTTTGGGTGGCATAAGAGATTCAAGGAAGGCAGGCAGTCAGTGAGGGATGATGAGTGGTGTGGGAGGAGTAAGGAAGCAGAACACCAGATTTGATAGGCCAAATAAAGAATTTCATGGATAAGGATCGTCAGGTGTCTATAGAGACAATAAGTGCTCAGTTTGATGTCAGTGTGGGAACTGTACACACAATTATTCGCGAGGAACTGAAGATGCGGAAGATTTGCGCGAAGTTTGTCCCAAGGGTGCTCAGAGAAGATCAGAAAGAAAGACGTTGTCATGACAGCAGGGAAATGGTCGAGCTGATCAAATCAGATCCCGCAGTTTATGATGCTCTGGTGACCTGCGATAAAAGCTGGATCTACTGCTATGACCCAGAGACAGAGTTGCCAGAGGAAGCATGCTGGCTCCCCCAGACTCAAGAAGGCCAGACAGAGCAAATCCACCTACAAACTTTTGATGATCCCTTTTTTTTTTGACAGCACTGGCATGATCTACATGCACTGGGTTCCCACTGGACAGACAGTCAACAAGGAATACTATGTTGAATTTTTATGAAGTTCAAGAACAGATTCCGTCGTAAGAGGCCAGCACTCTTCAAATCGGATCAGTGGCATTTCCACCAGGACAATGCACCAGTCCACAACTCCATCCTTTTTATAGACTATTTAACCAAGATGGGCATCAAGACAGTTCCTCAGCCTCCCTATAGCCTAGACCTTGCTCCCTGTGACTTTTGGTTATTCCCTAAGCTCAAGGAAAAACTTAGAGGCTGTCGTTATGAGACAATTGAGGAGATGAAAGAGGCTGTGACGAAGGTCATTGACACGCTCACAAAAGAGGGCTTCCATTGAGCCTTCCAGAAGTTGTTGGAACGGTGCAACAAGTGCATTGCAGCCGGAGGAGATTGCTTTGAAGGGGACTAGAGTTTCATGAGTCTACGATCAATAAAAGTGTCCATACGAAAAAAAGTCTGGAAACTTATTGTGTGCTCCTTATATGTTCAATTTCAGTCTAATGTCCTTGTGAAATGAATGAACCACCTCATTTTCTCGAGCTGTGAGTAAATGAATATCACCACTGTTTTTCTACAAGAATCTAGTATTAAATTTCCCTCGAAGGTTGATATGCCATAAAACAATTCCATATAACTGCACGTAAACTATGATTTTAGGTCCAAAATTTTACTTATATACCAGACACGCGTATATATATATATATATATATATACACACACACAAACACAAACAAACATATATACGGGGGTAAGTAAAAAAGGTAATGCTTTTTTCTTTAGTATTCATATTTACCCACCCCTCCACCTGGGCACAAAGTCAATTTTTAAGCGGAGTTTAACAGGTTTGAATTCAGAGTTTTCCTTCTCCTATACTAAGTTCCTCACCAAGGCTGAAGAACCTAGTCTGCCCTACTATTTACCCATAGCTGGAGGGAGGATTATTGGATTCATACCTTTCCCAAGGGTATTAGTGCTATGTGAAATGCAATCAGTCTCATCCAGGATTTGAACTCGTGTCGCCGTGTCCATTTCCTACAACGATAACCATTTCACCACGGGTACCTTTTTTCTTTTGTATAAGTACTGACACAGCAATATGTATCCGTTATCAAAATAAAGCGGGTGATCACATCCCTATTTCTCAACATAGTTAACGTTTCTCTCAATAGCAATGTTGCACCTTCAAATGGGGATATGTATCCCTGATTGGTAAAATTATTTTGTCTACCACAACAGCATTGTTTTAGTTAGAAAGAAATCGGTAGCCGAACATAATTTTGGAAGAAATTATGTTCAACAACCGAGGTTCCATTGTACAATTTTCCCATTCTGCACTTACTTGTAACAATTCAAATGTCATTATCAAGGTGTGTTGATAGCAATGATTCTCTTGGCCCTCTCTTTTACCATCGATTCCAATGGGCCATTTCTAAACAGCCTCTGATATTCACACAGAGCTGATCTGTTTAAGATTTTGCTGATCGGACAACGCCGGTGTGTCCATGTGTTGGAGTTCACTGGAGAACGTCCCTTACGAGTTAACCACTGCTTCTCAGGCAGTGCCCAACATGTCTTGCTGGTCTCACTTGGATGGTTTGTGAGTGACCTTACCGTATTGTTTTAATGGGTGCTGCTTCCAGGATTTTTCTGAAGAGCACGTAGCGTCCTTGTGTAATTTCCCTTCAAGCTTTTTCTCTGAGAATTTCGTTAGAGTCCAGCTGGTGCAGCCATACACTTGTACGGATGCATCTACAGCTTGGAAGAATTCTCGTTAATTGTAAAAACGGATAGAGAGAATTGCTATAATCTCATTGTAGCTAAAAATAATCTCTAAAATCATAGCAGGGATTATATAAGACACATAAAATACATGCTTCTAACTTCTTTATTTTGTTCACTGGCTAATCGTAGATTATCCAAAAGTAAGTGTATCTTTAAAGGATGAAGTTTTAATCTTTTTAAAGTAATTATGGACTTTCTTATATTGATATTGCAATTAAGTAGGAAGCTTTTACAACTTTAAAATGATTGGTTTGCCCAGTCCTGAGTGTCCTGATATGACACAAAACAATCTGATGGTGAGGTTCTAATGATACTGGAGCTTTGAAAAATGCGGAGTACCTCTTCATTGCCATGACTCCCAGGTCCAAACAATTCAGTTTAGCAGATCAAAAAAGTTAAATGGTTCAAAGTATTGTTATGTCTCACTAACAATTCAATTGAATATCAGTCATTTGTTTATACTCAGTAAAATGAACAAACAGTTTTATTTCAAACAATTCAGTTTAGCATAAGTACACACTTTTTTTTGTTTGCACACAGTTAAATGTAAAAACAGTTCTATCCCAAACAACTCAGTTTAGCATAAGTACACAGTTTATATGACAAAACAGATCTATTTCAGACAATTCAGTATAGCATAAGTACACAGTTTAGTACTATTTTATGCATAGAAAGGACATTATCTGATGCTACCACTCTGGGCCCGAGTGGAACTGGGAGCGATGGCAATGAAGGGGTACTCCGTATTCTCCAAAGCTCTAGCATAACTGAAGCCTCACCATCAGATTGTTTAGTGTCAATATCAGGACACTCATTGATGGGGGGGGTCTTACCTCAATCCTGTATTCTGCAGCCTCAGCCGACCGAGGTATATCATTGAAGAACATATGTATTAAACTCTCTTTAGTATAAAAATAACCTAACAAGGATTGATAAGCCTTAAAACCAACCAGCCAACCAATCATACCAAATGACCTAATATAGAAGATACTTTGATGAACTTGTTTGTCTTTGTAATCTCTGCCGTTCAAGTTTGAATCAATTAATTGTGCAGCCGACGACTCGAATGATTTTTCATTCGTTTTCTTTTCTTTTCTTTTCTTTTTTTTTAACGTAATAATGACTCGCTAGTAAATATAAAATAGCCGAAAGACGAAACGTGTTTTTACGTAATTTCCCTTTATTCTTTAACGGGCAATGATCGACTGCAAGCAATTTCGCCACCTTCAGTGGCAAGATGAAAAGATTGAAATATTACGCACGTATTTTAAGATAGAGACAGTCTGTAAATGGAGGTCTTTTTTTTCTTTTCTTTCGTTTTAATGTATTCTTCTTTGTATTGTTATATATGGGTGTGTGTGTTTGTGCGTTCGTGTGTGTCTGTGTGTGACTACGCGCACGTTGCATATGTCTATATACGTGTGTGTGCCTGACTATGAATGTGGGTGATAATGTTTATGCTTCTGCGTTTGTGTGTGCCTGTGTGAAGACCCGCGCATTTTTGTGCCTGTATGCGTATGCCTTTGTGTGTGTACCTGTGTTTGTATTTATAAGCGTTCGTGCGTGTACAGTTGTGTGAGTATGCATGTGTCTGTGTCTATGTGTGTGTATGTGTGTGTATTTGTCTGCATGGGTGTGTATGTGTTTATGTGTGTGCGAGCTTGAGTGCGTGATTGTGCGTGTGTGTGTGTGTGTGTGTGTGTGTGTGTGTGTGTGTGTGTGTGTGTGTGTGCAAGAGATAGATAGATAGATAGATAGATAGATAGATAGATAGATAAAGAAAGAGAGAGAGAGAGCGAGTTAGAGAGAGAGAGAGACAGCATTGAGATAATTTTCGCCCGTTTGTACATTATTTTAGACTTTGGTTATAGATTTTTTTGCTGTTATTTCGTTTATCATTTTTCTTGTCTTTTCTTTTTTCTACAATCTTCATGGCTTGAAGAAGGTATCTAACGACTGAAATCAACTTTTCATTGTGTTCAAAACCAGATTAAATAAAATGGTATACTTTTTTCCTCAACGTGTAGAACAATGAGAATTGCATAGTTTATACAGATCGACAGTATTGCCAATAAATAAATATTGATATTGCAATTAAGTAGGAAGCTTATATATAAATAAATGAACATATGTCATGCTAAGATTTGTAAATCCAGTATTATCCATTGATAAGAACACTCCGAAAGTTTCAATTTTCTTGTAATCTTTGTCTAATTTGCGAGTTAATCTTTTGATTGCTATTTCTTTAGTTAATTTTCTGGGAAATTTTTGGTTGATTTTCTTAGTTTATTTTCTAGTTAATTTTTAAGTTATTTTTCAGTAAATTTTCTCTATTTTTTGCCATTTTTTAGTTTATTTTTAAGTTTATTTTCAAGTTAATATTTTAGCTATTTTTCAGTTAATTTTCTGTTTATTTTTGCCATTTTTTGGCTAATTTTTAAGTTTATGTTTAAGTTAAATTTTTTTATCATTTTTTAGAAAAATTTTCTATCTATGTTTTGTCATTTTAAGTAAATTTTTTAGTTAAATTTTATGTTAATTTTCAAGTTTATTTTTAAGTTAATTTTCTTTTCATTTTCTGAAGTTAATTCTTTTTAGTTAAGTTTTCGATAATTTTAGTAAATTTTTTAGTTATTTTCTATTTAAATTTTAGAATCATATCTTTATTTTTCTTACTTAATATTTTTACTTAATTTTCTATATAATTTCTAGTCATTTTTAATTGATTTTTAAGTTAATTTAACAGATAGGTTTTACACATTTTTTATTAATTTTTAAAAATAATTTCTTGATAATTTATTGTCATTTTAAAGTAATTATTTAAGTTATTTTACCGATAATTTTTACTCATCAGATAATTTTTACACATTTTTGATTAATCTTGAAAGTAATTTCTAGATAATTTCTTGTCATTTTTGTTTAATTTTTTCAAATTAATCTAACAAAATTTTTTTACTCACTTTTGATTAATTTTGAAGGTAATTTCTAGATAATTTCTTGTCATTTTTTATTAGTTTTTTTAAGAATTACTTTAACAGATAATTTTACTCATTTTTGATTAATTTTGAAGGTAATTTGTGGATAATTTCTTGTTGTTTTTGATTAATTTTTTAAAATTAATTTAACAGATAATTTTTATTTATTTTTTATTAATTTTTTTAAGATAATATCTAGATAAATTATAGTCATTCTTAATTAATTTCTTACTTTTTTGACCGATAATTTTTATTAATTTTTGATTAATCTTTTAAGGAAATTTTCCTAATAATTTTCAGTCATTTTTAATTAATTTTTTAGAGTTAATTAAACTGATAAGTTTTACTCATTTTTTAAATTTATGTTTTGACTTAATTTTCTAGAAAATTTCTAGACATTTTAATCAAATTTTTAAAGTCAATTTTCTAGATAATTATTCTTTTCATTTTTAAGTAATTTTTTGTTAGTTTTTTGGTTAATTTTTTATAATTTTTAGTCATCATTTTAACTCAATTTCCAATTTTTTTAAAGGATATATTTTAGATAGTTTTTCCTTAATTTTTCTGTTAATTTTCTGCTTTATTTTTATTATTTTCTACTTGATTTCAAATGATTTTCTAAACCATTGATACAAGGATAATATTACTTCTAGTTGAATATTATACAATCATAATGGCTATTATTAGTATGATGTATAACCAAGCCAAAACACTACTGCATAGTTTGGAACGAGCAGCCGCAGGCATAGGCCTCTATGTCAATGCACACAAAACGGAATATATGTGCTATAATCAAACGGGGGACATCTCCTCTCTAGACGGAACCCCTCTTAAACTAGTAGACAAATTCACTTACCTAGGAAGCAGCGTTGCATCAACCGAAAAGGACATCGACACGAGGTTAACGAAAGCATGGACATCTATCAATAGGCTATCGATTATATGGAAATCAGACCTAACCGATAAAATGAAACGCAGTTTCTTCCAGGCAGCGGTCGTATCGATACTGCTATATGGATGCACTACACTGACTCTGACAAAACGATTGAAGAAGAAGCTAGACGGCAATTACACAAGAATGCTGCAAGCAATCCTGAACAAGTCCTGGCGGCAACACCCTACAAGACACAAACTGTACGGCCACCTGCCTCCTATCGCGAAAACTATTCAAGTTAGACGAACCAGACATGCAGGACACTGCTGGAGAAGCAGGGACGAACTCATAAGTGATGTATTCTTATGGACCCCCACACATGGCCGAGCAAAAGCAGGACGACTAGCACGAACATACATTCAGCAACTATGTGAGGATACGGGATGTTGTCCAGAAGACCTGCCAGAGGCGATGAACGATAGGGAAAAGTGGCGAGAGAGGGTCAGGGATATCTGTGCTACCGGTATGACATCAAAATATACGCTCTATTGGTGGATATTAGAGTACATTGACTGTATCGCTAAAAGTGGTGTCCTGGTTACGACAGCTAATTGTAAGGTTCCAGTTCTGAAGGTCTGGAGAGTAAAGAGCTCCTTCATTGCTATCAATCCCAGGTTCACTCTGAATCGAAGAGGTGATACTTAGCCCAGTTGGCTGGGGCTGTAGAATACACCAACTGCATCAAGTCAAAGAGGTAAGACCCTCCCAACGAGTGCCCTGTATTTGACACTAAACAACTCGATGGTGAGGCTCCAGTTATGCTGGAGCTTTGGTGAGTGAAAACCATTGCTATAGCTCCCAGGTCTAGTCTGTGGTCAAAAAGAACTGTTTAAATGTGTGGAAACAAATGACTCATGCTAAATTGAATTGTTAGAAATAGAACTGTTAGGATATTTAAGGTGTTTACAAATCATATATTAAATGTATTTGTAAAAACAGGATTTGGTTTTAAATAACCATCAATAGTTGATATGCCATAAAACCAAACCAAACAAAGCAAAATAAAACCAGGATATTAGTCTGTCAGGATCCAATTTATAGGTCAAATGGATAAGTATAAAGTGAATATTAAGTGAATATATATATTTATAAAGTGAAACGATAAAATGGTCGTCCTAAAGAAAACTACACTACAGCTTTATTTTAAAATCTTCATTGAAAAAATCATATCAGGTAACGATTATGTAGCCGCCTTCAGCCTCAATCACCGCCTCGATATGGATCCGGAACTGGGAGCATGCCTTTTCCACAAGCGCCGGCAGGAGCTCGGCGAACACTCGGCGGATGGCGGTGATCAGGCTGGCTTTGGTGTTGTGGGCGGTAATGTTGGTGATGTTCTCGACGTATGACCAAACGAAGTAGTCCAGCGGGTTCAGATCGGGGGAAGAGGGGGCAGTGAGAGAAGGGTACAAAGTCATAGCACTCCTTCTGAAGCCACGCCTGGGTCTCTTTGGACTTGTGGGCCGGCGCCGAGCCCTGCTACCACACTCAGGGTCTGCCACCGGCCACCTGATTGCACCAGGGGATCACCACACTCTCCAGCACATCCAGGTACACTTTGGTGTTGACTATCAAGCCGACTTCGAAGATGTGAGGTGGCATGATGTGGCCCTCACTTGAAACCACACCAAAGACCATAACCGTAGCCGGAAACTTTGTTTTCATCACCCTGGGCACGTCTCTGTTATTCGTGGCAATCCAGATTTGCATTTTGAGGGTGCTGGCAATGGGCTGTTGTCATAACTTCGATCTGTAGAGAGCGTAAGTTGTACAGCGGCCTATCTCCGATCTCGCTCGTTGAACATTGTGTCACTTTCAGACTTGATAGAAAGCTCCTATCGCTCTTGGGATGGTCTGCAACAAAAAAAAAGAAAAACGGTTTTCATTAAACGAAAATGGAATCATGTCGTCTTTTCTAGGGTGACAATTTTATCGTTCCACCCTGTATAATGAAAACGATTCCCTAACATCTAGGCATAAGCTAATCCGTGACGAGTTGACATTCAGTTAAAACTAGTCAGTTGATCTAACCAAAAATATGTATGTGTAAGTTGTAAAGTTTATGATCTTTATCGAGGGTGAAACGAAGGCTTCCTTTTCAATAGCTACTACACCGAGATGTAGGAGAGGGTGCTCCTCCTTTCCCTGGATTGCTCCACTTTACCCTTCATCCTTACCTTATAATGCTGAGAATTATGCAAGGCGGTATCGAGTACCATTTTTTGAGTCTTTGGCAAACACTCTACTCATGGTCTGAGTGTTCGGCAATGGTCCAGGTGACCTGGGTTCAATCCTAGGTCGTGTCATACCAAAGACTTGGTACTTGATGCCTCCTTCAGCATTATAAGTTACAGATCAAGAGTAAGTGGAAAAATCGAGAGAAAAGGAGTAGCGCCTCCCCCTACACCGTGGTGTAGCACCTATTGAAAATGGAGCCTTCGGGTCGCCTCCCTTGACTACGGTCGGCCAACTATTTATATGTAAGGAAGTAAAGTTAAGTTGGTGACCGTAGTCGAGGGTGATCAGAAGGCTCTCTTTTCTATAGCTACTACACCGAAGTGTAGAAGTGGGCACTGCTCCTTTCTCTTGATTGCTTCACTTTACCCTTGATCCGAACCTTTTCATGATGAGTGTTAAGCAAGTTAGCATCAATAACTATTTTTTGAGTCTTTGGTATGACTTGACCTAGGATTGAACCCCGGTCTTCCGGGCAATTGGCGAACACTCTAGCCATTTTGCTAATGTCAGGTAACTGACCAAATAACCATAAATCTATAATCTACATGTATGTGATTCTAATTTTTGTAACGGAGTTACTATACTCTATCGTTTGGTTAAAAATAATATCTGCTGATATCAGTTTTTTTTTACTCAAGAAATCATAAAATCTAGGAATATTTGTTATAGAAGAAAATAAACTACTCGTGAATGCACCTTCTCCTTTACGATTTAGAATGTAACTATTAGTTGATTTTTAATCGGAATAAAACAGATTTGAATTGACAGTTTTTCCTTTTCCTAAATAGGTTACCCTGCCCATTCGTCTGGGACTGTAGAATACACCGACTGCTTCTCTGGATATGACACTAAACAATCTAATAAGCCGAATGTGTAATAAAAGCAAAGATGGCAACCTTAGTCCAGGGTGACCCGAAGGCTCCCTTTTTCAATAGCTACCAAACCGAGGTGTTTGGAGTAGCTCATTCCCCTACACCTCGGTGTAGTAGCTATTGAAAACGGAGCTTTCGGGTCATCCTGGACTAAGGTCGCCAACTTTATTTTTTATTCCACATTCTCCCCTACTCTTCATCGGATTGTTTAGTGTCATATCCAGGACACTTGTAGTTGGGGGGTGGTCATACACATCTGCAGAGATGCAGTCGGCGTATTCTACAACCCCTAACAACTGGGCAAGGCAACCCATTGAAGAAAAGGAAAAAATGTCCAGTTTGACCAAGAATTATACTGTTCAGGTCCCGTTTATAAGTTTAAACTGAACTATTTAATCATTTACTTGTATTGAAGCCATTTAACTGGAAGAATAATGTTGAATTAAATTATTAATATTACATAGCAACACTTGAACACATTCAATTTTATCAAAACGAATGAATAATGTTAACTAGAATTATCTGTTTTCGATAGGTTCTTCAGCCTTGGTGAGGCAACTAGTGTAGGCGAAAGAAAACTCTGAATTCAAACCTATTAAACTCTGCTTAAAAATTGACCTTGTGTCATACCCTTCCCTAGAGGAGGGGTTGGTAAATATGATTTTGAATGAAGGAGTTTTTATTTTCTTACAGAAGTGTTGTCAATTGTTCCCCTTGGCAATACAGCAATTATTGAAACCATTTAATTCCCTAAGTATGACGTTTAAACTGCATCTAAGTTTGACGCTCCAGACTTGGAGTTTGAATTTGAAGTTACCATTACGCTTAGCTCTACTCCCATCCCATGTGACAGTACCTGTTTGGGTCTCATTTAAGATTTAAAAAGAACAGTTCCATATTTTACTTGTAATTATAATTAATATTAAATAGAATTATTTGAGTTAAACAGCAACGCTTTAAGCCATTTACGAGGATCATTTCGTATGGACACATTTATTGATAGTAGACACATGAAACTCTAGTCCCCTTCTAAGTAATCTCCTCAGGCTGCAATGCCCTTCTTGTAATGTTCCAACAACTTCTTTAAGGACCCATGGAAGTCCTCTTGTGTGAGCATGTCAATGACCTTCGTCATAGCCTCTTTCGTCTCCTCAATTGTCTCATAACGACAGCCTGTGAGCTTAGGGAATAAGTAAAAGTCACAGGGAGCAAGGTCTGGACTATAGGGAGGGCGGGGAACTGTCTTGATGCCCATCTTGGTCAAATAGTCTGTGACAAGGGTGGAGTTGTGGACTGGTGCATTTTCCTGGTTGAAATGCCACTAATCCGATTTGAAGAGTGCTGGGTCTTCCGACGGAATCTCTTCCTGAACTCCCTTAAAACCTCAACATAGTAACCCTAACCCTGACCCTTTGGCCAATCAACTCTGGTCTATTGACTACCTTACTCCTCCCACACCTCTCATTATCCCTCACAGACTCTCTGCCTTCCTTGAGTCTCTTATGCCACTCAAAAACTGATGCTCTATTCATGAAAGATGGTCCAAACGCAGTCTGAAGCGTTCCATACGTTTCTGTGGCATTTTGTCTAAGTTTAAAACAGAATTTTATTCCATATCGTTCTTCTAAAGTGTCCTCCCGTCCAGATTGCATTTTTGAAATTTACCAGCGGTGACAATCAGAAAATTCCAATTCCTGTTGTAGCTCTTGATTTGAACGTGAAATCATAAGAATTGTTCAGTCATCTCATAAGATGTATAGCAATAACATACCGAAGAGTCTCCGACAATGTCAAATGCCTATACAAAAAAAGTCTGAAAAAAATGCACCACGTTGATCTGTGCAAGCAAATGATTAGTATTATATTAGACAGTATTACCTTGGAAATAAAACTACTAATGTTAAATAGCAATACTTGAAACCATTTAACTGTGGGCAAACATATGATTAATATTAAATATGTCTATTAGTGCTAAATAACAATACTTGGATGGCCCTGTCGGCTTCGGCTGTAGAATACACCGACTGCTTCCCTACAGAGTGGTAAAACTCACTCAAACAAGTGCCCTGGATATGACACGAAACAATCTGATGGTGATGTTCTAGTAATGTTGGAGCTTTGGGGAGTATGGAGTACTCCTTCGTTGCCATTGCTACCAGGTCCACTCAGGACCAGAGTGGTTATACCTAATAGGGTCCTATCTATAGGTCAAACACAACTAAACTCTGTACTCATACTAAATTGAATCGTTTGGAATAGACCTGCTTTGACATTTAACAGTGTGTAAACAAATGACTGATGTGTAATCAATTGTTAGAGATATATAGCAATGCTTGGAACCATTTTACTTTGTTGATTAAATAGAATTGTTTGAAATTGAACAGTTTTTGACATTTAAACTTATGCTAAAATTTACTTTTTGAAATAGAACGCTTTATTTCTTTATTTATCCTGAAAACTGGTGATTAACTAAGAATACTTATTCTAGCTTAACACTTGTACCCGATGAGGATTAACGGAATTTTGTATGAGATAAAGGGTTCAGTTCCAAGTTCAGCGTGTATGAGATAAAGGGTTCAGTTCCAAGTTCCATGTAGGTTTCCGAGTTCGATGTGAAACACTTGAAGAAAGCCGAAGGACGCAAAGTTTAAGACAGAAATTCCAAAATGCGCTAAATGATTAAATGTGTGGGGGTGTCCTCGTGGTGTAATGGTTAATTCGGAATCGTTGTATGTGAATTCGAAATCCAGTCGCGCTATGACGTTCACTTTCGGACAAATACATTTGGGAAAGATATGAATCCCTTAAATCCTCCCAATAAAGAAGAACTCAAATAGTTGTCAGTTGTAGCATCGAATTCAGAGAGGCAACAACTAGTGGTGACACACAGCAACAACAACAACAACAGTAACAACCACAAAAATGGTAGCTGAAGATCGTGAACAGGCCTGGCAACAACCGAAATATGGCGGCACAGACCGACAACGAACATAAAAAAAAAGAGTAATATAAGAATAAAATTAAAAAGAAAAAGTCTATTAAACATTTTCCTTCACCTAAACTTGTTGCTTTACCAAGGCTAAACAACCCCGTCTGCCTTACTATTTTATTTACCCATAACTGAAAGGAGAACAGATGGATTCATGCCTTCTCGAAGAGAATGAGCACAAACGGAAGAGCAAAACTGCCTCGTCCGGGTTTGAACTCAGGTGGTCTATCCCATTTTTAGTATCACTACTGTTCTTCTTGAAAGCTGGCTTTGGCATTATAATAACCTGCAAAGGTTGATATGCCATTAAAAGAAACCAAACCAAACCATTAAATGTGTGTTCCTGTCATGTTCCCCCAACTCTCTCTCATATTCAATTCTCTTCTTGGCTGGATTAAGAATTTTTCATCACTTTCTATAACTAAGCTTACCCTAGATTCGGCACTAGCGCGCCAGTATTAAGCTCATAACCAGAATCGAATTTACCACCCCTTAATAACGATCAGCGAGACAAGTTCACTAACCTTTACCTAAGTCATAAGGGAACCTATTTTGAAAAACTATGTATAAAACACAGTGTGTCAATTCATCCAACCGCTAAGCCACGGGCTGCATGTGACACGACTGTCAAAATGAAAATGCAGCCCCGGATGTTACATTAACTGGCTGACTTCTAACAGGCCGAAGTAATGTACGCACAAAAATAATCCATTCATAGCTGTATATGAAATTAACCTAACTAGAGAAATAAATGAAAAAATTAAATAGAGAAAATAATATAATGTATGTTGGTAGAATTTATCCGATGTAATTTGAATTCCTGTCAACATTAAAATGCATATTTACACTTGGTGTGTTACTTATATTATTATAAACGCCTGTGAATTTCCTTGCTTTTGATTTCAAAATAAGGTCGGATAAATTCAACCAATTTGATTATATTATTTTCGCCGTTTAATTTTTATAGTTAATTCTATTTTTAGGTTAATTTCATATACGACCATGAATGGATTTTTTCCCTATACATTAGATCGGCCTGTTAAGTCAACCTGTTAATATAAAATGCTGGGCTGCATTTACTCGTAAGTCCTGATTCAGCTATCTATTTCTCATACAACAGGGCAACATTAAATCGGCCTGTTAGAAGTCAACCTGTTAATGTAACATGCGGGGCCGTATTTACTAGTTGGCCGTGATAACACTAGGTCATTTTTTAGCGAAGAAAAGCTGGTTTGAATTTAGAGCCTTGCTGAATAATGGATAGAAGAGATCTGTTATTGATATCAAAGTTATCATTCAAATTCGGTGCTAAACAGTTAAATGGTAGATATATCCAGGGAATCATTTATTTAAGTGACAGACAATAAACCAAGAGTCAGTTTGAATACACATCCATCATTGGTTAAATCTTCACGTGATCACCAGTCAGTAAGAAAATAATTCAACAATTTCATTCGTGGCCAAGTAACGTTTGAAGAAAATTGTTGTTTAACCTATGCTCTTAACTCCCCGTAAAAGTGATACAGGTTAAATATGCACATAAAAATGATGTCCGTATTATTTGTTATCCCAATAAAGAAGAACTGAAACAGTTGGCAGTTACAGCAACGAATTCCGAGAGGCAACAACAAGTAGTGACAGACAACAGCAACAAGAACAACAGTAACAACCACAAAAATGGCAGCTGAAGATCGAGAACAGACCTGGCAACAACCGAAATATGGCGGCACAGACCGACAACGAACATAAAAAAGAGTAATATAAGAATAAGATTAAAAAGTAAAAAGTCTATTAGACATTTTCCTTCACCTAGGCTAAACAACCCAGCCTGCCTTACTATTTTGTTTACCCATAACTGAAAGGAGAACAGATGGATTCATGCCTTCTCGAAGAGAATGAGCACAAACGGAAGAGCAAAACTGCCTCGTCCGGGTTTGAACTCAGGTGGTCTATCCCATTTCCAGCGCACCTCTAGGTGTCTAAAAAAGTTTGGTTTGGTTTGGTTGGGTTGGGTTGGGTTTTATGGCATATCAACTGTTGTAGGTTATTTAATCCTAAATCCCCTTTATACATATATATATATATATATATATATGATTTGGTTTCAATTTCAAACAATTCAGTAAACCGGGCCATTGGCCTAATGAGTAAAGTGTTCACCAATGGTCCAGGAGACCGCGATTCGTTTGTAGGTCGATTCATACCAAAGACTCAAAAAATGGTACTTGATACCACCTTGCTTAACATTCAGCATTATATGATGAGGATCAAGGGTAAAGTGGAGCAATCCAGGGAATAGAGTAGCGTCCTCTCCAACACCTCGATGTGGTAGTTATTGAAAAGGGAACCTTCGGGTCACCCTCGACTAAGGTCACCAACATTACTTTACTTACAGTTTCAATGTCAAAAACAATTCTATTTCCAGCAATTCAGTTTAGCATAACTATGTAGTTTTGTTCTATTTGACTCATTGATAGGACCCTATCAGGTGATACCACTCCAGGCCAGAGTGGACCTGAGCATGATGGCAGTGAAGGGGTACTCCGCATTCCCCAAAGCTCCAACATTACTGTAACCTCACCATCAGATTGTTTAGTGTCATAATATCCAGGACACTCGCTTGGGGGCGGAGGTCTTACTCCTCTGCAGGGAAGCGGTCGGTGTATTCTACAGCCCTAGCCAATTTGGCAAGTCTAGAAAAGACTCGCTAATCAGGCTTTTATATAAAATAAAGTGTTTTGAGTCTACTTTTTATGGGCGAGGCCCTTTTCGAATATATAAAGAATTTTAGTAGCACATAAATTTAAAATCGCTATATTGCTTTTGTGGGTGTCTTTTACTTTTGGTGGCTAAACGTTCCTGTTTTTTATCCAATTGGGAATTATACAAGAAATGCAAGTGAGTTATTTGAAAATTTTGACCCAGCCAATGTTGTACTTATTGACTTGCATATCTCTTCATATTCCCGCATTTTTTTCCTCTCTCTTTAACGGAAGACATTGTTTTAATTATGAAAAACAAAACTAAAACCTATCTAGCCAAATTCTTCAAATTACATGGTCCTAATTTGTTTTATTTCTTTGTCCTGAGTTTCTCGAAAACACTTTTAGCCATAAGAAATTTAATTAACCTTCGAAACTAATTAAAATTTTTATTTTATTTTATTTTTATTTTTCACTTGATAGGCGACAATTTTAACCAGGCTTTCCAAATTGTTTGTTTGCTTCTTGCATTGTTTTGTTTTGTTGTTGTTGTTTTGTTTTGTTTTTTCTTTTTTTTTTTTTTTGGCTTTAATTTTGACATGATTTTAATTTTGATTTGAAATGTTATACTCGCTTGAAATGGAGAACGTTTACAAAGACGCCTAAAGAAATTATATTTTGTGAAAGATTATTAATTGTGTAATAATAATAATAATAGACATTTCACACGAGAAAACCTGGCCCTGGCGAAGAAAAGGAAACCTTAAGAGAGAAACAGAATCTCTCCCAATAGCAGCACAAAACAACGCCATTATAACCAAACATCATAACATAATATGTTTATTGGTGCTAAAAAACAATACTTGGATGGCCCAGTCGGCTTCGGCTGTAGAATACACCGATTGTTCCTTGCAGAGTGGTAAAACTCCCCAAAACGAGTGCCCTGGATATGACACGAAACAATCTGATGGTGATGTTCAAGTAATGCTGGAGCTTTGTAAAGTGCGGAGTACTCCTTCGTTGTCATTGCTACCAGGTCCACCCAGGACCGGAGTGGTTATACCTGATTGGGTCCTATCTATGGGTCAAACACAACTAAACTCTGTACTCATACTAAACTGAATCGTTTGAAATAGAACTGTTTTGACATTTAAATGTGTGTAAACAAATGACCGATATTTAATCAATTGTTAGAGATATATAGCAATGCTTGGAACCATTTTACTTTGTTGATTAAATAGAATTGTTTGAAATTGAACAGTTTTTGACATTCAATCTGAGTACTTATGCTAAAATGAATTGTTTGAAATCATCATCATCATATCGTGCTGGTAGAACGGATTTATCCTGAAAACTGGTAATTAACTAAGAATACTTATTCTAGCTTAACACTTGTACCCGATGAGGATTAACGGAATTTTGACTATATACCAGCGTGTATGAGATAAAGGGTTCAGTTCCAAGTTCCATGTAGGTTTCCGAGTTCGATATGAAACACTTGAAGGAATTATACTTTGCGAAAGATTATTAATTGTGTAATAATAATAATAATAATAATGATAAACATTTAACACGAGAAAACCTGGACCTGGCGAAGAAAAGGAAACCTTAAGAGAGAAACAGAATCTCTTCTAATAGCAGCACAAAACAACGCCATTATAAACATCAAAGCGAGAATAGATAAGACGCAACAAAATAGCAAATGTAATTTGTGTGGTGATAGATACGAAATGGTCAATCACATTATACGCGAATGGAGCAAATTAGCACAGAAGGAGTATATGACTAGACACGACTGGGTGGGCCAGGTGATCCACTGAGAGATGAGAAAAAAATTGAAATTTAACCATATGAACTAATGGTATATGTACAACACAGCATCTGTCCAAGAAAATGACACACATAAACTTCTATGGGACTTAGGCATACACATGGATCACCTAATCTCGGCCAGAAGACCAGACCTTGTAATTATCAACAAAAAAAAGAGAACTTGCAACATTGTGGACTTTGCTGTCCCAGCTGACCTCAGAGTAAAACTGAAAGAATATGAAAAGATGGATAAGTACTTCGACCTTGCTATGGAATTGAGAAAACTATGGAACATGCTGGTGACAATTATGCCAATTGTGATTGGTGCTTTTGGTTCAGTAACTAAAGAATTATCAAAGGGATTGGAGGACCTGGAAGTTGGAGGACAAGTGGAGACTATCTAAACTACAGCATTATTGAGATCGACCAGAATACTGAGAAGAGTCCTGGAGACTTGAGGAGACTTGCTGTCACTCAAACTCCAATGAAAGACTATCAGCTAAAATTGATGATGTGAAAAACTCTAGTGAGCAAATGATAATAATAATAACAATCCATCCTAGAAAATGAGATTCACAAAATTCTCCTAGATTTTTAGGTAAAAACAGATTTCCTCTTTCCTGTGTGAAGATCAGATCTGGTGATAATTGAGTAAAAATAAGAGGACCCGTTGAAAAGTGGACTTTGCCGTCCTAGTGGTCCACCGAATGAAAATCAAAGAAAAACGAAAGGACAGTCAAGTACTTGAACTTTACCAGATTACAGAAAAAGTTAAGTAACCATTCAAAGTGCTTCTTTAAGATCGGCGAGAATACTGAGAAGAGTCCTGGACACCTGAAGAGACTTGCTGTTACTCAGACTCCAGTCAAATACCATCAGCTAACGCCGGTGGCAAAAACTCACAATGAGTTAGTTATAAGATAATTTGCCTGGGAGCTGAAAAGATAGTTTACCAGATTACAGAAAAAGTTAAGTAACCATTCAAACTCATCACCGTCACTTTCATGTCCCATAACTTTTTTGTTCTCTGGCAAGGTTCAATTACTTGTGTCTGTTGTGGTCTTCAGATAAGACCGGTGGAAGAACAACTCAAACAACGGGTGATAGGTAAATGTTATTGTATAAGCAGAAAAAGGAAGTCATACAAAGGAAGTACTAGCCGTGCTCGACTTGCAGTCCGTCTTTCAAATGTCTCGTAAGGAACGAGAAGTTGTCTCCCCTGAACGAGCTAAGCTCGGGGAATATGTTTAGATTGGACGAGTCCATCTTTGGGGTATGGTAGGATATGTCCCTATAACAGTATCTCTTTTTGTTTTAACTTTTTTTTCACTCTTTGGTCTACTGGGATAGCACAGTCAAGTATACGGCTTTCTTTCTTTCTTTTTTTCTCTCTTTACCAAATTATCACTAGGTTTGGTTTTCTGGCCGGGACAAGTTTGTATCCCAAATCTCCCAAGTTTGTATCCCAAATCTCCGACAGTTTTGTGAGTCTCACTTTCCAAGACGGTTTCTGGTTTCTGCATATGCCATTTGGTAATATGATCGAATTTCAATTTCTTGCACAATTCCTAGTGGTTAACCTTTCCCACCCAATCATGTCTAGACTTCTACTCTTTTTGCGCTAGTTTGCTGCATTCGCTTAATATGTAATTAATCGTTTCTTCACTAAATAATTTACATTTTCTATTCTGTGTTTCTAATAATTTTTGCTTAGACATAGTTGGTCCTTATGGCGTTGTTTGGGCTGCTATTGGAAGAGATTCAGTTTTTCTCTTAAAGTTTCCATTTCTTAGATATATCCAGGTCTTCTCATGCAAGATTTTGTCACTTTGTCGCTTGAAATATCCGTACAGTTGTTTTTCTTGTTATTTCTGTTTCCTAGCTTTTGTTGTTCTGTTTATCATTTTGATAGCTGTAATTAGTCTTTCTTTGTTCTTTTTTTAATATAGCTTTCGAGTCGTCGTATTGATGTATCCATGATATCTTTATTACTGGCGAGTCATCAATCAATATCAAACGAGAAACATCTTAACCCTAACTGATAGCTCCTTGAAACTAGTAGACAAATTCACCTACCTCGGGAGTAATGTTTAATCTACTGAAAATGATACCGGTACGCAACTAGTAAAGGTATGGTCAGCTATCGATAGACTATCGGTCATATGGAAGTCGGACCTATCCGATAAAATAAAGCACGTCCCCCCACTACCAAAAAAAGACTTGATGGCAATCGCATAAAAATGCTACGAGACATATTGAACAAATCCTGGAAGTAACATCCCAAAAAGCAGCAGCTGTACGGTCACCTACCTCCCATCTTTAAAACCATTCAAATCAGGACAAGATATGTAGGACACTGCTGGAGAAGTAAGGGTTGGCTTACAAACGACGTTCTCCTGTAGACTCCTTCACACGGACGTGCAGGTCTTGGACGTCCGGCTTGAACCTATGTACAACAGCTCCGTACAAACACAGGATGTCGTCTAGAGGACCTGCCGAATGTGATGGACGATAGAGATGAATGGAGAAGCAGAATCAGATAAATCCGTGCTCGTGTCTTGACATGATGATGAAGATGTTTTCTTACAGATGTAAGGCCTTATGCCTCGTTATTATCTTTCTTGTTTTCTGGTTCATTTATTGAAGTTCTTCCCTTTATCCATTATGCTGCCGAGTAACTTAATAGGGAGACGCCCCCGGTGTTTATCTTCCTGTTGTGCTTGGTTTCAAGAAGTTTAGTCCTTCGCCGGAGATATTCTATTTTTGATATTTTTTTCTTACATCTTCTTTTTTTGGATCATGTCCAGTTTCTTATCCCCAAGTACTTGTAATTTCCATTTTCTCCAAGAGTTCAATTCCTTCTGTTATTTATCGTTTTCCGCTTCTCCTTATTAGCATGGTAGATTTTTCAATGACAAATTCCATTCCTATTTTCTGACTGTATATTCTTATTGTTTCCCTTTCCTCCGAACGTTCTGATTTTTGGGTGGTTTGGTAGTTCTATACCTTCTGTTATTTGTCATTTTCCGCTTCTCTTTATTAGCATGGTAGATTTTTTCTATGACAAATTCCATTCCTATTTTCTGACTGTATATTCTTATTGTGTGTATGACTGGAGCTTTGAGGAATGTGGAGTTCCTTCTCATTGACATCGCTCCCCGGACCACTCTAGCCCGGAGTGGTAGCACCTGAGAGGGTCCTATCTATGGATCAAATAGAACTAAAGTGTGTACTTATGCTAAGCTGAATTGTTTGCAATAAAACTGTTTTTGTAAGCTAAGCTGAATTGTTTGAAATAGAATTGTTTTTAACATTAAAACTGTTCTTACTCTAAAGGGAATTGTTTGAAATAGCATTGTTTTGACATTTAACTGAGTGTAAACTAAAACTATACTTATACTAAACTGAATACTTGTATCAGAACTGTTTGACTATACTGAATAGCTTGAAATAGAAATGTTTTTGGCAACTAAACTGTGTACTTATGTTAAACCTAAACAAGCAAATCATCACACAATAAGCATATTTAACAAATAGCCACGAATGAGTGGGGAAAGTGATTCATTGAGAATCGTGCAATTAATTAAAGTTGGACCATACTACCAAATGGTTCACGCGCAAACTAGAATCCGTCCCGGAGAATAAGACCCACAAAATTCCCAGGGATTTTGAGATAAAAACTGATCACCTAATCCCAGTTAGAAAAACAGACCTGGTGATAGCTATCAACAAAAAAAAAAAAAGAGATCCTGCTAAATGGTGAACTTTATTTTCCTGCCAACCAAAGAGTGGAAATCAAAGAAAATGAAAAAAGAGACAGATACTTTAATCTTGTCAGAGAACTAAAATGTGACGGTTTATACCTACTGTAATTAGTGCACTAGGAACAATCCCCAAAGGTAAAATAAAAAGGCGAGAGTCGGAAATCGGAGGACGAGTTGATACCATCTAAATTACAGCCTTGTTGAGGTCGGACAGAATACTGTGAAGAGTCCTAGAGACCTGATGAGACTTGCTGCCACTCAAACTCCAGTGAAAGTCCATCATCAAACGTTGGTATGAAAAACTAATGATAATAATAATTATTATAACGATTGTAATTGTAGTATTAAAAATTAAAATATTAGTATATTATATTAGTATTAAAATTCAGCTTCGAAAAACTTCTAGTGTCAGCAACGCTTACAAATGAGACGGAACGAAATGCCGAGGGTATACGAAAAATAAAATTAAGAAAACGAAACGAAACGTAACATTGACATACAAAAAAAAATTCTGTTTTACATCTTACAGTCACACAATAAAACTTTTAGGTTAGAAATATAAGAAACTCGAAGATTTTTTTGAATACTGAATCCAACACTGAAAATATTCCCCAATATATTTTTTAAAATCAATAGTTTTACAGACATCATGGATCTTCTCTACTTCATAGATTTGGTTCCATTGTACATCTTTGCGTACCACTTTCTTTTAATATTTGAACTTTGTATATATACTTATAAACCTCTCTCTCTCTCTCTCTCTCTCCTCTCTCTCTCTCTCTTCTCTCTCTCTCTCAACCTACACACACACATACACACACACACATATATATATATATGTATAAGTTGTTGGCGACTGTAGTCGAGGGCGACCAGAAAGCTCCCGTTTCAATAGCTACTAAACCGGGGTGTAGGGGAAGGCGCTACTCCTTTCCCTGGATTGCTCCACTTTACTCTCGATGCATACCTTGTATTGCTGAGTGCTAAGCAAGAAAGTATCAAGTACCATTCTTAAAGTCTTTCGTATGATGCGACCTGGGATTGAAACCAGGTCTCCGGGACCATTGGCGAATACTCTACTCACGAGAGCAATATATAAAATCTGTCAAAAATATTCAGAGTATGTATAATTGATATGAAATTTGGCAACATCCTAGTCTTTAGAAACATCTTCTTGCCAACAAATTTGATATTTAATGTTTCAATTGAAATAAATAATTTTCAAATCAAAAAATCAAACAAAGAAAAAGGTAAACAAATTTTGATTTGAAAAAAAAGAACCATTTTTTCCGATGAATCATTAAACATCAATTACATTGCCCAGTAGATTGTTTGGAAAGCTTAATACGTTGCCATATATAATGAATATCTCTTCTAGATACGAGGATCATTAAATAAGTTTCCAGACTTTTTTCGTATGGGCACTTTTATTGATAGTATACACATGAAACTCTAGTCCCCTTCGAAGTAATCTCGTCCGGCTGCAATCCATTTGTTGTACCGTTCCAACAACTTCTTCAAGGCCTCATAGAAGTCCTCTTATGTGAGCGTGTCAATGACCTTCGTCACAGCCTCTTTCATCTCCTCAATTATCTCATAACGACAGCCTCTGAGCTTAGGGAATAAGCAAAAGTCACAGGGAGCAAGGTCTGGGCTATAGAGAGGCTGAGGAACTGTCTTGACACCCATCTTGGTCAAATAGTCTGTGACAAGGATGGTGTTGTGGACTGGTGCATTTTCCTGGTGGAAATGCCACTGACCCGATTTGAAGAGTGTTGGCCTCTTCCGACGGAATCTCTTCCTGAACTCCCTTAAAACCTCAACATAGTAACCCTAACCCTAACCCTTTGGCCAATCAACTCTGGTGTATTGACTTCCTTATTCCTCCCACGCCTCTCATTATCCCTCACAGACTCCCTGCCTTCCTTGAATCTCTTATGCCACTCAAAAACTGATGCTCTATTCATGAAAGAATAGTCTGAAGCATTCCATACGTTTCTGTGGCATTTTTTCTAAGTTTAAAATAGAATTTTATTGCATATCGTTCTTCTAAAGTGTCCTCACGTCCAGATTGCATTTTTGAAATTCACCAGCAGTGACAATCAGGCTTTAGTAGGGTGTATTCCAATTGCTTCTGGTGCAGTTCATTTGAAGCTGAAATCATAAAAATTGGTCAGTCATCTCATAAGATATACAGCAATAATATATTTAATTTTCAAGAGTCTACAACAATTTTAAATGCCTGTACAAAAAAGTCTGGAAACTTATTGAATACACCACGTATCTTAATTTTTTGCCTTTTTCTTCCACATTTTATATCCATCTTACTCTTACTCTCTCTCTCTCTCTCACACACACACACACACACACACTCATATATATGTATATATATATATATATATATATATATATATATAATGAAACAGGAAGAAAACTCCACCATGGTTAAATTTTTATTATAAATAGACTGTTTTCACCCTCAAATTAAGCGCGAATGTCGTCTGAAGAGACAAAGATTATAATATTCTTCGACGAAATAACTTTTTAATAACATTATAACTGTGTTTGAGTTTTCTTCTAATTACATTGTATACACTCTGTATATGAGTTTTATTGTATAAATCTGGATAGAGAATATATAACACTAGACATACATCGAGCACACCTACAGATTTATATGAAATTCCTCATATATTCTATATGCGAATAATCCACACCAATTGTCTTTGGACGCCGACTGGATATTACTGATATATATATATATATACACAGACAGAAAGAGAGAGAGAGAGAGAGAGAGAGAGAGAAAGAGAGAGAGAGATAAATTGATAACAAGGTAAACTAAATAGAGGGAGAGATTTATTGAGAAACAAAGTCGACACTATAGCGTTTCGGTTCTAATGAACCATCATCAGGGCTGTGAGGGATGATATTTGGGATGTTAAATCAACGATGAATGCTTAAAAATTAAAAATTACAAAAACCTAGGGAAAATCTGCATATCAAGAAAGAGTTGGCTGTTTTATTGATATACAGATTACCTAGGTTTCCGTATATTGTATTTTTACACATCCATCGTTGATTTAACATCACTAATACCATCCCTCATAGCCCTGATGATGGTTCATTAGAACCGAAACTCTATAGTATCGACTTTGCTTCTCAATAAATCTCTCCTTCTACTTGGATTACCTTATTAATTTTTCTTTACAAATCGTCGGATTACACTCCATTATTTGGGGGTGTCCTTGTGGTGTAATGGTTAAAGGGATGGACTGCAGAATCGTAGTAAGCGAGTTCGTCCTCCAGTCGCGCTATTACGTTCACTTTCGGACAATATACCCTTGGGAAAGGTATTGGACCCCCTTCTCCTCCCAGCTATGGGTTAAATAGTACCACCACTGTTTTTCTAGGAGAGTGGCTTTGGCATTAAATAACCTACAAAGGTTGATATGCCATTAAACAAAGAAACCAAGAAACTCCATTATTTGGTTAAAGTGTTCGCTAATAGCCCGGGTGACCTGGGTTCGAAAATGGTACTGAACACTCGGCACTATAAGTTACGGATCAAGGGTAACGTGGAGCAATCCAGGGAAATGGATAGCGGCCTCCCTTACACCTTGGTGTAGTAGCTATTGAAAAGGGAGCCTTCTGGTCACCCACGACTATGGTCACCAACTTTACTTACTTATTTACTTTTATACATATATATATATATATATATATATGTATGTAGTAAATTTTTTATCATTGCTCTTTTTTTGCTTTTTTACAAGATACTTCTATAGTAAATATACTTTTTTTTCGTACGTCGACAAGGCACATCTATAGTAAAATTCATATATTACCTCTATTCTTTGATTAAAAGGCACTTCTACTGTAAATGTCTATATTGTTATTTTTTTTTATTTACAAGCCTCTTCTATAGTAATCTTCTATAGTAATCTTTATAGTAATCTTCTCTCGTAATCTTTATTCCCTCATACAAAAAACATTTTCTTTTCCTTTGTATATGTGATTTTTAAAATAAAGATTAACAAATTAATTTGAAACAATTCAACTTTAAAATAATATATATAATTTCTTCCTCATCAACTGGTAATTCTGAAGTAAATTTTAAAATTTTTCTTTTTTCTAGTTTAGAGGGCACTCATAAAGCATATTTTCAAATTTTCTAGTTTTATATATATATATATATATATATATATATATATATATATATATAATGATCTCATTCCCCACTATATATATATATATATAATGATCACATACCCCCCTATATATATATATATATAGGGAGTATGCGATCATCATTATGTGATGATGATTGCACGAAGTCCTTTCACTTTCTTTATCCATCCATCCCTATAGTCCATCACCCCAGGCTGGTCCTCTAGATGGCACCCAGTGTCCACTCCCAACTAATGTATGTATATTCTTGATGGTCGGCCAATACTAGTGTGCTCATAACATCGCTTATGAGTTCGTCTTTACTTCACCAGCAGTTCCCATCATGCCTTGTTCGTCTTAATTGAATGGTGTGTAAGATGGGTGTTATGTGGCCCTACAGCTGTTTTGGGGGCGCTGTTTCCAGTATCTATTTTTAAAAACTCTAAGGATTCTTATACAGTTCCTATCTAGATTTTTTCCATGCGTTTCGCGAGAGTCCTGGTTGTGCAATTTTACAGTAATACTAACTCGTCCGCTGCTTGAAAGAATTCCCGTTTCATTTAATCAGAGAGACCAGATTTTCATATGATCGACAACCTGCCAAAAGCGGTGTTTTTCGTCCATCCCACCAACTGGACGAGAGTGGAACAAGGCCTTTTTAAGGTGGGTCCAGATGCAGGGCCGTAGCTCAGACGCGCCCAGCATTCCCAAAAATTCCTGAGGCCCGTCGACATTCCCCTAAAGAGGGGCGCCTCAGGCACCAAGCGATAAACCAAACCCCTCTGAGGAGGGTTAAAGTCTGGGGGGACGGCCCCCTGAGGCTTTAGGTGTGTGTAGTGACGAGACACACCCGACCAGATCCGTGGTCCAATACAAGTAATTTTAAAAGAAGACTCATAAATGTGACTCTGATAGGAATTACTGATGCGTCAGTCTATGGAAAATGAAGAGGTATTCCATATCATGCAGAGCTACAGATATGAAATCTCATCACCAAATGCTGTTTACTTGGGACATTAGCTTTGGCGGGCTTTTACCTCTCATCCTGCGAAGTAGTCACAATATTCCCAGCAAACAAACCTGGATAATGCATGAAATTGTTTTGAACTGCATTGATACTGCGACTAAATTATAGGCGCTTAATTAATAACGATTTAAAATGATAGAAAACTTTATTATTGCAATAACTCTTAAAAGATTGACAAAACGATTTAAGTATGCAGTATTTAGCTGCTAAGAATTATTGGGAACTTTATTGAAATATTGGCTCTTAAAACATTGATAAGGCAACTAAATATGAAGTGTTTCCCAGTATAAAATTATCGAGAACTTTATTAATATATTGGTTCTTTCGAACATTGATATCAAAATTAAGTATCAAATCTTTAGCTGTTTGAAATAGTTTGGAATTTTATTAATACATTGGCTCTTAAAAACATTGATATTACAGATAAGTAGGAAGTGTTTAGCCGCTTAGAATAATTGGGGACTTTATTGCAAAATTGACTTTTAAAACCTTGATAAGGCATCTATAGATGAAGTATTTACCAGTATAAAATAATCGGGAACTTATTAATACATTTATTCTTAGAACATTGATATTACAATTAAGTATGAAGTGTTTACCTGTTTAAAATAGTTTGAATTTTATTACAATATTGGCTTTTAGAACATTAATATAGCATCTACGTATTAACGTTTTACCTATTAAAAATAATTGGGAATTCAATTAATAATTTGGCTCTTAAAACTTTGATATTCAACTACGTTTGAAGATTGTTTTTTTGTTTAAAATAATTGGGAATTTTATTAATACATTGGCTCTTAGAACATTGATATTGCTACGACGTATGAAGTGTATACCTGTTTAAAATAATTAGGAACATTATTAATATATAACCTCTTAAAAACATTGATATTACAATTAAGTATGAAGTGTATACCTGTTTAAAATAGTTGGGAATTTTATTTATACATTGGCTCTTAGAACATTGATATTGCTACAACGTATGAAGTGTATACCTGTTTAAAATAATTAGGAACATTATTAATATATTACCTCTTAAAAACATTGATATTACAATTAAGTATGAAGTGTATACCTGTTTAAAATAGTTGGGAATTTTATTTATACATTGGATCTTAGAACACTGATATTGCTACAACGTATGCATTGTATCATCACCATCATCATTTCGTGCCGCTAGCACGGATATCTCTGACCCTCTCTCGCCACTTCTCCCTATCGTTCATCGCCTCTGGCAGGTCTTCAGGGCTACATCCCGTATCCTCACATAGCTGTTGTATGTATGTTCGAGCTGGTCGCCCTGCTTTTAATCGGTCATATGTGGGGGTCCATGGGAGTACATCACTTATGAGCTCGTCCTTGCTTCTCCAGCAGTGTCCTGCATGTCTGGTTCGTCTAGCTTGGATTGTTTTCGTGATGGGAGTCAGGTGGCCGTATAGTTCGTGCCCTGTGGGGTGTTGCTGCTAGGACTTGTTCAATATTGCTCGCAACATTCTTGTGTAATTGCTGTCCAGCTTCTTCTCCAGCCGTTTAGTAGGCGTCCACATTAGCTCTTAAAAATATTGATATGACAATTAAGTATGAAGTGTATACCTGTTTAAAATAGTTGGGAATTTTATTAATACATTGGCTCTGAGAACATTGATATTGCTACTACGTATGAAGTATACACCTGTTTAAAATAATTGGGAATTTTATTAATACATTGGGTCTTAAAACATTGATATTTAACTACGATTGAATTTTTCTTTTTTTTTAAATAATTGAGAATTTCATTAATACATTGGCTCTTAAAACATTAGTATGGTGACTAAGTATGAAAAACTCACCAATTTACAAATAAGATTAATTCTTTCTGCTTCTCTTTTGAAACAGATATCATGTAACTTTATAGATAGTTAAAATACATTTTTACTAAAAACAATTTCTTTAACAAAAGGCATCGTTACTTTTTAGTTCAGTTGAGCTATTATGTAATCAATACATAAAAATATAAAACATCCTCGCTCAAACAGTGGAGCTTACAATACATCGACTGTATCACCTGCAGGGGTGTAAGACCTCAACACCCAAAAAGAATGTTCCAGGTAGAAGGTGTATACGATAAGTTTCGAGACTTTCGTATGGGCATTAAAAATTGTCGTAGACTCTTGAAAAACAGTATCTTATTGCTATACATCTTATGAGATGACTGACCAATTTTTATGATTTCAGATTCAAATGAACAGCTACAGCAGCAATTGGAATACACCCTACTAAAACCTGATTGTCACAGCTGGTGAATTTCAAAAATGCAATCTGACACTTTACAAGAACGATATGCAATAAAATTCTGTTTTAAACTTGGAAAAAATGCCACAGAAACCAATGGAATGCTTCAGACTGCTTTTGGGGCATCTTGCATGAATCGAGCATCAGT
>OY757943.1:23567086-23612086 GCA_963585895.1 Sepioteuthis lessoniana
AGATAGATAGATAGATAGATAGATAGAATGAAAAAAGATAAAATGAAAAGATTAGGATAGATAGATAGATAGATAGATAGATAGATAGATAGATAGATAGATAGATAGATAGATAGAATGAAAAAAGATAAAATGAAAAGATTAGGATAGATAGATAGATAGATAGATAGATAGATAGATAGATAGATAGATAGAATGAAAAAAGATAAAATGAAAAGATTAGGATAGATAGATAGATAGATAGATAGATAGATAGATAGATAGATAGATAAAATGAAAAAAGATAAAATGAAAAGATTAGGATAGATAGATAGATAGATAGATAAAATGAAAAAAAGATAAAATGAAAAGATTAGGATAGATAGATAGATAGATAGATAGATAGATAGATAGATAAAATGAAAAAAAGATAAAACGAAAAGATTAGGATAGATAGATAGATAGATAGATAGATAGATAAAATGAAAAAAGATAAAATGAAAAGATTAGGATAGATAGATAGATAGATAGATAAAATGAAAAAAGATAAAATGAAAAGATTAGGATAGATAGATAGATAGATAGATAGATAGATAGATAGATAGATAGATAGAATGAAAAAAGATAAAATGAAAAGATTAGGATAGATAGATAGATAGATAGATAGATAGATAGATAGATAGATAAAATGAAAAAAGATAAAATGAAAAGATTAGGATAGATAGATAGATAGATAGATAGATAGATAAAATGAAAAAAGATAAAATGAAAAGATTAGGATAGATAGATAGATAGATAGATAGATAGATAGATAGATAGATAGATAAAATGAAAAAAGATAAAACGAAAAGATTAGGATAGATAGATAGATAGATAGATAAAATGAAAAAAGATAAAACGAAAAGATTAGGATAGATAGATAGATAGATAGATAGATAGATAGATAGATAGATAAAATGAAAAAAGATAAAATGAAAAGATTAGGATAGATAGATAGATAGATAGATAGATAGATAGATAGATAGATAGATAGATAGAATGAAAAGAATAGGATAGATAGGTAGATAGATAAATTGAAGAAAAAGGATGAGATAGATAGATAGATAGATAGATAGATAGATAGATAGATAGATAAAATGAAAAAAGATAAAATGAAAAGATTAGGATAGATAGATAGATAGATAGAATGAAAAAAGATAAAATGAAAAGATTAGGATAGATAGATAGATAGATAGATAGATAGATAGATAGATAGATAGATAGATAGATAGATAGATAGATAGAATGAAAAGAATAGGATAGATAGGTAGATAGATAAATTGAAGAAAAAGGATGAGATAGATAGATAGATAGATAGATAGATAGATAGATAGATAGATAAAATGAAAAAAGATAAAAATGAAAAGATTAGGATAGATAGATAGATAGATAGATAAAATGAAAAAAAGATAAAATGAAAAGATTGGGATAGATAGATAGATAGATAGATAGATAGATAGATAGAATGAAAAAAGATAAAATAAAAAGATTAGGATAGATAGATAGATAGATAGATAGATAGATAGATAGATAGATAGATAAAATGAAAAAAGATAAAATGAAAAGATTAGGATAGATAGATAGATAGATAGATAGATAGATAGATAGATAGATAGATAAAATGAAAAAAGATAAAATGAAAAGATTAGGATAGATAGATAGATAGATAGATAGATAGATAGATAGATAAAATGAAAAAAGATAAAATGAAAAGATTAGGATAGATAGATAGATAGATAGATAGATAGATAGATAGATAGATAGATAAAATGAAAAAAGATAAAACGAAAAGATTAGGATAGATAGATAGATAGATAGATAAAATGAAAAAAGATAAAATGAAAAGATTAGGATAGATAGATAGATAGATAGATAGATAAAATGAAAAAAGATAAAATGAAAAGATTAGGATAGATAGATAGATAGATAGATAAAATGAAAAAAGATAAAATGAAAAGATTAGGATAGATAGATAGATAGATAGATAAAATGAAAAAAGATAAAATGAAAAGATTAGGATAGATAGATAGATAGATAGATAGATAAAATGAAAAAAGATAAAATGAAAAGATTAGGATAGATAGATAGATAGATAGATAGATAGATAGATAGATAGATAGATAGATAGATAGATAGAATGAAAAAAGATAAAATGAAAAGATTAGGATAGATAGATAGATAGATAGATAGATAGATAGAATGAAAAAAGATAAAATGAAAAGATTAGGATAGATAGATAGATAGATAGATAAAATGAAAAAAAGATAAAATGAAAAGATTAGGATAGATAGATAGATAGATAGATAGATAGATAGATAGATAAAATGAAAAAAGATAAAATGAAAAGATTAGGATAGATAGATAGATAGATAGATAGATAGATAGATAGATAGATAGAATGAAAAAAGATAAAATGAAAAGATTAGGATAGATAGATAGATAGATAGATAGATAGATAGATAGATAGATAGATAGATAGATAAAATGAAAAAAGATAAAATGAAAAGATTAGGATAGATAGATAGATAGATAGATAGATAGATAGATAGATAGATAGATAGATAGATAAAATGAAAAAAGATAAAATGAAAAGATTAGGATAGATAGATAGATAGATAAAATGAAAAAAGATAAAATGAAAAGATTAGGATAGATAGATAGAGAGATTGAAAAGAATAGGATAAATTGGTAGATGCATAAATTAAATAAAAAGAATAGGATAGCTTGAGAGATATAACGATAGATGAAATGAAAAAGATAGATAGATAGATAGATAGATAGATGTGAAACAAATTAGATACCCAACAACCATCCAAGTAAGATGAATACGGATTGCTGTCCACTTCTGCAGAAGGACGAACTCATAAGCGACGTTCTTTTATGGATACCTACACATAAACGCGCCAGTTTTGGCCAACAACCAAGTATTTAAATACATCATCTCTGTGCAGACACTGGATGCAGTCTCAAAGACGTGCCAAGAGCAATAAATCATCGGGACGGATGGCGAGAGAGTGTTATAGGAATCGAGCAAACTGATGATAATAGATAAATACTAAACTAATCATCATCATCATCATCATATCGTGCTGGCAGCACGGATATCCCTGACCCTCTCTCGCCACTCCTCCCTATCGTTCATCGCCCTAGGTAGGTCTTCAGGACAACAACCTGTATCCTCACATAGCTGCTGAATGTACGTTCGTGCTGGTCGTCCTGCTTTTGCGCGGCCGTGTGTGGGGATCCATAAGAGTACATCTCTTATGAGTTCATCTCTGCTTCTCCAGCAATGTCCTGCATGTCTGGTTCGCCTAACTTGAATAGATTTCGTGATAGGGGGCAGGTGTCCGTACAGTTGGTGTCTTGTGGGGTGTTGCTGCCAGGACTTGTTCAGGATTGCACGCAGCATTCTTGTGTAATTGCCATCTAGTTTCTTCTCCAGCCGTTTTGTTAGCGTCCATGTAGTGCATCCATATAGCAGTATCGATGTGACCGCTGCCTGGAAGAAACTGCGTTTCATTTTATCGGTTAGGTCTGATTTCCATATAGTCGATAGCCTATTGATAGCTGTCCATGCTTTCGTTAACCTCGTTTCGATGTCCTTTTCGGTTGATTCGACGCTGCTTCCTAGGTACGTGAATTTGTCTACTAGTTTAAGAGGGGTTCCTTCTAGAGTGGAGATGTCCCCTGTTTGGTTATAGCACATATATTCCGTTTTGTGTGCATTAACATGTAGGCCTATGCTTGCTGCTGCTCGTTCCAGGCTATGCAGAAGTGTTTCGGCTTGGTCAGGTGTATTTGCCAGTATCGCTATGTCATCGGCGTAGTCGGCGTCGGTAATTGTTGTTGCGGGATATCTTCTGCTTCTTTTCTTCGTCAGTTCGAAGCCATTCTCTTTGATTTTGTCAATCGATGTTCTAAGTACGTAGTCTAGACAAATGATAAAGAGATACGGAGCCAGCGTGTCCCCTTGTAGTACTCCTGCTACAATGTCGAAGTATTCTGTGTCTCCATCTGGTGATCGTACTTTTACTTTAGTGTTTCTATAGAGAATCGTTATTGCCGCTACGGTTTCTTTAGGTATGCCGTACGCTAGTAGGATTTGTTCCATCTTTCCTCTGTGAATGGAGTCGAAAGCCTTGGTAAAGTCGACAAATATTAATGTCGCTTGTAGGTTCTTTGCCCGTACACCCTCAAGGATTCTGCGGATGGTTAGTATTTGTGAGGTCGTAGATCTATTTCTTCGGAAGCCATTTTGGTTTTTTCTAAGTATGTTGTCGATTTTGGGTTCTATGCGGTTTCGTAGTAGGGCATTGTAGATTTTGGCAGCTATGGATGTAAGTGTTATGCCTCGGTAGTTTTTGGCTAATCCGAGGTCTCCCTTTTTAGGGAAGGGGAGTATGCATCCCTTCGTCCATCTATCTATCGGATTTTGATTGTATACTGCGTTGCAGTGTCGGAGCAGTATGTCGTCGAATTGTCTGGTCTTCCATACTTCCGGGGGAATTTCGTCCAGTCCTGCAGCTTTCCTATTTTTAATTTTTCTGAGAACCGAGTCGAGTTCTCCTTGTGTGAACGGTCCAAGTTTAATGTCTAATTGTTTGCTAATTATTCTGGTGATTGGTTCATGCGTTATTTTTGGTGGGTTTCCAAGTAAGTTTTCGAAGTGCTGTTTCCACAGTTTTATTCTTTCTTGTTGGTTTGCTGCTTTAAGTTTTGCTTTGGTTGTGTTCTTTCTTCTGCTCACTTCGTTTATTGTTTGCCAGGCAATTCTAGATTGTCTATCTTCTACCGAGTCTCTGATCTTATCTATCTGATTTTGAATGTATTCTGTCTGTTCCTTTATATATATGCCTGCTAATTGATATTGTGCCGTTTTTAGTTTTAAGGCATTTGTGTTTGTTGGGTTTTTTCGATAGTTTTTGGAGGCTGTTTTCACTAGTGCACGTTTTTCTCTCACCGCTAAGGTTTCCCATGGGACTCTATATTTAGTTTTAATTTTTGTTGGAATGCATTTTGCTGCTGCCTCAAGGTGTGCATTGACAAAATTTTCGTATTCGTCGTTTGGTGTACTTTTTTCCGTCTTTTCTTGTAGTGTTTCGAATCTGTTTCTCAATTCTAATACGTATTTATCTCTGACATCTTTGTTGTTTAATAGGGCCCAGTCATAGTGTTTGGTGGTCGCTGTTCGTTTGTCGTTTTTTCGTAGGCTTAACCGTATTTTCGCCGTGACTATTCGGTGATCGGTGGACACACCCTCAAAAGAGGAGTATGCCTCGCAATTCAATGCACTATTCTTCCATTTCTTGTTTATAAGGACGTAGTCTATCTGAGCTTTAGTGTTGTTTGCGTACGTGTATGTCCATAGTTTGCCCTCTCTTTTTTGGTAGTTTGTATTGAGGCATGCTAATCTATTTTCTATCATGAAATCTGTTAGATGTTGTCCATTTCTATTTGACGTGTTGTGGAGGCTGTATTTGTTGTTTCCGTTTTTCCCGATTTGTGCATTCATGTCTCCGCCAATGACTAACATGTTGTGTTTCGGGATGCTACGCACTAATGAGGATAACTCATCGTAGAAGGTGACTATTTCATTTTCTTCACTAACATTGGTGGGGCTGTAGCATGAGATGATTGTTGCTCTGGGGTTTCCGTTAAATGTAGCTACCATCATTCTAGGTTGTATTTTCTCTATGCTATTAAGCGTTTTTAGTGCTCTAGGTCCTATAAGCAATCCTACCCCTCCCACTGCGGCGTTGACAGAGTTTTTCCATGCGGATACAGTGGCGAGCGACCATCCATTGCTAGTTTCGTGATATTTGATATCTTCTGTGTGTGTGTATCTGTGTTCTTGTATGCATATTATGTCTATTTTATGTTCTTCGGCCGATGCGATTAGCTCTGGGAGTTGTCCTATTCTATTTAAGGTTCTTACGTTAAATGTGGCTATTTGTAGTGTTTGCTTGCATTTTAGTAGTTTTGATTGTTTGAGCTCTGTAGCTGATTTTTCGAACACCGAGGCCAGGGCTCCAACCTCAGCAGGACGCGCCCCTTTTTTACCCGCGCGAAGAGCGATGCGGTTTGTGTAAGTGGTTTGAGTGTGGGTCATGGTTATCTTTCGATGGCTGTTTTGTTCTCTTCTATAGAAGCCACTCTTATAGAGGAGCAGCAGTAGTTCCCCGATCGAACTGTCGATCCTGAGCGAAAAGTCGTCAAACTCACGTCCAGGACCCATTTGGGTATTGACTTTGGTCGTCCATTGGTTTATTCAAATACCTTAACGTACATCATGCTGCTTCCCATAATTGCGGAAGGATTTTTTTTTTTAATATTATAATTTTTCGTTGGTCATATTTTATCTTTCTGTTTAGTTAGGCTTAGAACTATTCGGCTTAGTGCACGGGTAGGGGAACACATTGAGCGCAGGTGTTCACGCTCGCGCGTGGATGATGTGACAATCACAGATGTCATAATAAAAACCCCAGATAGGAAATGACTGGGGGATGTGAATGATATCTTGCCTGGAAGCGATGGGCTGAGGATTTTGGGTGATTTTTGAATAAAAGGAGAGAGTTGAGATTCGGATCTGGGCAAAGCGAGTTGATTTTTGAGCCTTGGCGAGCCCAGGCCAGATGGGTCTATGATATGCGCCGCGCGTGGTGGGGTCAGATGGAACAGTCAGCATAGTAAAAATTGTGCCTCTCTCTCCTCATGTTGAAAACCTAAAAGTCAAGAAGGTAATAAAAGTTTCGTACCTGAACCAAGAGAGTCGTCAGTGTTTCAAGTGTTTTTTCACATATTCGTATTTTGATTATGTTACACACACATATATATATATATATATATATATATATACGTGGCTGGTTTTGTTTCTTTGTTTAATGGCATATCAACCTTTGTAGGTTATATAATGCCAAAGCCATTCTCCTAGAAGAACAGTAGTGGTACAATTTAACCCATAGCTGGGAGATATACGTGGCGTAATACATAAATATATATACATATATAGTCGAGGGTAACCCGAAAGCTCCCTTTTCGATAGCTACTACACCAAGGTGTAGGGGAGGGCGTTACTCCTTTCCCTGGATTGCTCCACTTTACCCTTGATCCGTACCTTATAATGCTGAGTGTTAAGCAAGGAGACATCAAGTACCATTTTTAAAGTCTTTGGTATGACTCGACCTGGAATTGAACCCTGGTTTCCCGGTCCATTGGCGAACACTCTAACCGCTAGGTCAATGTCCGGTGTTATACATATATAAGGGGTGTAATATATATATATATATATATATATATATATATATTGTCATCCACAGATAAACTGTTTCGTTTCACAACTCTTCAGGTTGGCTATATACTTATATTAAAAATAAGTGGAACAGTGGATAAATCAAACACTTACAACGGGTTTAGTAGTAATATTTCGTTCTTTTTTTTCAGGGAAGAACTCCTTCAGACATTTTTTTTTTTTTTTAGTTTTTCTACATTTTAGCAATTGATGAAATAGATAGAATAATGGAGAAAAATGTAAAAAGATGTTAAGAAAAAGAAAAGGTCTTAAGAATAGAGATAGACAAGGAAAGAAAAGGGAGGGAAATAGATATAGGTTTGAATGATAGTGGTAGGGGTTATTAGTTTAGCAACCTCTGTCTGGTCGAATCTCCGATGAAACCTAATACGCTTGATGGCATCTTGCCTTGACCATCTACCCAGATAATGACAGTCAAAACTATTTACCCCTACCACCATCACTCAAACCTATATCTTTTTTCCTCCCTCTTCTTTCCTTGTCTGTTTATTGTCTTTAGACGTTTTCCCTCCTTTTATAACTTTTTACATTTTCACCATAACTTTATCTATTTCTTCAGTTGTTAAAATGCAGAAAAACTTAAAAAATATTAATCTGAAGAAGTTCTTCATTGAATAAAGAACGAAATATTACTACTAAACCCATTGTAAGTGTTTCATTTATCTTTTTCACTTATTTTTATCATCTTGTCAGATTCAACAAAATCTACCATTTCTTCATATATATATATATATGTGTGTGTGTGTGTGTGTGTGTGTGTGTGTGGTTGAGCAGCAGTCTTTCATTTAAGCATGTTTGATTAAATAATAAAGACGCATTTTGACTCTATAATCGTATTAAGATCCTCTCAAATTTCTTGATAAGTGTCTTGGTTTCAGGTTAGAATTGATGGAAGAATTTTATCCAACTCTGCGTTTACGTAATTTTGTTATGATATAAAAACCTAAAAACTGTCAAAAATGTTTTAATAACTCCTTATACATACAAGCAACCCCTGATGATGACTTATGAAAGGTCCCAAAGCGTTCGGGACCATTTTGGTAAATTTATCCACCAATTCCAACCTGAAACCAAAACACTGATCAGGAAACATGGAAGGATCTTAATAAAATTATATTGACAAAATGTGTCTTTATTATTTAATCAAATATGCTCATATATATATATATATATATACATATATATACAAATATATAATTTTGGATGGAGGAATTGATATGTGTTAGAAATGGAGTTCTAACATAATATATCAATTCCTCGATCCAAAATTATATATATATATATATATATATATATATATATATATATATATATATACCAATATAATATATATATTCGTGTACCAAGAATATAATAAGATATATTTCCTGCTCATGAGGCTTATGTTGTGAGGACTCATAACTCCGACTTGGGAAGACGTAGCACTGGAGATGGCCGTGTCCGCTGGAGGGATACGTACATATAAAAAAGACACATGTGGTCAAGTGGTCACGCAATTTACCATGACTCGTTAATTCGGCATCGCCTATATGTGGCATGAACCGGTGGCCCAGTGGTAGAGTTTTGGCTTCTGCATACTGTGGTTGTTGGTTCGATCACGGTGTGTACTGCTGGTGAGACCTAATAAGGTGGAGACAGTGGTTTAGTGCTCCGTATATCGCAGGTAGGTGATTGACGGATTTTCTTGTCATGGTAATTCTAAGTTAAAATCAATTCCTCCATTGAAAAAAAAATTATATATATATATATATTGTGATTCATAACCGTTTAAAATTTACTTTGCAGCTAATGGCTTCTTGCGGCTGAATGGTTAGAAGCTTGGCTTGAAGTTTGAGTCAACCGGGTTTCGTTCCCAGCTACGGGAAGCTAATGTCTAGCCACACTGATGAGTTCTGATAGAACGAAACAGACCTGTCTGTGGATGACTATATATATATATATGTTCCCAGAGGAAGTTTCTGAGGTATAATGGCTAAAATGCTGAACTGTATCCCCAAAGTAGGCGAGTTCGAACAGCAGTTACCCTATTGCATTAACTTTTGAACTAATACCCATGAGAAAGGTTTTGAACTTCCCAATTCACGAAATAACTCTGGGTTGAATAGTAACACTGTTGTTCTACAAAAATAACGTTGACATTAAAAAAAAACAAGAAAGTTGATAGACCATTAAACAACAAAAAAAACAACAACATATATTTACCCAACCTCTCCAAACTAGGATAGTGTGACTCTGGGTCAGTTTTAAAGTGCTTCATTTCATACGAGTTTCGTTCTGTGGTGTAATAATTATCGTCGTTCGAGATATTCGCGTGGACCAGAGTTCAAACCCTGGATGAAGCTGTTTGTATTTCACAAAGAGCGAATAACCCAGGGAAAGTTGAAATTCAGTTATTATTTCTCAATCTGCGGCCAAATAGATTGTGCTTTTTAACCTTGATATGGCAATCGGTCTAGGAGAAGGAAAACTCTAAATTCAGACTTGTTAAACTCTGCTTTGAAATAAACATTGCGTAACATGCTGCTTGAGCGAAGGGGTTGGGTAAATACTTCGGAACTTCCCTCCAAGAGTAAAGCCATCTATTTTACTATGGAAGCACCGAAAGTATGGACACGTATTTATTTCCGCGGAAACTACAACAGTCAAGGGAGGATGTCCTCGTGGTAAAATGGTGGAAGCGGTGGACTGCGGAATCGTAGTAAGAGACTTCGATTGCTCAATAATTTTTATTTTCGGACAAATATAGATATGATACTAAACAATCTGATAGTGAGTTTCCAGTGATGCTGGAGCTTTGGGGAATGCAGAGCTCCTTTCATTGCCATTGCTCCCAGGTTCACTCTTGTCCAGAGTGGTAGCAACTGATAGGGTCCTATCTATGGGTCAAATTGAACTAAACTGCGTGCTTATGCTAAACTGAATTGTTCGAAATAGAACTGTTTGACTTAACTGTATAGCTTGAAATAGATTTTTTTTTACAAATAAACTGTACTTACAATTAAATTGCGCGCTTATGCAAAACTGAATTGTTTGAAATGATACTGTTTTTGATAGTGGAACTATACTTACACTAAACTGAATTGTTTAATATAGAACTGTTTTGACATTCAACTGTGCGTAAACAAAATATGTTCTCATACTTTACTGAATTAACTGAATTAGAACTATTTGAATAAACTGAATGGCTTGAAATAGAGATGGATTTGGCTGTTAATCTGTGCATTCATGCTAAACTGGATTATTTGAAATAAAACTGATTATTTGTATACAAATGGATTAGGCATTGAATAACCTACAAAGGTTGATATGCCATAAAAACCCAACCAACCAACAACAATTCTCACAATTTTTTTAATACAAGCCTCAAATGATGATCTTTTACAGGAGTCTAAGTGATGGTAAGTCTCCTCAAGTCTTCTGGATTCTTCTCAATCTTCGAGCCGATATCAGCAATACTCAAATTTGGATCATTTTGATTCGTCCCCCAATTTCCAATTATTCCAGCTTTTTTTTTACCAAACCTTTGAGGATCGTTCCAAGCGCACCACTTACCACTGGTATCAACATCATCTTCATGTTCCATAGCGTTTTATCTCTCTGGAAAGGTCCAAGTAGTTATCGCACTTTTCATTTTCGATTTTTACTCTGTGGTCCGATGGGACGGCAAAGTCCGCTATTCGGCAGGTTCTCTTTTTTTTTTCTTTTTTTTTTTTTCATGAGGTCTGGTCTTCTGGCCGGAAATTGGCGATCTGTTTGCATCTCAAAATGTCAGTGAATTTTGTGTGTCTCATTGCACAGGACGGGTTCCGGTTTGTTCATATACCATTTAGTAGTATGTTTAAATTTAGATTTTTGCACTATTCCCAGTGGATCACCTCCCCCACCAAGTCATGTCTAGTCTTGGACTCTTTGGTGCGCTAATTTACTGCATTTGTTGATTATTATTTGGCTTTAACTGGCTCATTGGCCTAGTAGGTAGATTGCTAATGGTCCGGGAGACCTGGGTTCAATCCCTGGTTGAGTCATACCAAAGACTTTAAAATGGTACTTGATACCTCCTTGCTTAGCACTCACCAATATAAGGTACGTATCAAGAGTAAAGTGGAGCCATCCAGGGAAAAGAGTAGCGCCATCCTCTACACCTCAGTGTAGTAGCTATTGAAAAGGGAGCCTTCTGGTCACCCTCGACTACGGTCGCCAACTTTACTTTTTTACTTTTTATTTGGCTTAATGAGTAGAGTGTTCACCAGTGGTCCGGGAGACCAGGGTTCAATCCCAGGTCGAGTAATACCAAAGACTTAAAAAAATGGTACTTGATGCCACCTTGCTTAACACTCAGCATTAGAAGGTAAGGATAAAGAGTAAAGTGGAGCAATCCAGGGAAATAAGTAGCGTCCTCCCCTACACCTTGGTGTAGTAGCTATCGAAAAGGGATTAACTGTTTCATCTCTATCTTCACATGTTATTCCGTTGCGGTTTTTTTTATATTATAATAATTATTATTTCTCTTCTTGCGAGTTTTTCATACCAACGTTAGCGGGAAAGCTTTCATTGGCTTCTGAGCGACAGCAAGTCTCCTGAAAATTCCAGGACTCTTCTCAGTATTCTAGTCGATCTTAACCATACTGTTGTGTGGATGGTTTCAATTCTCCTATTGATTTCCAGTTCTTCCAGCCCTTACTCCGGGTTCCTCGGTGGGTGGGGTTTGGTAACCGTTTCGAGCGCACCAACCACAATTGGTATTATCCTGACTCTCATGTCTCACGGCTTTTTCAGTCCTCTGGCAAGGTCTGAGTATTTGTTGATATTTTCGCTTTCTTTTATTTTCACTCCGTGGTTCACCGGGACGTCAAAATCCACTCGGCGGCAAATTCTTTTTTCTGTTGATTTTCGTTTTTGTTTTTTGTTTTTTTTAATTGATTTTTCGTTTTTTTTTGTTGATTTTTTTTTTGTTTTTTTTATTGTTGTTGTTTTTTATTATTGTTCTTTTTTTAGTTAACCACCGGGATTATTAGTGTTCACTCCTTTTCGAATTTTTCACCCAAGCGTTAGCCGACAGTTTCTTAATGGAGTTTGAGTGACCACACGTCTTCTCACTTCTGTGGGACTGTTCTCAGTATTCTGGCCGAACTTAACAATTAGTTTAGTTAGTCTCCACTTATTTCCAAGTCCTCCAGTCTCTGTACCAATCCTTTAGTGACTGTAACAAGAGCACCAATGACTATTTGTTTAATCGTCACTTTCATGTTTCACAGTTTTTTCAATTCCCTTGCAAAGTTCAGGTACTTATTTTTCTCTTTCACTTTCTTTCAGTTTTACTCTGTGGTCAGCCGAGAAAGCAAAATCCACAATTCGGTAAGTGCTATATACTAATGAGGATAGAATATACATGGATGAAGAATGATCAAAACCATTTTTATAAGAATATAACTCACTCACTTTATTCTCGAAAGGGGTTGAAACTTCTGTGGTGTGTGAGAAACGGACGGAGACAGGGACAAACTAAGACAGATTGACCGATAACTTCTTTTGACCATAGCACGCGGCATTATCTTCAAGATCTCACTAAGCATTTCTTCCGCATCTCGGCCGGCGTTGCTCAACCAGAAACCACTGATGGCAGCAGCCCTCAGTGGGGCGCTCTCACTGACTGCAAGCTGGCCTTCAATACCTCCAACTCCAACTGCCACGGGCATCTGCATATATTATTTCAGAACACCCACTTACTTACGCGTGATCTTCTCCCGCTTATTTATACAGGTGCATCTCTGATTGACGGCTCGATCAAGGGTCAATATGTAAAACAAGTTCTCTTTTTTTTTTCTTTTGTTGATTATTATAAGGTCTGGTCATCTGGCCAAGATTAGGTGATCCGTTTGTATCTTAAACTCCCAGAGGAGTTTGTGCGTCTTATTTTCCTGGACAGAATCTGGGTTGTGCATTTACCATTTGTTCGTATGGTCAAATTTTAGTCTCTCGTACAACACCCGCCGGATCAACTGATTCCCTTAGTCGTGTCTAGTTTTATACTCTTTCTGTGCTAATTTGCTGCATTCGCTTATTATTTGATTGATCGCTTCGTCTCTATCACCACATAATATTATTATTATATTTTTTCACAACAGCAAACGCTGATGGTCTTCCTCTGGAGTTTGAGTGACAGTAAGTCTCCTCAAGTCTCCAGGACTCTTCTCAGTATTCTGACCATTCTCAATAATGCTGTAGTCCCTTTTAATAATCCTTTAGTTACTGTACCAAAAGCACCAATCACAAGTGATTATTATTATTATTATTATTATTATTATTATTATTATTTCGAGCGTTTTTAGGAAGAAACATAAAATTATAAACATATAAAGTATTTCGTCTGTTGTTATGATTTTTGAACTAATAACCCTTGTAATGGCATGAAACTAAATCTCCCTGCCTTCCAGCCTATCGCCAGTCACCCTGTTTATTGTATTATCAATGTTCAATCAGAACGTTAAACAAAGGAAAAATTGAGAACACAGACCGTCCTCTCCCACCAACCTTTTCAAGAACTGATAGCAAAATTGGCTAATATATTCATTATTATTCTTAACAACTGGAGAATTGTGATTATCGTTCAGAACATGCTTCAAACATAAGCCCTCAGGCTCTGTTTATTGCCATACGAATGACTCAAGCTTTTTCCGCATACGCTAAGTCAGCGTCCAAGGGGTGCCTCCATACAGTAGTATGAACATGACTGTTGCTTGAAAAAATACCTGCTATAAAATGAAGAAGCTAATCGATACTTTATCTCTGTTTTCAACCTTATTTATTTCCGAATCATAAACTTTGGGGCATAATTTTTAAAAAATCATTGGAGAAATTTCTGATAAAAAGATAATTTGAGCCTACAATAATTATCCATAAATAAATACCCGCCTACCGAAGTTTTTTTCAATTATATATGGTAGTACATAATACAAAACGGATATTATTAGGTATTATTTATAAACAACTTAAGATCTAATAATGATAACTTGCACACAATTTTATGGCATCAAGTATTTCAAGTAAGTATGGTTTCAAGTAACAAATATTTATTTTTCTTAATTTGTTAGTGCGCTTTGTTTGTTACGAATAAAAGTTTTGGCATTGAATAACCCATAAGTATTTGCTATGCCATTAAACAAGTAAACCAAATTGGATAAAACCATTCTCTCGCTCTCTGATTCACTCTCTCTCTCTCTCTCTCTCTCTCTCTCTTCTCTTCCTCTCTCCCTTCCCCTCTCCCCCTCTCTCTGTCGTCTGTATTTCCCATTCTTCTTCACCTATACTTCCATCACTCCTCTTCTTTCCTCTCTCTCTCTCTCTCTCTCTCTCTCTCAACTTTGAACTCTTTCACTTTTATTTACTTCTCTCTCCCTCCTTATCTCCAAATTTTTTCTCCCCACCATTATAATCTAAATTTCACTAATAAATTAAATAAGCCACAAGGAGTTGATATGCCAAATAAACCAAACCAACTATTATTATACGTCAAATTGGAGCTTGATGAATGACACAACAAAAAAGTAATTCAAATCCTCGAGATATCCAGAAGTGGAGTCTCATTACCAGATACAGTTTAATGTTACGGGGCACCTCTGGTGGTGTAATGGTTAGCAAGCTAGACTAGCAAGCCTACACGAGTGAGTTCGAGTTTCATTGGGTGCCCCATTCATTTGGCCTTGAGCTACATCGAAGCAAAGAGGTTCGAAAATTACTACAGTTTAGTGTCACGCTACCAGATAAGAGTCACCGTTGGTTGGTTGGGTTTTACGGCATATCAACCTTTGGGGGCTATTTAATGTCAAATCCATTTTCTACATATATATAAGAAAATGTAAAGGAATAGTTGGCAGGTAACAATTTCTAAACGAGCCAAAGCTCATTTGTTTACTCACAGTTAAATAGTTTCAGGTATAGCTATTTACTAATAATAATTCAACTTAATATCAATTATTTGTTTGCACACAGTTAAATGGTTCCAAGTATTGCTAACAAACATGAATAATATCAATCATTTGTTTGCACATAGTTAAATGGTTCAAAGGTCTGGTTTCTTTGTTTAATGGCATATCAACCTTTGTTGGTTATTTAATGCCAAAGCCATTTCCTTCGTAGAACAGTAGTGGTACTATTTAACCCATAGGTGGGAGGATACGGGGGTTCTAACCTTTCCCACGGGTATTTGCCCTAAAGTGAACGTAATAGTGCGACTGGAATTCGAACTCGCTTGCAACGATTTCGCAGTCCATCGCTTTAACCATTACACCACGAGGACACACCCCTTAAATGATTCAAAGTATTGCTAACAAACACGAATATTTCACTATAATATCAATCATTTGTTTGCACCCAGTTAAATGATTCCAAGTATTGCTAACAAATACGAATAATTCAATTTGATATCGATCATTTGTTCGCACACGGTTAAATGGTTTCAAGTATTGCTATCAAACACTAATAATTCAACTTAATACGAATAATTTGTTTGCTTTCCATTAAATGATTTCAAGTATTGTAAAGGATTAAACATTTCTATTTGATGCATTGATTGGATCTTAACAGGTACTACAAGTCTAGGTCAAAGTGGACCTGGGAGTAATGGCAATGAAGGCGTACTTCGAATTCCCCATTGCTCCAGAACTGGAACCTCACCATTAGAGGGTTTAGTGTCATATTTAGGACTCGCAATAAATGCGCTCGGCTTACTCTACAGCCCTAGCTGAATGGCAGACTAAACTGAGAAATCGCCATGGCGTATTGGCTATCGGGCAAGACTGCAGCCTCGAAGTAAGCGATTTCAAAATCCAGTCACGCTCTTAAGTTCACTTCCGGACTAAAACCCATGCGGTAGGTATGAAGTCCCAAATTCTCCTCAGTTAAGGGTTAAAAAGTATAATTATTTATACACTGTCTTTTTACAAGAATCGCTTTGGCATTAAATGACCCACGAACATTTATAAGCCATTAAACGAAAAAGCTATGCCAAACCAACCACAAGAAGGAATACAAATGCAGAAAAATTAATTTGGTTTCTTAATGGCATATCAACTTTTTTGGTGAATTCCCAGTGGCGTAGAGGCTAACGTGCTGGACTGCAACATCATAGAATGTGAGTTCGAATATTAGTCAAACTATTATGTTAATTTCAGATTAATACTCTTAGTGTAACATACTGACCCTCGACCGAGCCGTCAATCAAGAGGTGCACCTGTGTAAATAAATGGAAGAATAGTGGAAGCAGGTGGACGGTAAACAATAATATAACCCAGGGACAGACGGTTTGAGTCAGTTGGAGCCAGTTGGGGACAAAATGCTGAAGTGAGAGCCAGTGGCAGACAGAGGGCTTTGGACCCTCAGTGACCCACTGTTGAGCAAACCCAGCCAAGATGAGAAAGAAATGCTGCTATGGTCAGAAGAACTTGGGTCAATATGTAGCAGTCTGTCTCCGTCTCCAACTCCCCTCTCACACACAACCAACATCAACCCTTTCGAGAATAAAGTGTAAGCGATTTCAAAATCCAGTCACGCTCTTAAGTTCACTTCCGGACTAAAACCCATGCGGTAGGTATGAAGTGCCAAATTCTCCTCAGTTAAGGGTTAAAAAGTATAATTATTTATACACTGTCTTTTTACAAGAATCGCTTTGGCATTAAATAACCCACGAACATTTATAAGCCATTAAACGAAAAAGCTATGCCAAACCAACCACAAGAAGGAGTACAAATGCAGAAAAATTAATTTGGTTTCTTAATGGCATATCAACTTTTTTGGTGAATTCCCAGTGGCGTAGAGGCTAACGTGCTGGACTGCGACATCATAGAATGTGAGTTCGAATATTAGTCAAACTATTATGTTAATTTCAGATTAATACTCTTAGTGTAACATACTGACCCTCGACCGAGCCGTCAATCAAGAGGTGCACCTGTGTAAATAAGCGGAAGAACAGTGGAAGCAGGTGGACGGTAAACAATAATATAACCCAGGGACAGACGGTTTGAGTCAGTTGGAGCCAGTTGGGGACAAAATGCTGAAGTGAGAGCCAGCGGCAGACAGAGGGCTTTGGGTCCTCAGTGACCCACTGTTGAGCAAACCCAGCCAAGATGAGAAAGAAGTCCTGCTATGGTCAGAAGAACTTGGGTCTGTCTCCGTCTCCAACTCCCCTCTCACACACAACCAACATCAACCCTTTCGAGAATAAAGTGTAAGGGATATATTTTTATAAAGAAGTGTGTTCGTTCGTTCATTGAAGTCGTCATTATTGTTGATTATGTTTCTGCTTATGTATGTATATGTGCAGTTGTATTACGGCTAAACAACATTAGGAAAGGTATGGCCCCACTTATTCCCCTAAGCAACGGGTTAAATAGTTCCTCAACTGTTCTTTTCCAAGAATTGTTATGGCATAAAATAACTCACGAAGTTTGAAATGTTAAAGAAACCAATCATCATCATCATGTCGTGCCGCTAGCACGGATATCACAGACCCTCTCTCGCCACTTCTCCCTATCGTTCATCGCCTCTGGCAGGTATTCAGGGCTACATCCCGTATCCTCACATAGCTGCTGTATGTATGTTCGAGCTGGTTGTCCTGCTTTTGCCCGGCCATATGTGGGGGTCCACAGGAGTACATCACTTTTGAGCTCGTCCCTGCTTCTCCAGCAGTGTCCTGCATGTCTGGTTCGTCTAGCTTGGATAGTTTTCTTGATGGGAGGCAGGTGGCTGTATAGTTGGTGCCTTATGGGGTGTTGCCGCCAGGACTTGTTCAATATTGCTCGCAGCATTCATGTGTAATTGCCGTCAAGCTTCTTATCCAGCCGTTTAGTTAGCGTCCAAGTAGTGCATCCATACAGCAGTATCGATACGACCGCTGTCTGAACTTTCGTGTATTATTTCATGCCAAAGCCATTCTTTTAGAGAAACAGTCTTAGTACTATCTAACCAGTGGTTGGGTATGAAGGTAAAGAATCCATACGTTTCCAAATGGGTATTAGTCCAAAAGTGCACGTAATAGTGTGGTTGGTATTTGGAATTCCCTTACTAAGACGTCGTAGCCTAGTACGTCGGCCACTACTCGACGGAGATGCTCCCCACAAAAAATAAATATACAAGAAATATGATTTTTTTAGGGGAATGGCTGTCTAGGGAACATCATCCAAATGGGCCTAACTTCGACAAACAAAGTCACAGAAATTCGAGAATAGGACAAATATTATTCTTTCATTTATAACGCCTGCAAATAGCTTGTTAATTACGGTGGCAAATGCGCTTCCTATTTTTATACGGCGATCTTATCTAGCCACGCAAACGTTGTTGGTTTGATCATCAGGAAGCTGACAATATCAACACTTAGCTTGCTCGATACTTTATCTATCTGGTGTCTGACATTAGCGTTCTTTTAATTGTTCGCGTTGGCTTAAAGCCTCCCTTTTTTCAAGTCTCTGAACCAATTATTATCACTGTCATCTTGCTAACTTTAGATAACTCATTTTTCACGCTTGGAAAAGCGATGTTGCTTTTACGGCTTGATGAGGGCGTTAATTACCTAATGGAACAGATCGGAAGCTTCAACACACACATATACACACACAAACACACACACACACACACACAAAGAAGAAAAAATTTAAAAAAAAAACTGATAACAACTCTACAGACGTTCGGTTCAAAATGGAACGATTAAGTTCACAAGACCCTCTCACTAAAAATTCTGCAAAAAAATTTCTCAACATGTATAATATCTATCATTGTTTACTCGCACAGTGCCCGTAAAAAATAACACAGATGACATATGTATGAATCAGCACTTCTGCCGAAGATCAGAGTCAAGAATCTGTACATTTCTGCCTTGTTTGTTTTGGTTTGGTTTTTTATGGCATATAAACTATCGTGGGTTATTTAAAGCCAAAGTCAAATCCATCCTTGAAGAAGGCTGGTAATAGTACTGTTTAACCTATACCTGATGGGGAAAGAGGTTCACACTTTTCTCAATACTATCAGTCATTTAGTGATCGGAGCTTGAACTCGCTAACTCCGATGTTGCAGTCCGGCACGTTAGTCACAACACAACGGGGACTCCCTACCTCTTCGGTCGTGGATCAAAATGTAAAAAGAACTATTCCTAAAAGACATAATGCAATTAAATCAAATATCTATCTCTTGAAAAGGAATGGCCCAGTCGGCTGGGGCTGTAGAAGACATCGACTGCTTCTCAGTAGAGGTGTAAGACCTCCCCCAACGAGTATCCTGGATATGACACTTAAAAATCTGATGGTGAGGTCACTGTAATGCTCGAGCTTTAGGGAATGTGAAGTACCTCTTCATTGCCATGGCTCCCAGGCCCACTCTGTCCTGGAGTGGTAGCACCGGAGAGGATCCTATTTATGATCAAATAGAACTAAACTGAGTACTTATGCTAAACTGAACTGTTTGCAGTATAACTATTTGTAAATAGAACTAAATCGTGTACTTTTGCTAAACTGAATTGTATGAAATACAACTGCTTTCGACATTGAAACTGTACTTATCCTAAACTGAATTGTTTGAAATAGATCTGTTTTGACATTTAACTGTTTGTAAACAAAAACTTTACTTATACTAAACTGGGACATTGGCCCAGCGGTTAGAGTGTTCGCCAATGGCCCGGGAGACCTGGGTTCAATCCCAGGTCGAGTCATACCAAAGACTTTAAAAATGGAACTTGATACCACCTTGCTTAACACTCAGCATTATAAGGTACGGTTCAAGGGTAAAGTGGAGCAATCCAGGGAATGGAGTAGCGCCCTCCCCTACACCTTGGTGTAGTAGCTATCGAAAAGGGAGCCTTCGGGTCACCCTCGACTATGGTCGCTAACTTTACTTATACTAAACTGAATTACTCTAAATTTAATTCGGCGTTAAATGACCCGAAAAGGGTTGATATGGCCTAAAACAAAACAACTAACCAACCAACTTATAAATAAAATTATTCATATGCGTATTTGACTAGAAATGGCAACAGGTACTACCACTCCGGGACAGAGTGGATCTGGAAGTAATGGCAATAAAGAGGTACTCCACGCTCTCCAGAGCTCAAGGACAGCTGATTTCAGGAGGTAAGAGTGTTTTTCTTTTCTGCGGGGAATTGTACCAGCTTATTCAAAGCCCAATGAATAGAGTTAAAGATAATCATACAATTTATGTAATAAATATTTTCGTTATAGACTTGAGGTTAAATTTAATTGCAATCTAAAAAAAAATTGGGGGCAAAACATTTTTACATTATAAGTAGTTTCACATAAAACTTCAGTAATGGACTTTTAGAGTCGATGATTGTATAGGGTGTCTCAATTTACATGGTTCTACAGGAGTCTCAAAATACATGGGACCCACGTGAGTGTTAAAAGCTCTTCAAATAATGTTAGGTTCTTTTATTTGTTTCAGATTTGAAAATAGTATACTATAACAACTATTAATCCTCGATCACAATGCCTTGGACAAGAGAGGAAAAATATTTTGCGTCACTTCTAATCTGGAGACAAAAAATCATTCAAAACTATCTCAAAATAGATGCAACCCATTGATATGATAATGATTTATTACTGCGACAAAAGACTTAAAAAAGAATTATATGTCCTGGAAGCTGATATAAGTAAGTAAGTTGGCTACCTTAGTCGACGGCGACCTGAAGGCTTTCTCTTCAATAGCTACTACACTGAGGTGTATGGGAAGGCGTTACTCTTTTCCCTGGATTGCTCCACTTTACCCTTGATTCTCACCTTATAAAGCTGAGTGTTCAGCAAGGCGGCATCAAGTACCATTTTTGAGTCTTTGGTATGACTCGACCAGGGATTGAACCCCGATCTCCCGGACCGTTGGTGAATATTCTACTCATTAGGCCAATGGCTCGATGAAGCCGATATCATTATCATCATCATGTGGTGCTGGTAGCACGGATATCCCTGACCCTCTCTCACCACTTTTCCTTATCGTTCATCGCCTCAGGCAGGTCTTCTGGACAATATCCCGTATCCTCACATAGTTGCTGAATGTATGTTCGTGCTGGTCGTCCTGCTTTTGCACGGCCATGTGTGGGGGTCCATAAGAGTACATCACTAATGAGCTTGTCCCTGCTTCTCCAGCAGTGTCCTGCATGTCTTGTTAACGCAGTTTCTTCCATGCAGCGGTCGCATCGATACTGCTATATGGATGCACTACATGGACTCTAACAAAACAGCTGGAGAAGAAGCTAGACGGCAATTACACAAGAATGCTGCGAGCAATATTGAACAAGTCCAGGCGGCAACACCCCACAAGACACCAACTGTACGGCCACCTGTGTATATATACCTGTGTATATATATATATATATATAATAATGATTAAAAAACTTATTTCATGTCTCTAGTTAAAAGGATGAATTTTTACCGGACGTGTTCCAAATGACCGTCACTGCGATTGACTCAGTAATAAATCATTATCATATTAATGGGTTGTATTCCTTTTGAAACAGTTTTGAATGATTTTGTCTCCAAATTAGAAGTAACGCAAAATATTTTCCTCTCTTGTCCAAGGCATTGTGATCGAGGATTAATAGTTGTTATAGTATACTATTTTGAGACACCCACTACTATCCATACCAGCTCTCCAATTATAGCACTGAACTTTCTTTTCGCTCAAAAGCTTTTATTTGTAGTCCTTTCATCATAATTCAAATAATGGTACTTGATGCTGTTGTAGCCTCGAAAAGGGTCACTAATGAAAACGCAAACACGGATATTAGATAACAGATTATATTACACAAGAAAGATAGAGTTATATAGAAAAGTTAAGAAGTCTCGTACTGTTCGGATAACACCGATATGGATCCGCTTCTGACAGCGAAATCTCTCAGTACTAATAATGGTGAGAAGAGTCCATTATGGAGAGATGGGTAAGGTTCCCACAGCAGATGCCTCCTTGCTTATGGATTAAGAGTAAGTTGAGCAATCCAAGGGAAGGAGTAGCGTCCTTCCCTACACCTCGGTATAGTAGCTATTGAAAAGGGAGCTTTAGGTCACAATTGATTAAGATCGGCTAATATATATATATATATATATATATATAATGAATAACTTACTGAATAAAAGTACTTACGGTAAGGGAGAAAAACGCTAGTAATTCGAAGATACAAATATACCACGAATCACTGTCTAGGGGAAAAGATTACTGGAAAAAAGAACAAAAGGCCAACCTTGTCACACCGATTGAAAAAAAATCAATAGATACGCAATCGATTGGTCAAAAGAAAAAAACACCGTAAAATGCTTCTAAGCTACAAGCCGGTGTGAGTTTTTGTATATAAAAATAGGTTTTCTTCATGTTTTTTTAGTCAGAATTAGGTACCCTGATGAGCCCCTTAGGCGAAACTGTAGTAGGTTAGTTCCTGACTAACGAAATTATTCTTATAACTATATATAGGTATATATTGTCATCCACAGACTGACTCTTTTGTTGTATCACAAGTGTTTTGTGTGGCAAGACACGAAGTACGCTTCAAGCTGGGATAAAAACCCGACCAACCGTACGTCAGACTCAGTATCATACCTCTCAGCCATCAGTCGAAATACGTCAGCCTGGGAATTACAAAGCATTATGTGGTAGCTTTCGTTGGTTTACATTTTGCCTTACCGGATACCAGAGAGCTGAGTTCAGTAGAAGACATTTGCTATATATATATATATATATATATATATATTCACTTCATGGCCACGCTTGTGCACTTATGGTTATCGTCGTAAGTAATGGACACGGTGACTCGAGTTCAAAACCTAGACTAGTCTGTTTGCATTTCACTTGACGCTAACATCTTTGGGAACGGTATGAATGCAATTATTCTCATACAAGCTATGGGTAAATGATAATGTATACTGTATTATTTATCTTTGATTTGGCAACTGGTCTAAGAGAAGGAAAACACTGAATTCAAACTTGTTACACACTGCTTAAAGATATACCTTGTGTCGCATCCTGCTTGTTCGAAATGTTAGTCAATAAAAAGCACACACACACACACACACACACACACACAAATATATACATTATTGGCATAATGGTTAGAGTGTTCGTCTGTGGTCCGGGAGATCGGGGTTCAATCCCAGGTAGAGTCATACCAAAGACTCAAAAAATAGTACTTCACGCTTCCTTGCTTAATTTTCAGATTTAAAAGGTATGGTCCAAGGGTAAGAGAAGCAATCCTGAGAAAGGGGTAGCGACCTCTCCTACACCACGGTGTAAAAGCTATTGAAAAGGGAACGTTCGGGTCGCCGTCAGCTACAGTCGATCAACTGACTTATATATATATATATATATATCGGTATGTGTGTTTTAGGTTAATTCATAATTATATTTCCTTACTATTAGTTTCACGCTCTTCTAAAAATTTACTCATTCAGTGTTTCGATTTAAATCATTTCGTATTTTAAGAAAAATAATTGTTTGTATCAGTAGAAAATTGTTCTGTTTATTTTCTGAATCCTTTAACGCTAACAAAACATTGCTGCGATATTTCATTTTTTTAAATTTCTTATTCTATTATATTCATTTTCTATTTATAAAATATATTTTGCTTCGCAGAAAACAATCTCTTTATTACTTTATTAAGGGTAACCATGTTACAAAGCCAGAAATATGGGGAACCCTCTGAGAATCGAACTCACAAAGCTAACCATTACACCAGAAAAGATGCCCAAACAAATTCTTTATCCTCTACAGCAGAAAGTGATAAGGACAACTTATCTAGGAGATGAAAGGTGGCCCGCCGGGTGAGATTAACGAAACTGAGAGAGGGAATTCCAGACAGACAGTTCAACATTATATGTAACCTCAACGGAGTGTTCAGCCGCGTTCCGGCAAAAAATATCATCTTTAAAAAATGTAATAAAAAATAAGCTGTTTATTTATTGCCGCTTTTCGAGTGGGAACAGACGTTTAAATCTACATTTGATATAAATCGATATATATTACAATTGATTTGTACAATTATTTGACTAATCCGAACTAGCAGTGATGCCCTCGAGGTAATTGAAGAGAATAATTGGATTTTTTTTTTTTGGTCTCTAATTAAAATGTCAAATAGAAGCGAAAATTCCATTTTTCTTACCTGCCTGTAAGAAATTAATATAATGGTGGATAAGTTTAAATGAATATGTAGAAGTATTTACATACTTATATATATATATATATATATATATATATATATATATTCGTACATTACCAGCTCATTGGTCTAGTATGTAGAGTGTTCGCCAATGGTCTGTGAGACCGGGGTTCAATCCCAGGTCATGTCATACCAAAGACATTAAAATTGGCACTTAATACCTCCTTGCTTAACACTCAGCAATATAAGGTACGTATCAAGGGCAGGGTGGAGCAATCCAGGGAAAGACTTAGCACCCTCGCCTACACCTCGGTGTTGTAGCTATTGAAAAGAGAGCCTTCTTATGAGATGACTAACCAATTTTTATGATTCAGCTTTAATTGAACAGCTACAGCAGCAAATTGAATACACCCTACTAAACCCTGATTGTCACAGCTGGTGAATTTCAAAAATGCAATCAGACACTTTAGAAGAACGATATGCGATAAAATTCTGTTCTAAACTTCGAAAAAATGCCACAGAAACGTATGGAATGCTTCATACTGCTTTTCGACCATCTTACATGAATCGAGCATCAGTTTTTGAGTGGCATAAGAGATTCAAGATAGGTAGAGAGTCTGTGAGGGATGATGAGAGGTGTGGGAGGACTAAGGAAGTCAATACACCAGAGTTGATTGGCCAAACGGTTTGGGTTAGGGTTCTGGTTACTATGTTGAGGTTTTAAGTGAGTTCAGGAAGATATTCCATCGGAAGAGGCCAGCACTCTTCAAATCGGGTCAGTGGCATTTCCACCAGGACAATGCACCAATTACTTCGAAGGGGACTGGAGTTTCATGGATGTACTACCAATAAAAGTGCCCATACGAAGAAAGTCTGGAAACTTATCCTATACACCTCGTATTCATATATATATACATGCAAAAACATATATACATATATGAATATATATATACACACACACACACACACACATATATATATATATATATATATATATAAGTAAATTTGGTGACCGTAGTCGAGGGTGACATGAAGACTCCTTTTGAATAGCAACTACATCGAGGCGTGAGGGAGGGCAGCATTCCACTCCCGGGATTGCTCCACTTTACATTTTATCCTTACCTTGTAATGCTGAGTATTAAGCAAGGCGGCATCAAGTACCATTTTTGAATCTTTGTTAGGACTAAACCTGGGATCGAACCTCAGTCTCTCGGATAAAAAGCGAATATATATATATATATATATATATATATATATAAATATATGTATATATATATATATACATATATATGTTTATATATATATATATATACATATATATACATTCACGTGGACACAGACGCATACACACACATCTATCTTTCTATTTTATCATATATATATAATCTAAAAATAAGAATCAAAGAGTTGAATTTTTAATCTTTTCTCCTTTCATTTTCTTGCTTTCAACCATGAACCCAAAAACACCTTAAAATACATCTTTATCTATATACAATTGTAAATACTTACCTACCAACCCACCTTCGTCCTTGATATTAGTTTGCGTCACGATTCCGATGAGCGTTATGATAAATAAAAGGAATGAACATTTCCTTAATCGATAAAAGACAACAACCATTCGAGTTTCCTGTTTATAAAACCCAACTAAAAAAAAGTGGTTTCTTCATAAATAAAGATGAGTGGTATTTTTTGTAACCACGTGTCTGACTTTTCCCTCCTAATACAAACAACTTTGTCTCGTCGTCATGTTTTCGCTCTTTCTTCGTTTCTTCATTTCTTTATCTTTCTCCAAGACGAATGCAACAGTGTACTAATGTGTGTGTGTATGTGTGTGTATGTCTGAGTCTATATGTGTGACTGTGTATGTCTGTGAGTGTGAGTGTCTCTGTGTGTGTGTGTGTGTGTGTATGTGTATTTCTATGAGTGTGTGTGTGTATCTGTGCGTGTATGCATGGGTAAGGGTGTGAAGATGTGTGTGTGTCTGTGTGTGACTATGTGCGTCTGTCTGTGTATGTGTGTATATATGCGTGTATGTGTCTTTATCCGTGTGAGTATATGTGTCTATGTGTCTATATGTGTTTATGTAAATGTGTACGTGTGTATGTGTCTGTATTTATGTGTATGTGTGTTTGTGCCACTCTACACACGTCTCCATTGAATAGATTTGAAGTTTTGGCTTGATTTGGTTTGGTTTGGTTTTATGGCATATCAACCTTTGTAGGTTATTTAATGCCAAATCCATTTTTATGCATATAAATATTTCGATTTAAACCAATTCAGTTTAGCATAAGTACAGTTTTTGTGTACTCTCAGTAAAATGTAAAAACAGTTCTATTTTAAACAATTTAATTTGACATAAGTGTGCCGTTGAAATGTCAAAAACCGGTTCCGTAAGTTTGTTTAGTTTTATGTCATATCAAACATTGTGATATTTTTCAATGCCAAATCCTGTTTAGACTTTCATATTTAATACTCGTAAAAACAGTTTTATTTCAGATAATTCAGTTTAGCATAAGTACACAGTTTAAATGACAAAACAGTTCTCTTTTAAACTATTCAGTTCAGCATAAATACGCAGTTTAAATGCAGAAACAATCCCTATCAACAAACACAGTTTAGTTCTATTTGACCCATTGATAGGACCCTCTGAGGTACTACCACTCCGAGCCTTAGTGGACCCAGGAGCGATGGCAATGAAGGTGTACTCTTCATTCCCTAAACCTCCAGCATAGATAGAACCTCACTATGTTAGATAGCCAGATACGGATATGCGAAATGGACATAGAATGTTCATATATATATATATATATAGAACATAGGAATCTCGAAACACGAAAAACACTTACGACTTCTTGGTTCAGGTACGAAACTTTTTATTACCTTTGAGTTTAACGGTTCTTCGATATTAGGAGAAAGATACGCATTCTCTCTATTCTGGCTTTTTCATTTGCCCCCCATCTCGTGCGACACCTGCCCAAGGCCTCCGCAAGGCAAGCAAAAGTCAACCGTCTTCTCCCGAGGCAGGACGAACTTTCTTCAAAATTCCCAAAATCCTCCGCGCGCTCCCGGTGCGTAACGTCTAGGTAATGTTATGTCATTCTATCATCGTTTGGAAACTGCATCTGTTGGTGAAGTTTCGGCCTTGGAATTTTGGGGAAGGTGGAATTCTCCTTCATTATCATAACCCCAAGTGTAATATTACAGACGGGCGCTGTCGTCACTCAGTGAAGGTGTCATGAGACTAGCGCGTGCGGGCAGAATGACCTGCAAAGTTAGACGTGATTTTAAAATCATCACAGATGTATTATCACGTGTTTCACTTCTGACATCGAACATTCGAGGATCTTCGATTTGATCCCCAAAATATCTATAAAAGAAAACAGGTAATGAGATTTTGGCAGAGTTGAAGGCAGTTGTCAAAACGGGTGCGTTAAAGGTTCCGAAGGCCCCGACCCGTCCTACCCCAGTCTGCTACGACCTATCTGCTATTACAGGCGTGTGTCAAACAGCCAGCTCTCACCCACACCCCGTCACCACCGAGAGAAAGGGAGAAGAAGGACGCAACTAAAATAGACTTTTCGAGTTGTAGCGATCATAGCTGAATAAAAACGACTGCTATATTTTCTTCCCTTACCTTCGAGTTTGAGTATTTCTTTTTCTGTGGACTTCTTTCTTTACAGCACAAAACTTTGGTCATATGGTACACAAGGTCCATTTTGATACGGAGTGGAAGTACCTGTTAGGAACCCGTCCATGTGTCAAATATCCGAGGGTCATTCGATAAATTTAGCGATTTATTCTTTTAAATGAAAATATTTTTCCAGAAATTTTCTCCGTAAATGTAAACTTAGCATTGTTTGGAATTGGCAAACCGCAAAGATGGTTTTAATCAGCCGAAAATATTTAGTTTTGAGGCTATTCAAAATGGCATTTTTGGAGCTGCCGAGCGTGTCTAGGCTACGGTCCTGCGTCCGTACCCACCTGAAAAAAGGCCTCATGCTAAACTCGTCCGGTTCGTTTGACGTACGACATATAGGAAAAATATTCTAAATAGTCGCACTCGTTGTGGTTTTGCTTCTTCATGCTGCTGGCGAGTATTGTATTTTGTTAATATTATAAAGATTTCCATTTCATTTCCAACTTCCGTTTTGGTTATTTCTCATTCAATAACCTTTTTGTTTGGTTACAACACTATTTTACATTGTTCATACTATCTATCTGTTTGTTAATGAATATTAATGGCCATGTCCCTTACTTTATAAATATGTAGGATACTATGGTGAGGGGTCGGTGAAAATACTCTAAGCCATTAGCACTAGCAGCGATTACCATCTTCACACCACTGGCGAGTATTGTATTTTGTTAATGTTATAAAGATTTCCATTTCATTTCCAACCTCCGTTTTGGTTGTTTCTCCTTCAATAACCTTTATGTTAGGTTACAACATTATTTTGCATTGTTCATATCTATCTATCATATTTACCATCCCCTACACTCTAGCAGGATATGACACAAGGTCAATTTATAAGCGGGGTTTAACAGGTTTGAAATCAGAGTTTTCCTTCTCCTAGACTAGTTGCCTCACCAAGGCTGAAAAACACAGTCTGCCCAACTATTTACCCTTAGCTGGAGGGATTCATACCTTTCCTAAGGGTATTAGTGCTATGAGAAATGCAATCAGTCTCGTCCAGGATTTGAACTCGTGTCGCAGTGTCCATTTTCTACGACGATAACCATTACACCACGGGCACCTTCTAATATCAATCTATCTGTTTGTTATATACCCTACCTATGAATATTAATGGGTAGGTCCCATTCTTTATATACTATAGTGAGGGGTCGTTGAAAATATTCTAAGTCATCAGTATTAGCAGTGATTACCTCCTTCACGCCGCTGGCGAGTATTGTATTTTGTTAATGTTATAAAAATTTCCATTTCATCCCAACCTTCGTTTTGGTTATTTCTTATTCAATAACCTTTTTGTTTGGGTACAACACTATTCTACACTGTTTATATCTATCTATCTATCTTACACTGTTCATATCTATCAATCTATCTATCTGTAACATACCCGACCTATGAACATTAATGGATATGTCCCATTCTTAATAAATACGTAGGATAGTATTGTGAGGTGGGATCGGTGAAAATATACCTAGTCATCAGCACTAGCAGCGATTACCTTCTTCACGCCACTGGGTGGTAATGCATTTTATTAACGTCATAAAGATTTCTATTTCATTTCCAACCTACGTTTTGTATTATTTCTTATTCAGCAACCATTTTGTTAAACTTACATCCAAAAATACATTAAGAAAATTCTTGAAAACGTATAATTGTGTGTAAAAAAAAGAACCATCCTGAAAATCTAAAATGTACAATGAACGCAATTCATTAACATCTTAGTATGAAATTACCCGATACGGCTTGATATGCCGTTAAAATCAATCGATCTGGCTAACGAGCCACAGTTTAGCCACTCTTATACATTTGTGTAGGCGTTGACGTTCCCTGTTGTGATGTGAAAGGCGCCAATTGCAGGCGAATTCATTGGTCTTAAAAATGATTCTTTTTTTTTTTTTTGTCAGCCAGCGCCGACTGACACTGGGTTGTGACCTTTGTCTAGTGAAACAATACCGATGAAGTTAAGACGTTTGCTTATCGCTTCTACCATCAAGGCTTCCAGCTCTGCAGGTGACGTTAACATTTCAAAGCTCTGAACATGGACCTTTTCGTCTCGAAACATAATTTTTTTTTTCTTTTTTTGCCTTTCCGAATTTTTTTTCTTTTTTTCAGGATATTTCTTTTTTACGGTTCTTCAGCATTTCCGACAAGATTTTTTTCGCTCCCCTCACCTGCTAACAACTCAGAGCTCATTCTCTGTCTTTCTCTGTTATTCAAAGATTTTAGGGGGTTTTTGTTATATTTTGGGGGTTATTTAGCGGTCTCTTAGATTCTTCTTTTTTTTGTTTTTTTGGCAATTTGGATCCCCTTTTATTTATTTTCTAATTTCGTCTTTCTTTAAGACTTGAAGTTATCTTTTTCTCTCTTGGTGGACTTTATTTATTTATTTATTTTTCTCGTCTTTTTTTGTTCTATTTTTTTCTTTTCTATCTCATTTCTCTTCCATAGGAAGTTACCATATTCCTCTAGGCTTTCCCATTTCTGTTTGTTTCTTTGTTTTTTTTTTTTTTTTGTAGAACTCTTTCAAAGTTGTATTAGTCAACTGTTTTTTTCTGTTTTGTTTTGTTTTTGCTTCTTTGGCTCATTTTCTTTCTTTCTTTCTTTCTTTCTTTTTTTTTCTTTCCTTTTCTTTTTTTTTTTTTTTTTTCATCTTATTTCGTCCTTTTCTTTTTTTCTTTCTCATTTCTCTTCCATAGGAAGTTACCATATTCCTCCAGGCTTTCCCATTTCTATTTGTTTCTTAGGTTTTTTTAGAACTCTTTCAAAGTTGTATTAGTCTACTGTTTTTTCTGCGTTTTTTTTTATTTTGCTTCTTCAGTTCATTTTCTTTCTTTTTCTTTGTCCTTCTGTCTTTCCTTTTTTTTTTTTTTTTTGTCTAATTTCGTCCTTTTCTTCTTGTTTATCTCATTTCTCTTCCATAGGAAGGCACCAAATTCCTTCAGGCTTTTCCACTGCTATTTGTTTCTTTGTTTTTTAGAACTCTTTCAAAAGCTGTATTAGTCTACCGTCATTTCTGTTTTATTATTATTATTATTATTATTATTATTATTATTATTATTATTATTATTATTATTTTGTCTCTTCGATTCCATTTTTCTTTTTCCTCCTTTCTTTCCTTTTCTTTTTATCATTTTATTTTGTCCTTTTCATCTTTTCTTTCTCATTTCTCTTTCATAGGAAGTTACCATATTCCTCCAGGCTTTCCCATTTCTATTTGCTTCTTTGTTTTTTTAGAACTCTTTCAAAGTTTTATTAGTCTACTGTTTTTTTCTATTTATTATTATTATTATTATTATTTTGCTTCTTCGGTTTATTTTCTTTCTTTTTCCTTCTTTTTTCCTTTTCTTTTTTTCGTCTTATTTCGACTTTTTAACTTTCTATCTCATTTCTCTTCCATAGGAAGTTACCATATTCCTCCTGGCTTTCCCATTTCTATTTTTTTCTTTTTTTTTTTTTAGAACTCTTTCAAAGTTTTATTAGTCTACTGTATTTTTCTATTTTTATTATTGGCCCAGCGGTTAGAGTGTTCGCCAATGGCCCGGGAGACCTGGGTTCAATCCCAGGTCGAGTCATACCAAAGACTTTAAAAATGGTACTTGATACCACCTTGCTTAACCCTCAGCATTATAAGGTATGGTTCAAGGGTAAAGTGGAGCAATCCTGGGAATGGAGTAGCGCCCTCCCCTACACCTTGGTGTAGTAGCTATCGAAAAGGGAGCCTTCGGGTCACCCTCGACTGTGGTCGCTAACTTTACTTTACTTTACTTATTATTATTGTTATTATTATTTTGCTTCTTCGGTTCATTATCTTTCTTTTTCCTTCATTTTTCCTTTTCTTTTTTTCGTCTAATTTCGTCTTTTTATAACTTTTCTATCTCATTTCTCTCCCATAGGAAGTTACCATATTCCTCCTGGCTTTCCCATTTCTATTTGTTTCTTTGTTGTTTTTTTAGAACTCTTTCAAAGTTCTGTCTTTTACCGATTTTTCTCCTCTAACTTAAACTTCTTCGATTCCCTTTCTTTCTTTTTTTGTCCTTGTTCGTCTCATATTTTAATTCATTACTCTTCCACATAAAGTTATCATGTTCCTTCTGTCTTTTCCAATGCTATTTCCTTCTTTTTTATTTTTGTTTTATTTATTTATTTGTATTTTTTAGAAATCTTACAAAATTCTATCAGTCTCGTTACTGATTCTTTTTTTTTTTTCTATCTTTTACATCTTCGGTTCATTTTCTTTCTTTCTTTTTTTCAACTTCTTTCTTTCTTTCTTTCTTTCTTTTTTCTCTTCAATTTTTTCTCACACTTCTCTTCTATATAAAGTTACTAAGATCCTTTAGGCTTTTCAGTCGCAATTAGCTTCTTTTTTTTCCAAACTTTTTCTTCTTTGGGTAATTTTCCTTTCTTTCTTTCTTTCTTTCTTTCTTCATTTTTTTTTTTTTTTTTTGCAATCACATTTCTCTTCTATATGAAGTAAACCTATCTCATTTTGTCTAATCATTTTGTATTTTATATTTATCTATTTTTTCTGGCTTGATTTTCTTTCTTTCTTTCTTTCTTTCTTTCTTTCTTTCTTTCTTTCTTTCTTTCAGGCTTCCATTTTCATTTACCATCTTTTAGTTCTCTAAGAATTTACCTTTTTATTCTTGCTATTCTATTTGTATTTACTTTTCTTTTTTTGTATTTTTTGCTTCTTGGGTAATTTTCCTTTCTTTCTTTCTTTCTTTCTTTCTTTCTTCATTTTTTTTTTTTTTTTTGCAATCACATTTCTCTTCTATATGAAGTCACCTATCTCATTTTGTCTAATCATTTTGTATTTTATATTTATCTATTTTTTCTGGCTTGATTTTCTTTCTTTCTTTCTTTCTTTCTTTCTTTCTTTCTTTCTTATTAATATTTATTTATTCATTTTTATTTCACTATAGATTCCTTATGAAATTACTTTCTCTATTCATGTTACATTGGCTTTTTAAATTATTTCTCAGACTTACGCTTATATCTTTAATTTTAGTCAGTGCCAATCTTTTCATTTGTTTGTCTAAAATATTGCAATATGAGTAAAGGTAAAACAAAAAAAAATTGTACATTGCCGTAGTGAGCAGTATCTCCGGGCTTGAGAATGACAGGCTTATAAGAGAGGCTTTTAATTCTCCAAAATTGGTCTTGATTTGTTTTTAAGGACATATGGCGTAACGGATAGATGAAACGTGCTACTAAGTGAAATTATCTGCAGGTTACGGTTTCAATTCCAGGTAAATAAGAAATTCTTGCTTGAGATTAACACTTGTACCCGGTCATAGTTAGCTGAATTAGAACAATCAACACCCTTGGTTTAAATAAAGGATTCATTTTAAGTTTCCGTATGGACTCCGATGTTCAACTTGATGAAGACCAAAGTACGACTTGGCTGAAACGTTATAAAAACCGACAGTCCGTTTATTTTAAAGAGCTTAAGTCTTTTTAATCTGTTTTTTTTTCTTTTTGCACTATGTTCTTTCTTACTGCTATATTTGTTCTTGTTCTTCATGTCATTTGGGTGGTTGATTGGTTGGTAGTTTTGTTTTACGGCGTATCTCCCCTTTTCGGGTCATTTAACACAGAATAAAATTTTAAACAATTCAGTTTTGTATAAGTATGGTTTTGTTTACAAGCCGTTAATGATAAAACAGTTATGTTTCAAACAATTCAGTAAAGCATAAGTACACAGTTTAGTTCTATTTGACCCATAGATAGGACCCTATCAGGTGCTACCACTCCAGGTCAGAGTGGACCTGGGAGCGATGGCAATGAAGGAGTACTCCGCATTCTTCAAAGCTCTGGCATTACTGGGACCTCCGCATCAGATTATTTAGTGTCATATGCAAGCATACTCGTTAGGGGAGTTCTTACTTCTCTGCACAGAAGCAGTAGGTATATTCTGCAGCCCTAGCCGGCTGGGCAATCATTTTATATTAATTCATAATGGTGATCCATAATGAGGATCCTATTGTCTTCTTTCTTCTTTTTTATTCATTTAACTCATTGGCGTCTTCTGTGTTTGTAGAAAGCTGCAAAGGAAAGAAGTAAAGGAAAGAGACAAAGATAGTTTGGTTTGTTGGGTTTTATGGCATATCAACCTTTGTAGGTTACTTAACGCCAAATCCATTTTTAAGTAAATAATCTGTTCTATTTAAAAGAATTCAATTTTGCATAAGTACACAGTTTAATTGTCAAAAACATTTTTATTTCAAACTATTCAAGCAGTTATATGTAACAACTCAGTTAAGTATAGATACAGTTTTAATGTCGAAAAACTGTTCTATTTCAAATAATTCAGTTGAGCATAAGCACGCAGTTTAATTGTCAAAAACATTTCTATTTGAAGCTATTCAGTTTACTTAAACAATTCAGTTTAGCATAAGTATGCTGTTAGTTCTATTTAACCAATTGATTCTACGGCCCCAGCCGACTGGGCAATAGACAAAGATAGGTGATAGTTTTTTAATTTCATCATTTTTTGAAGGGGAGCAATTCACATGGATACTCAGAAGAGAGCAAATGTCATCCACTAAAGAACAGCTGCGTCTCTCAAATAAAGTGTTGAAATGTACTAGTTGTTTTCGGTGGTTGATAAGTGCACAGTTGGTTGTTTTAGTACTGGGGGATAAGTCCAGTTGGTGTTTTTGATATAGGCTGCTGCTGCTAGAGGAGACACAGTCTTACTCCAAGTACTAGACTTCGGCGGACACGAGCGCTGCCAGCTAGCAGCCAAGGAAGAGAAGGTCCCTCTTGTATCAAAGGTAAAGCTGAAGTGAGTTTGAAGGTCTACTAGTGAGAACGTGGGCCAGCCTGCCACAAAGCGGACACGTGATTTTCCCCACCAGCAGCAGGGGAGAAGTTGGTCTTTCCAATCCAAGAGGTCGCTGCTGAACGAGAAAGAGTTTCTTTCTCGTGCCAGTAAGTCTGTTTTTCAGGCATGTGTGGATTTCGCTTCCTCTCAAAGGTTTCCGTGAACTGCTTCACTTTATTTATTTTATTTTTATCTTATCTAACCCCTACAAATTCTCTGTTCTTATTCGTTATTGTACCCTTTATTGTCTTAGTTCATTCTGTGCTTTGATAACAACAAGGACATCATTCTTACGTTCCCACATTTTATTTCTTACAACATATCCATGTCACTCGTTGTGACCTTTGCGAGAAATGGCGAACGTGGTGGAAATCAACAATTCATCGAACAGTCGTCTATTTTCTAAACTTGTAGAACTACTCGTCAGCTGAATGAAATTATCCAATCACAACATAGTTCTTAAATTGATCTCGGGAATAATCGTGTGTCAATTAAACTAAGTTGACATACCATATCTCTCATCTGTTTAACGGTTTATAACTTATCCAAATTACCTTTACTTCTTATATTAATAGTTTTCATCAATTTTGATGCAACCTTCAGGCTTTTCCATTGCTATTTACTTCTCTTTTTCTTTCTTTCTAAAAGAAAATCATTCATTTTTCACAGCCTTTCTTTCTTTCTTTCTTTCTTTCTTTCTTTCTTTTATAGCATTCTTTTTACTATTTGCTTCTCTTTTTATTTACTTTTTTCTTAATAAGTTTTTTTTTTTTAATTTTTCCTTGTTTTTCTTTCTTTCTTTCTTCTATATATTCTTTCTTTCTTTTTGCTATTTACTTCTTTCATCTTTATTTCTTAAAAAACGTATATTTTTCTCAGCCTTTCTTTCTTTCTTTATTTATTTCATCTCATTCTTTTTACTATTTGCTTCTCTTTTTTTTTTTCTTAAAAAATTTTTGGTTTTCTGTTTTTCTTTCTTTCTTTCTTTCTGCTATATATTTTCTCTTTCATTTTACTATTTATTATTTTGTCTTTCTTTTTTAAAAGAATGTTTATTTTTCTCAGTCTTTCTTTCTTTCTTTCTGCTCTATTTTATCTCATTCTTTTTCCTATTTGCTTCTCTTTTTATTTACTTTCTTTAAGTATTAAGTTTTTCTTTAATTTTTCTTTCTTTCTTCTATATATTCTTTCTTTCTTTCTTTCTTTCTTCTATATATTCTCTCTTTCTTTTTAATATTTACTTTTTTGTTTTTCTTTCTTGAAAAATCGTTTATTTTTCTCAGTCTTTCTTTCTTTCTTTTTTTCTGCTCTATTTTATCTCATTCTTTTTACTATTTGCTTCTCTTTTTATTTACTTTCTTCTTTAAAAGTTTTTCTTTAATTTTTCTTTGTTTTTCTTTCATTGTTTTTCTTTCTTTCTTTCTTTCTTTTCACTGAATTTCGTAGAAGTTTTTCCTTTTAAAATTCTTTCTTTCTTTCTTTCTTTCTTTCTTTCTTTCTTTCTTTTCAAAGATTTTCTATTGTTTTTTTTCTCGCATCATATTTCTCTTTTTCTTTCTTTATATTTTATATTCTCTTTTCCTTTTTTTTTCATTTAATTACATTTTAATAATTTCTTTCTTTTTTTCCTTTCTCTTTCTTTCTTTCTTTCTTTCTTTCTTCTATATATTCTTTCTTTCTTTTTAATAGTTACTTCTTTTGTCTTTCTTTCTTAAAAAACACTCATTTTTTTCTGTCTTTCTTTCTTTCTTTCTTTCTTTCTTTCTTTCTTTCTTTCCACTTTATTTTCTCTCTTTCTTTTTACTATAATACTTTCTTATTTAGATTTCGTTTAACTCGTTCATTTCTTAACCTTCCTTCATTTCCTTCTTTCTTTTTGTCTTATTTCTCTGGTAATTTTTCTCTTTTTTCCATTTTTCTTTTTTAATTTAATCCATCTTTTTCTATTTCCTTTTTCTTTTTTCTTTATATCGTTTTCTTTTTTTTTTTTTTCTTTCTTTTTTTCTGTTCTTTGTATTTTTATGCTTTGCTTTATTTTCTTTCTTTTTTCATTTTTCATTTTCTCTCCTTTCAGGTATTTACTATCACACAGATAATGTTGTGGAGGTGCTCATGGTGTAGTCGTTATCGTCGTAGGAAATGGACACGGCGACACGAGTTCAAATCCTGGACGAGACTGATTGCATTTCACATAGCACTAATACCCTTGGGGAAGGTATGAATCCAATTATTCTCCCTCCAGCTATGGGTAAATAGTAGGACAGACTAGGTTCTTCAGCCTTGGTTAGGCAACTAGTCTTGAAGAAGGAAAACTCTGAATTCAAACCTGTTAAACCCCGCTTAAAAATTGACCATGTGTCATATCCTGCCCAAGCTGGGTTGGTAAGTTGTATCACACAGATAATGTTAGTACTCGACTTTAGCTTATGTTTAGGCTTAAGGGTTAGGTTTAGGGTTAAGGCTAGGTTGAAGTTAAATTCATATCGATGGTTAGAGCTTGTGTTGGCTTTAAGTAACTTTCAAATCCCCTCCAGAAGACGTGGCTTTAAAGGTGACCGTGTCCTCTGTAAAGAGTAAGGATGTAACTTGCCAGACACATTCAGGTTAATCGGCCGCGCAATTTGGCATCAATTGAGTGCGATATAAACTGTTGGCTCAGCTGTAAAGTTTCGGCTCTGTGGTCGCTGGTTCGATCTCCAGCGGTGGAGATCACAGTATACACTGCTCATGAGACCTAATGAGGTCGATACAGCTGTCCAGTGTTCCCATATGTCGTAGTCGCCGGATTTTCTGGTCATGGTAATTCAATTTTTTAAGTTAAGGTTAGAATTAAGTATAGAGTTACTGTAGGTTTAGCATTAAATGATTTGGTTTAGTTTCATGGCATATCAACTACTGTAGGTTAATCAATGCCAAATTCAGTTTATATATATATATATATATATATATATATATATATATATATATGATTTATAAACACATTTTGTTGATACATTTTTAAACGAGCCTGAGCTCATTTTTTTGCACAAAGTTAAATAGTTCCAAGTATGGCTATGTATCACTAACAATTTAATTAATCATCAGTAATATATACAGTTAAATGACAGTTCTATTTCTAACAATTCAATTTAGCATTGGTCATTTGTTTGCGGTCAGTTTAAATGTTAAACAGTTCTATTTGACTGATAGATAGGACCCTATCAGATACAGCCACACTGGGCCAGAGTGGACCTGAGAGCAATGGTACTGAAGAGTTTCTCCGAATTCCCCAAAGTTCCAGCATTACAGGAGCCTCAATTTCGGATCATTTGAAACTCGTCGGAGGTGTCTCCTCCATCTGCAGAGATGCAGTAAGTGTATCTACAGCCCCAATAGACTGTGCTGGATGGTTTAATGTCATAGTACAGGACACTCGGTGCGGATGTCTTACCTTCTGCAGAGACGCAGTAGGTGTATCTACAGCCCCAACTGACTGTGCTGGATGGTTTAATGCCATCTACCGGACACTCGGTGCGGGTGTCTTACCCTTCTGCGGAGACGAAGTAGGTGTATCTACAGCCCCAACTGACTGTGCTGGATGGTTTAATGTCATCTACCGGACACTCGGTGCGGGTGTCTTACCCTTCTGCAGAGACACAGTAGGTGTATCTACAGCCCCAACTGATTGTGCTGGATGGTTTAATGTCATCTAGTTTTAGCTTTAGTTTTTACATAATCTTAATTTTTAAGGTTTAGGGTGAGATTATCATTTTTGGTTTAGGATTAATATTTAGTCTACATGTGGATATGTTACGGTCAGGGTAAACGTCAGGGTTAGTTTTAAAGTTACCAGTAGGTTTAAAGTTACAATAAGCATTAGGGTTAGATTTAGTTATAGGATTACGGCATGGATTTGGGTTAATGTTAGGATTGGGATTAGTTCCAGGCTTAGAGTCTGGCTAAGGTATAGGAAAATTGTAAATTTGAAGGATAGAGTTCGAGGTGAGGTTTGGGTTAGATATAAGGTTAAGGATAAGTTTACGTTTCATGTTATGTTTAGTTATAAGGTTAATTTTCTGCTAAATTTTCAGCTGATTGTAAATTAGGGTCGGTTTTGAGCTAGAATTAAGATTGGGGTTATATTTACGGTCATTGCTCTGTTAGGGTCACTTTGAGCTTAAGAGTTAAAGCTGCGTTTTAGAATTAGGATTAGTTTTAGAATAAGGTCTGCTTCATTAATGGTTTGGCTTAGCGTTAGATTTCAAGTTAAGGTTAGAATTAGGATTATGGTTAGATTTAAAGTTGGTGTTCTGTTGTATATCGAGGATGAGGTGAGGAGGCAATAATAATCATCTATAAAAATACAAACTCCTATATTTACTACAAAAGGGTCGAAATGGTTGTAGGAGAGAGAGAGAGAGAGAGAGAGAGAGAGAGAGACAAAGGATTGCTATGCTTACACCACGTTGAGACAGACATATTCTGAGCCCTACAATTTCTAGCTTCTTTGGCGAGAGCTTGATACAGAGCCGTTTCTCAGTCCGAAGGAGTGGGGTAGTGCTCCTGCGGACCAGATCCCAAACTGACGTGATGTGTCTATTTGCTGAGTGCTCTCTGATTAACTGACACCCTCACCAACCCTGGAGTCGAAAACGCCATCATTATATATTTTCTTGACGCCCATACATATTACTTCCGGCGCAATTCAGGTGATTCCTTTCCGCTGTTCCTTGTTTACCTTAAGACACCTTCATCCTTTTTACCAATTTGCAATAACCGGCCGTCAAAGGTCAGTATGTAAAAATTCCTGTTTGGATTAGGTATATATTAATTTTAGTTTTAGGATTAGTTTTATTAGCGTTAGTTTTCGGGTTAGTGAAGGATTTGTTTAAAATGCTAAACGGTCAGACAAATTGAATCTTTATCTTTTTATCACATAGTAATAAAAAATTGATATCAATCTAAAAAACATTTTGACAGAAATCAAAACTGAAATTTTATAACTTCTTTCTTTTTATTATTTTTCCAGTCACCGGAAAATGAAAACGTTTTAAAAATCTTATCTACATTTACAGTGTGGAACGATAAAGTTGTCGTCCTAAAGAAAACAACATTACAGCTTTATTTTAAAACTTTTATTGGAAAAATCAATTCAGCTAACTTGATTATGTAGTAGAGCCGACATCTATTCAATGTAGCCGCCTTCAACCTCAATCATCGCCTTGATACGGATTGGGAACTAGTAGCATGCCTTTTTCACAAGCACCGGCGGGAGCTCGGCGAATACTCGGCGGATGGCGGCGATCAGGCTGGCTTTGGTGTCGTGGGAGGTCATGTTTGTGATGTTCTCGACGTATGACCAAACGAAGTAGTCCAGCAGGTTTAGGTCGGGGGAGGAGGGGACCAGTGAGAGAAGGGTACCAAGTCGTAGCACTACTTCTTAAGCCAAACCTGGGTCTCTTTGGACGTGTGGGCCGGCGCCGAGTCCTGCTGCCACACCCAGGGTCTGCCACCGACCACCTGATTGCACCACACTCTTCAGCATATCCAGGTAGACTTTGGTGTTGACTTTCAAGCCGACTTCGAAGATGTAAGTTGGCATGATGTGGCCCTCACTTTAAACCACACCAAAGACCATAACCGTAGCTGGAAATTTTTTTTCATCACCCTGGGCACGTCCCGGTTATTCGTGGCAATCCAGCGATGGTTCTGGCTGTCATAAGTTGGATCGGTAGAGAGCATTAGTTGTACAGCGGCGCATCTCCGATCTTGTTCGTTGAACATTGGGTCACTTTCAGACATGATAGAAGGCTCATATCGCTCTTGGGATTTGTACACAACTGGTCACCTAGTAGATGGTCTGCAACAAAAAAGAAAACCGGTTTTCATTGAACGGAAATGGAATCATGTCGTCTTTTCTAGGGCAACAATTTAATCGTTCCACCCTGTAAAATACGAGCAATAGCCATTTAAAAATGCGTAGACGTTAATGTGTCGACGGCGTTTATTAACCAATGAGTCCTCTCATATTACTACTTCTACAATCGCTACTACAATGTATTATTATTATTATTATTATTTACTAATTAGAGTTTTTACATCACTTTTAGCTGATGGTCTTTCACTGGAGTTTGAGTGACAGCAAGTCTCCACAAGTATCCAGGACTTTTCACAGTATTCTGGCCGTTCTCAATAATGCTGTAGTTTGGATGGTCTCCACTCGCCCTCCAGCTTCCAAGTCCTCCAATCTCTTTAATAGTCCTTTAGTTACTGTACCAAAAACACGAATCACAATTAGTATAATTGTCACCTTCATGTTCCATAGTTTTTTTAATTCCCTAGCAAGGTCCAGGTACATATCCTTCTTTTCACATTCTTTCAGTTTTATTCTGTGGTCAACCGGGACAGTAAAGTCGACAGTTTTACAACTTCTCTTTCTTTGTTGATTATTATTAAGTATGGTCTTTTGGCTGGGATTAGGTGATCTGTTTGTATGTCAAAGTCCCATAGGAGTGTATGCGTGTCATTTTCAAAGACAGATGCTGGTTTGTGCATATACCAATTGTTCGTATGTTCAAATTTTAATTTCTTGCACATCTCCCTGTGGATCACCTTGCCCACCCAATCGTGTCTATTGTTGTTATCATCATTATTTGTAAACGGTTATATAAGTAAAGTAAGTTGGCGACCTTAGTCTAGGGTGACCTGAAGGCGCCCTTTTCAATAGCTACTCCATTCCCTGGATTGAACCACTTTACCTTTGATCCATACCTTATAATGCTGCGTGTTAAGCAAGACGGTATCAAGAACCATTTTTTGAGTTTTTGGTATGATTCGACCTGGGATTGAACCCTGGTCTCCCGGACCATTGACGAACACTCTAGCCATGATGCCAATAGATTCAAATTCAATTGAAACATTTATTTTAAGAGTCAATATATTTATGAAGTTCAATTATTTTTAAGCGTTTAACATTTCTGACTGATGGTTTGGTTTGGCGTCTTTCTTTAAGGTCATATCAAACTGTGTGGGTTATTTAATGCAAAAGACACACTTGCAGAAAAACAGTTGGGATATTATTTTACCCATAGCTGTGAGGAGAAGGTTTATGGTTTAGTGCTAACAAGAGTTAGGGTTTGTGCAGGGTGGGGACCAGTTTTAGGGCGAGAGTTAAGGTTAGAGTTGGTATTAGGTTTGTTTAGAGTTTAATGTTAGGGTGAGCGTTGTGGTTTTATTTGGCTTGGTTTGGTTTGGTTTGGTTTTATGGTATATCAACTATTGTAGGAAATATAAAGCTAAATCCTCTTTGTAGATACACATTAAATATATAGGATTTGGTTTGGTTTTATGGCATATCAACTATTGTAGGACATTTAAAGTCAAATCTTCTTTATACGTATGCCTTAAATATAAAGGATTTCGTTTAGTTTAGTTTTATGGCATATCAACTATTGCGGGGTATTTAAAGCCAAATTCTCTTTATTCATACATATTAGATACATAGGATTTGGTTTGGCTTGGTTTCATGGCATATCAACTGTTCTAAGTTATTTGATGGCAAATCCATTTTATACATATAAACAGTTCTATTTCAAACAATTCAATTTAACATAAGCACATATTTTAGATGTCATAACAGATCTTTTCAAAGAATTTAATTAGCATAAGTACGCAGCTTAGTTCTATTTGACCGATAGATAGGATCCTATCAGGTGTTGGTACTCCAGACCAGAGTGGACCAGGGAGTGATGGCAATAAAGAGTTACTCTGCATCCCCCAAAGCTCCAGCATCACTGGAGACTCACCATCAGGTTTTTAGGTTGTTTAGTGGTATGTTTAGGAATAGTAATATGGTTCGAGTGAGAATAAGTTTAGGTTTAGCTTGATGGTTAAATTTAATGTTTAAGAATAGAGTTAGAGTTAAGCAGGGGGTTTAGTTAAAAGGTTTGAATTCAGCATTGCTTTCGATAAAAGGTAGGTTTAGACTTATGTTTAGGAGTAGGATAAACGTTACATTTAAATATAACGGTAAATTTAGGATTATTGCTAGGATTAATGTTGTGATTATGATTAAGATTACGTTTTAGATTGTGCTCGCTGTAACGTTAGGGTTAGACTTCATATTTGATTTGGATCTTGGGTTAGCGTTTGGACAAGGTTTTTGTGGTATGGTTATGTTCAGCGTTAAGATTAAGTTGAGGTTTTAGGTTTGGGTTAAATTAACTTTTAGATAATGATTTATACTTAGGCTTAAAATTAATTATTTTACACATTTCAGAGTTTTTCATATCAGTGATAGCAGATGATTTTCCACAGAAGTCTGAGTAACAGCAAGTCTCATCAAGTCTTCAGGTTCGTTCGTTCGTTGGTTGGTTATTTTGTTTTGTTTGATGGCATATCAACCCTTTTCGGATCATTTAACGCAGATTTAAATTACAAAAAATTCAGTTTAGTATAAGTATAGTTTTTGTTTACACTCAAATGCAAAAACAGTTCATTGCAAACAATTCAGTTTAGCGTAAGTACGTAGTTTAGTTCCATTTGACTCGTAGATAGGAAACTATCAGGTCCTACCACTCCGGGCCAGAGTGGACCTGGGAGCGATGGCAATAAATGGGTACTCCACATTTCCCTAAGCTTCAGCATTTCTGGAACCTCAGAATCAGATTGTTTAGTGTCATATCCGAGACACTCACTGGAAAGGTCTTACCACTCTGCAGAGAAGCAGTCTGTGTATTCTACATCCCCAGCTAATAGGATAAAAGTCTCCAGGACTCTTCTGAGTATTAAACTATTGAATGGTCTCTACTCGTCTTCTTATTTCCAACTTTTCTAATCCCTTTACCAATCACTTAGTGACTGTACTTAGCGCACCAGTTACAATTGGTACCATCATCAATTTCTTGTCCCACAAGTTCTCTAGCAAGGTCTTGGGATTTATCTCTCTTTTTGCTTTCCTTCAGTTTTACCATGTGATCAGCCGGAACAGCAAAGTCCAATATTTGGCAGATTCTCTTTTTTCTGTTGACTGTCACTAGGTCTTGTACTGGACATTGGCATGATAGATAAAGTGTTCGCCAATGGCCCGGGAGACCTGGGTTCAATCCCCGGTCGAGTCATACCAAAAACTTAAAAAATGATACTTGATGCCTCCTTGCTTAACACTCAGCATTATAAAGTACGGATCAAGAGTAAAGTGGAGCAATCCAGGGAAAGAAGTAGCGCCCTCCCTTACACCTTAGTGTAGTAGCTATCGAAAATGGAGCCTTCGGGTAACCCTTGACTATGGTTGCGAACATTTCAAGGTCTGGTTGTCTGGCCGAGATGATTCATTTGATGATACGTTTGTATCTCAAAATCTCAAATAATTTTGATCGTCTATTTTAGGATCGATTATTATTATCCTTATCATTATTATTTCGTGGTGTAATAGTTATCGTCGTAGGAAATGGACACGGCGACACGAGTTCAAATCCTAGACCTGACTGATTGCATTTTACATAGCACTAATACCCTTGGGAAAGGTATGAATCCAATTATTCTCCCTCCAGCTATGGGTAAATAGTAGGGCAGACTAGGTTCTTCAGCCTTGGTGAGGCAACTATTCTAGGAGAAGGAAAACTCTGAATTGAAACCTGTTAAACTCCGCTTAAAAAATTGACCTCGTGTCATATCATACCCGAGCGGAGGGGTTGGCGAATATGATCATTATTATTTCAATCCATGGTTTTTATTTTACACTAGCGTTGGCTTAGGGTCTTTCACAGGAGTCTGCGTGAGATCAAGTCTCCTCAAGCCTCTTGGACTCTTCTCAGTATTCTAGCCATAGTTTGTATGGTTTCCTCCTCCCGCTGATTTCCGATTCCACCTGTCCATTTACCATGTTCTAGAGGACCATTCCGATAGCCACAAGTACAGTTAGTATTACCTTGACTCTCATGTTCCACAGCTTTTTCATTTTTCGAGTAAGATCCAAGTACTTGTCAACCATTTTGTTTTCTTTTTTTTTTTTTTTTTTTTATCCTCTGCTCCGTCAGGACGGAAAAATT
>OY757943.1:23617086-23644586 GCA_963585895.1 Sepioteuthis lessoniana
AAATTTACCGACACACACACACACACACACACACACACACACACACATATATATATATATATATATATATATATATATATATATATATAATATATATATGTTGAGAGCATAGTCTGTACGTATATAAGGTTGTCAAGGGAGAATCTGTAAAAATCAAAGCAGCATATATGGATCAGATGGGAATATTCGGAAGGAAGTTGAATCACTTGACGCGACATCAAACAGATGAATTCAGGGAGAATAAATTTCCTTATAAAGGTAAGATATGACATTCTACTAACACAGATCAAAATCATATTGTGAAAGTATAAAGAAATATAACTGATTTCATGAAGTCAGTTAATTAGAAAACGCATTTACGTCACAGAGTTAACGATTTCTTTTGAGAATAAAAAATGATATTGAATGAAAACATCATCAGAATCTGAATAGGTACTCAGATCTGTGAGTTTGTTTGTTTGTTTGTTTGGGTTTTAAGGCATATCAACCTTTGTAGGTAATTTAATGCCAAATCAATTTTTATACAAATAATCAGTTCTATTTCAAATAATTCAGTTTAGCATGAGTACACAATTTGTCAAAATCATTTCTATTTCAAGCAATTCAGTTTAGTCAAACAGTTCTAATTCAAACAATTCAGTTTAGTATAACAAGAGTGTTTGGCCTACACACACTTAAATGTCAAAACAGTTCTATTTCAAGCAATTCAGTTTAGCGTAAGCACAGTTTCAATGTCAAAAACAGTTCTAATTCAAGCAATTCATTTTACTAAAAGTTTAGTTTTTGTTTGCACACAGTTAAATGTCAAAACTGTTCTCATTCAAACAATTTAGCATACGAACGCAGTTAAACCAGTCCATTGGCCTAGCTGTTCAAGAGTTCGCCAATGGCTCTGGAGACCGGGGTTCAATCCCAAAAAGTGCCCTGGATATTGCAGCTGGAGTGGTAGTACCTGTTAGGGTTACATATACGAGTCAAATAGAATTTACCCCTCAGTCCATTTATTTAGGCAATTTTTTTGTTTTCTTTGCTTAATGGCATATCAAGCTTCATTAGTGCGAAATCCACCCCCGCAGAAGAGCAACATTGATACAATTGAACCCTATAGCGAATGTGTGTTAAGGTTGTTCATAATTTTCCCAAGGGTATTAGTCTGAAAGTGAATATAAGAGCGCGACCTCGCTTACTTCGAGGTCGCAATACGGCAAGTTACTCACTATGCCAAGGGGATTTTATACGAAAATATCAAAACCAGTTCAAACAATCCACTTGCCCAGTCGGCTGGGGCTGTAGAATACACTGACTGCACCTCTGCAGAGGGGTAAGAACCCCCTAACGGGTGTCCTGTTTATGACACTAAACAATCTGATGGTGAGGTTCCAGAAGTGCTAGAGCTTTGGGGAATGCGGAGTACCCCTTCATTGCCATCGCTCCCACGTCCACTCTGGCCTGGAGTGGTAGCACCTGATAGGGCCCTATCTATGGGTTAAATAGAACTAACAGCATATTTATGGATTTAGCGTTAAATAACCCACAAAGGTTGATATGGCATAAAACCCAACAAACCAAAGCAATCAAACAATCCACGTGCCTCATATAAATGATTACCCTCGTAGGGATTAGAGATTAGAGGAATTACGATTAACTATTCTGGCGGCGTAGGCCTCCATGTCAATGCATTCAAAACGGTGTACATGTGCTTTAATCAAAATCAAAGAGGTGATATCTCCACACTAAAAGGTGGTTCCCTGAAACTAGTGGACAAATTTGCCTACCTTGGAAACAGCGTCTCATCTACGGAAAATGACATCAATACGTGACAAGCGAAGGCATGGACAACAATCGATAGGATATCGGTCATATGAAATTCAGACCTATCCGATAAAATAAAACGTAGTATTTTTTTTTCCAAGTAGAGGTCGTGTCAATTCTATTATATGGATGCACCACATGGACGTTGACTAAGTGAATCAAGAAAAAACTTGACAGAAATTGCGAAAGAATGATACGTGCTATATTGAACAAATCCTGGGAGCAACATCCCACCAACCTCCATTTCTAAAACCATTCAAATCAGACGAAGAAGACCTGCGGGACACTTGTAGAGAAGCAAGGACGAAATCATAAGTGACGTTCTTCTATGGACCCCTTCACACGGACGTGCAAGTATTTAGCGATAGACAAGAACTTATGTATAACAGCCCTGTACAGATACAGGATGTAGTTTAAAAGACATGCCGGGAGCGATGGATGATAGAGATGAATGGCGAGAGAGAGAGAGAGAGAGAGAGAGAGAGAGAGTCAAGGAAATCCGTGCAAGCAGCAGGTCATGATGATAATGACTTTACTAAAAAGAAGAATGAAAGATGATATAATAGAAATTTTCAAAACGATTAATTAAATTTCTAATAATGGTACTATTTACCAACCCCTCCGCTCGGGCAGGATATGACACAAGGTCAATTTTTAAGCGGAGTTTAACAGGTTTGAATTCAGAGTTTTCCTTCTCCTAGACTAGTTGCCTAACCATGGCTGAAGAACCGAGTCTGTCCTACTATTTACCCATAGCTGGAGGGAGAATTATTGGATTCATACCTTTCCCAAGTGTATTAGAGCTATGTGAAATGCAATCAGTCTCGTCCAGGATTTGAACTCGTATCGCCGTGTTCAATTTCTAATAATGGTAAACATTTTATATATTCCTCCTCGAAAGATGTCAAAAGCGAAGTCTACATATTAATAATTTTTTCAGCTCATCATCATCGAGTCATGAAGACAGTACGAATTCCATTAAATCTCCCTATCTGTCTGTCCCTATCGTCCATTGCTCCTGGTTGGTCTTCTAGACTACATCTAGTGTCCGTATAGAGCTGAGGTATTTGTTCCACGCCCCACCGAACGTGAAAGAGTGGCACAAGGCCTTTTTTGGTGGGTCCGGGCGCAGGGCCGTAGCTCACACGCGCCCGGCATTTCCCCAAAATACCTACGGCCCCGTCGGCATTCCCCTTATCAGGGGTGCCTCAGGCGCCGGGCGATCACCACCCTCCTAAGGGGGTAATAGCCTGGGGGGAAGACCCCCTGAGGCCGTAGAAAAAACCCAGCTACCGAGACACACTCGGCCAGATCCGTGCCGCAGCCAGCACGGCCGGCCGAAGTGCGACCCGACAACTGAATGCGGCTCCTATAAGAAGCTGATCCGTATAGAGCTTTGGGATGCAAGTATTTGCTGATCAGTCAATATTGGTGGGTCCATGTGTAGGTTTCCGTTGGAGAATGTCGCTTATGTGTTTATCCTTACTTCTTTAGGAATGGCCAACGTACTTGAATGGTTTTGGCGGTCCCCGTGGAGTAATAGTCATCGTCGTAGGAAATGGACACGTCAACACGAGTTCAAATCCTGGACGAGGTTCAGTGCATTTCACATAGCACTTATACCCTAGGGAAAGGTATGAATCCAATTATTCTCCCTCGAGCTATAGGTAGATTGTAGGGCAGACTGGGTTGTCTTGTCTTGGTTAGGCAACCAGTCTAAGAAAAGGAAAACTCTGAATTCAAACCTGTTAAACTCCGCTTTAAAAAATTGACCTTTTGTCACATTCTACTCTTGCGGAGGGGTTGGTAAATACATATTTGGATGGTTTGTGAAATCGGAGGCAAGTGGCCATACAGCTGCAGGTTTGTGAAATGCTGCTTCCAGGAATTGATCAAGGCACCACACGTAATATTTTCTCCAAACGAAATATTACAATGATTTCTGCTAAAAGTAGTAATATTTCTTTGTAACAAACAGTCAATTATGATTAAAAAAAAAAAAAAAAAAAAAAAAAGCAGGAACTTTATAAAAACAATTCCAGATTGAATTGAATGATTCCAGAAATAATGGTGGGAAAAAAAATTAGAGGGCATTTTTAGGAACCATATAATATATTGCAATTTTTTTTTATATATAAATATTGATTGTTTGGTTCGGTTTAATGGCATATCAACTTTTTTAGGTTACGTAATGCCATATCCATTTTATACACATAAATTTAAAACAATTTAATTTAGCGTAAGTACATAGTTTAAATGTAAAAACAGTTCTATTTCAAACAATTCAGTTTAGCATAAGTACAGTTTTTGTTTACACACTGTTAAATGTGAAAATAGTTCAATTTCAAACAATTCAGTTTATTTCTATTTGGCCCATAGATAGGACCTTATCAGGTGATACCACTCCAGATCAGAGTAGACCTGGGAGCAATAGGAATGAACGGTTACTCCACATTCCCCAAACCATATTTTAGCATTTAGAAATTGCCTGTCCATTTCATTTAATGATATTTATTTATATATATAGATATATGTATATATCTGTGTGTGTGTGTGTGTGTGTGGTAGCACCTGATAGAGTCGTATCGATTGGTAAAATAGAACAATTTAACATTCAAACTGTGCACATGTACCTAAATGAATTGTTTGAAATAGAATTGATCGATCATTTAACTGTGTTATTGTAATTTACCTACGCACGCATGAACTATCCCAGCAATAAATAGCAGCAGGTCCTGCTGTTAGACCGTGGGCAATATTCCAGCAGACAGCCCCGGCAGTCAGACCGAAACAGTCTCACACTCCAGTGAAAGGCCACTAGCTAACGCCGGTGTGACATACACAAAAGAGTGAAATACACGACTAGGTGGGTAAGGCGATCCCCTGAGAACAGTGCAAGAAGTTTAAGTTTGACCATACGATCAAATGGTATAATCAAAACCTAGAATCCGTCTTGGAAAATGAGACACAAACAAAAGAAATCATCAAATTCAAATCTGTAAAAACACCGAATTCCAACCTGTAATAAGTCCGAATTCATCATCTTGTGCCATCAGCATGGATATCCCTGACCCTCTCACGCCACCCCTCTCTATCGTTCATCGCTTCCGGCAGGTCCTCAGGGCTACTCTATGTATCCTCACAGAGCTGCTGTATGTAGGTACGAGTTGGTCGCCTTGTCTTTGCTCGGCCATGTGAAGGGGTCCATAGGAGTACTTCACTTATGAGCTCGTCCCTACTTCTCCTGCAGTGGCCTGCATGTCTAGTTCGTCTAACTTTGATAGTTTTCGAGATGGGTGGTAGGTGGCAGTATAGCAGCTGGTTTATGGGGTAAAACACCAAATTCAAACCTGTAAAAACACCGAATTTAATCCTGTAAAACCTCCGATTTCAAACCTGTGATAACTCTGCTAAAAGCACTTGACCGTGAGTCACATCCTGCTCATGCTAGGAAAATTTAAATTATCTTAATTGGGAGTCACTGTAAATAAATAATCGCAAGGCCTATGATAAAGAAATATTAGTAAATAACAGAGATCAGCCCAACAGCAGATATCACCAAGACAGGGAAAGATAAAGATAGATAAGAGCCAGATGAACGCGGAATATTAATCCAAAACTAGGGCCTGTGATTCTGGAGTGGTTAATTCCCCTTGACCATTTTTAGGGTAATTTTTTAAAAAAACCACTTGACGACTATAATAAATGTCCCCACCTTATCCGGTTAAACTATCTCGATCCTAATTGATACAAGAGGAATATCTAGGATGGCAACAGCTGGGTTAATTAACAGACATATTAGAAATAAATGTAAATCATATATGAGATAGCCATTAGTTAAACGATCCTAGTCTGTTTAGAAAAGCACACCTGCCAAGTAGAAGAAACCACAAACAGAACACAAAATTAGAAGGGACTGACCAGTAGATTAATTCCACTCCTGTTTCTTAATCGTTCTAACATATAACATGTTAACACCCTCTGCTCACGCCTATGAACGAAAGAATTTGTAACTTTGTAATTTGATTTCCACTTTATGTTTTTATCTTTATTTTCTGATTTTTAATTTTATTTTTTTAATTACCTTATTTTATCTTCTGAATACGAACTATAACTCCTCATTCGCATCTCTGGGACAATACAGAGCATGTAAAAGAGTCATCTGACGAGACAGAGAATATACCAACAATATTCTCCGCCGAAATAAATCTATTATGACGGCTTAAACGAGTTTGAGTCTCCATTTAATTGTACTATATATATATATATAAGTAAAGTTGGCGACCATAGTCGAGGGTGACCCGAAGGCTCCCTTTACGATAGCTACTACACCAAGGTGTAGGGAAGGGCGCTACTCCTTTCCCAGGATTGCTCCACTTTACCCTTGATCCGTACCTTATAATGCTGAGTGTTAAGCAAGGAGGCATCAAGTACCATTTTTTGAGTCTTTGGTATGACTCGACCTGAGATTGAACCCAGGTCTCCCGGGCCATTGGCGAACACTCTAACCGCTACGCCAATATATATATATATATATATATTATTGTCACAGGAGTCTTGTAATTAGATACATTTGCATTATTTCTATTGATAATCGGCCGAGATTAAGCAGTTTGAACGTCAGTAGATCTAGTCAAAAATGATCTTTCTCTTTAAAAAAAAACAACAAAAAACAAGTAGACGATATCCTACTGAAATGATAGAAGCTGATTACTCAGGTGATTTAGCACTTTTCAAAAATAAAACAACCCAAGCCGAATATCTCCGGTATAGCCTGGAACAAGACAATGGCCCCGAAAAGAATTAAGATAAAACAGAATTCATGAGTTTTCAACAAGATGTTGCCATCTCCTCATTAAATGACACCTTTTGAAATTAGTAAACCCGTACATACATCGCAGTAGCAATATCTCATCTACTAAAAAAATATCAATATAATGTTGTATTGCCACATAATAAATATACATATATACACATATACATGCAGAATACATATTGACGCAATATGACGAGCGTAGACTTCTTTAAAAAAAATATACATCTCAATTTATTTGAAAGGTTTGTGTGTGAGAGGGAATTGGAGACCGAACAGAACTGCAACATATTGACCCCTACTCTTATGGCCATCAGTGTTTCTTTTTTTGGAGGTGCCCGTGGTGTAATGGTTATCGTCACAGGATATGTACACGGCGATACGAGTTCAATTCCTGAACAAGACTGATTGCATTTCACACAGCACTAATACCCTTGGGAAAGGTATGAATCTGATTATTCTCCCTCCAGCTATGGGTAAATAGTTGGGCAGACTAGGTTCTTCAACCTTGGTGAGGCAACTTGTCTAGGAGAAGGAAAACTCAGAATTCAAACCTGTTAAACTCCGCTTAAAAAATTGACCTTTGTGTCATATCCTGCCCGAGCGGAGGGGTTGGGTAAATAGGATCAGTGTTTTTTTCCCGTTCTCTTGATGCTGCTCAACCGGAAGCCCGGGGGCACCCTCTCTGCTGGATGCTGTCTTTCTCTACCGCATCTTGTCATTAACCCATCTGATCTCCAACTCACCGACTTCCTGTCTCCACCGAGTTATATAATTGTTCAATCACCCACTCAATCTTTTGAATGGCATGTTTGATCGTCATCAAGCGGAAATAACCATCATGCAGTTCACAGGTCACTCTCTTCCGGTGCATCAGTCTATGACCGTATCGTGGGATTTTACCTTGTCCCATATTGTCAGCCAAGCCTGCCTACGCGATTTCTTCCCATAACTGCCATCGGAATGTGTCACTTCCTCTCGATGAATCACTTTGGGATGGCATGTTTGGCCGAGTCGAAGGTCAATATACAACAATAACGTCTTGGAAAGGCATAGACTGCTGTCGACACGTTACCGACTATATGAAAATCGATTCTCTCTGTTAAAATGAAACGGGAATTTTTCTAAGCGGTCAGCTCAGTTGACTGGGTTTGCAGAACACACCGACTGCATCTCTGCACAGGGGTAAGACTCCCCCTTCCAATGAGTGTCATGGATTTGATACTACAAAATCAGATAGTGAGGCTTCAGTAATGTTGGAGTTTTTGAGAATGCAGAGTACCCCTTCATTATCATTGCTCCCAGGTCCACTCAGTTGTAGCAGCTGATAAAATCCTATCTATAGGTCAAATAGAACTGTTAAACATTGAAACTGAGTGCAAATAAATAACTTCTGCAGAATTGAATTGCTAGAAATAGAACTGTTTCATATTTAATTGAATTTTTTGAGTTACATATCAATACTTGGTACTATTTAACTTGGTTGACTTAAGCTACATTGAATTGTTAGAAATAAAACTGTTTGAACATTTAACTGTGTGTATCTTAAAATATATTTACAAATCTTATATTTAACATATATGTAAAAACAGAATTTGGCATTAAATAACCCACAATGGTTGATATGCCAGAAAACCAAAACAATCTTCTAAGCTGTAACCATATCAGTACTATTGTATGGTTGCACAATTTGGGCTCTACCGAAACGTTGGGAGAAAAAAGCTCAATGGAAACTACAGAAGGATATTGTGCGCTGTTTTGACAAAGTCCAGGAAGCAAAACCCCACAAAATAACACCTAAGACGAACATGTTAGGCATTGCTGAAGTGTTCGCCGGCCAGCTTAGACTAACATGCATAACCTCTGTGCAGACGCTGGATGCCGTCTAGAAGACCTGCTGATATCGATTGATCATAGGTACGGATGAATAGGGGAGCCTTGTGATTTCGCGCTCTCCGCGCTGCTTGATGATGATTATGCAATTATATATACATATATTTGTGAGAGAGATAAGATGATATATATATATATATATATATATATATATATATATATATATATATATATATATATATATATATATTGAAATTTCCTAAGGTTTTAATTACATTATGCACGTTTTTTTTTTTTCGTTTTTTTTTTATTTTCTACTTCGGAATTTTTTAGAATTATCATTACAAAATACAAAAAAAAACCCTGAAATCCATAAATTTTCTTGATCAGCTAATAACGAAAAGTCAAAAAGAAAGAAGCACCCGGAGGAAAAAGAAATTATGATTAATTGATTTGACGTGTGTATGTGCGTATGTGCATCCCTGTGCCTGTTCATGTGTGTTGTTTGTGTAAATTGTATGTGTGAATTTGCGTATGCGTGTGTGGGGGGGTACACCTTATACGTGCGCGCACATGTGTGTAAAACTATTCATGCGTATATGTGTATGTGTGTGTATTTCCGTGTTAATGTGTGCGTACCTTTGTTTTTTGCTTCTTATGTGTGTGTATGCTAGGATGTGTGCGAATGTATTCTAGCACATGTGTGTGTGTGTGTGTGTGTGTGTGTGTGTGTGTGTGTGTGTGTGTGTGTATATTTGCGTATCAATGTGTGTGTGTGCTTTTGTTTCTGTGTCTATGTTTCTGGCGTACGTCTTATGTGTGCGCACATGTGTGCACGGGTGTGTGTGAATGTATCAGTGTGTGTGTGTGTGTGTGTGTGTGTGTGAATGCTTCCATGTTAATGTATGCGTGCCTTTGTTTCTGCTCTATTTTTCTGACGTACGCTTTATATATGCGTGTGAATATGTGTAAATGTAGGCCTGTATATCTGTCTGTGTGTGTTAATGCGTGTGTCTGTGTGTCTGCACACGTGTGTATTTCTGTGTGGGAATGTGTTCAAGCATGTACCGGTTTAAGCGCACGTATGTGTGTTTATCTCTGTGAATCTTAGTGTGCGGGTGTATGCGTGATTTATGTGTGTATGTGTGCGTGTGTGTGTGTGTGTGTGTGTGTGTGTACGCGCGTGTGTTCATGCATGTTTACAACAGAGACAAGAAGAAAACAAGAGAGAAATTTGAAGATTGAAGCCAAGTTATGGTCTGACACGAATCTTTACTAAGAGATGACGAATATTATGAGGAGAGCGGTTTGATTTGGTTTGGTTTGGTTTGGTTTTATAGCATATCAACCACTGTAAGTTATTTAATGTCAAATTCATTTGTATATATATAAACAGTTCTATTTCAAACAATTCAGTTGAGCATATGCACTGTTTTTATTTAAACACAGATGTAAAAACAGTTCTATTCCTAACAATTTAGTTTTGCATAAGTACACAGTTTAGTTCTCCGTGACCCACAGATAGGATCCTATCAGATGCTACCACTCCGAGCCAGAGTGGACCTGGGAGCGATGGCAATGAAGGGGTACTCCCCATTTCTAAAAGCTCCAGCATTACTGGAGCCTCACCATCAGATTGTTTAGTGTCATAAATAGGAAAATCGTTGTGCGGAGTCTTACCCATCTGCAGAGGTGCACTCACTGTATTCTACAGCGCCCTCCTCCCAGCCGATTGGGCACATAACGAGAAAGGACGATCAACTTTAGCTTTTTTATTAGAATGGAGGTTCATATCAGCGAGTAACTCAGATGGATCCATTTTTAAAACTAACAGGACAATCCTTGAATCAGTGGGTCCATGATTTTTTGTTGCTTCCGGTGAGGAAAAAAGAGGGAAAATAAACCATTATTTAATAGTAATCTCCTGGAGGAACTCCTCTCAGAAAACCAAACAATTGATTAGAATATTTGCTGCTCCCACTTAGAAAAAAAGTATCAAAACTGAAGCTGCATTTACCATAAGATAAGTAGATAACGTTATTTGTTAATTTATTCAAAAATAGTTCTCTAGAAAAACATACTTATTCCCTAGAGTTTTCCACTGGTCGAAGCTCCTCTAAAAAGCCATATCTAATTTGATGTGTAACTACACTTTCGTATATCTTTTAATGCCTACCATATCCTTGACATTTGGAGGTGCCCGTGGTGTAATTGTTATCGTCATAGGAAATGAACACGGCGACTCGAGTTCAGATCCTGGACGAGACTGATTGCATTTCCCATAGCACTAATACCCTTGGGAAAGGTATGAATCCAACTATTCTCCCTCCAGCTATGGGTAAATAGTAGGACAGACTGGGTTCTTCAGTCTTGGTGAGGCAATTAGTCTAGGAGAAGGAAAACTCTGAATTCAAACCTGTCAAACCCCGCTTAAAAATTGACCTTGTGTCATATACTGCCCGAGCGGAGGGGTTGGTAAACAGGATCATATCCTTGACATTTACACCTAAGATGAGTTAAGGAAAACAATTAAAAGTTACATGAAGTTTTGGTTTCATGAGTAAGAAGAATGTTGCACATGTAAAATCTTATTGGTTTGGTTTAATAGCATATCAACCTTTGTTGGTTATTTAATGCCAAAGGTATTCCTTTAGAAGAACAGTAGTCGTACTATTTAACCCATAACTGGTAGGATAAGGGGGTTCATACTTTTCTCAAGGGTATTTGCCCCAAAGTGAACGTAATGGCGCGACTGGAGTACGAACGCGCGTTCTACAATTACGCAGTCCATCGCTTTAACCATTACACCACGAGGACATCCCCCGTACAATCTTCTGTTTCGTCATAAACTGCTGATAAAAAAGTATTAAGACTGACTCTTCTGAATTTCATCAAGACGTCTAGACATCATTTCTTTGTTATTTAAAATGCAAAGCTATACATACATCTTCATTTAAATTTGAAATGTGTAATCGTAATTTTTATTTCACGATTGGAAACTTTTTTCGCATATTCAAATATTGCATTCAATATTCTTATATTGTGGTTGGGATCCAAATGAGATAAGTTTTGGGTTTGCCATCGACATGAACCAATTAATACTATATTAAGTAAATATCAGTAAGCTTGTTGACTAATAATTGTTTCACCATCCAGGTCAGGGAGTCAATTATAATACTATCGCTTTGCTCCGGTACCAAATGTGTTACTATGTTCTGGGGTCGGTTACCAAATGTAACACTATCATTTGGATACGGTACTAAAAGTAACAATATCTTGGCACGGCACCAAATGTAATTCTATGGTTTGGCCCCGCACCACTGAAATGATATCGCGGTCTCCGATACCCACGCTGATATACGCGCCAAATGTAATGACGTTGTGCACGACAACACTTGATGTACCAAATGTTATAATAATGATTGGTCTTATGCTGGTAACGGCGCCAAATGCGTTTCCATATAGTTTGTTTATCAATTCCTTCTGTGCACATGCTGTGTTCAAAAATCCAATTGCCCTGTCGTCTGAGACTGTAGAATACACCGACTGCTTCTCTGCAGAGGGGTAAGACCCCCCCACGAGTATCCTGGATATGACACTAAACAATCTAATGGTAAGGTTCCAGCAATGGTGGAGCTTTGGGAAATGCAGAGTACCCCTTCATTGCCAACGCTCCCAGGTCCACTCTGGCCCGGAGTGGTAGCACCTGATAAGGGTCCTATCTATGGATTAAATAGAACTAAACCGTGCTCCTTTCACCATACCAATTTTTGCATTTAAACTGCGTATGTATGCTAAACTAAATTGTTTAAAATAGAATTGTTTGGACATTGGAACTGCGAACTAGTGCTGAACTGAATTGCTCAAAATAGAACTGTTTTGACGTCTAAACAGTGTACTTATGCTGAACTGAATTATCTGAAATAAAACTGTTTGACATTTAACTCTGTGTATTGCCCAGTCGGCTGGGGCTGTAGAATACACTCACTGCACCTCAGCAGAGTGGTAAAACCCCGCCTCTAACGAGTAACCTGCTTATGACACTAAACAATCTGATGGTGAGGTTCTAGTGTTGTGGGACTTTGGGGAATGCGGAGTACCCCTTCATTGCCATCGCTCCCAGGTCCACTCTGGCCTGGAGTGGTAGCACCTGATAGGCCCCTATCTATGGGTTGAATAGAACTAACAGTATACTTATGCTAAAATGAATTGTTTGAGTAAACTGAATAGCTTGAAATAGAAATGTTTTTGACAATTAAACCGTACTACAGTCAAACTGTGTGCTTATGCTTAACTGAATTATTTGAAATAGAACAGTTTTTGACATTAAAACTGTATTTACACTTAACTGAATTGTTACATATAACTGCTTGAATAGTTGGAAATAGAAATGTTTTTGACAATTAAACTGTGTACTTATGCTAAACTGAATTATTTTAAATAGAACAGATTATTTACATAAAAATGGATCTGGCGTTAAATAACCTACAAAGGTTGATATGCCATAAAACCCAACAAACCAAACGAATCAAACAATCCACGTGCCACATGTGAGACGCTGTCATGAAGACAATAAAAGATTACCCTCATAGGGATTAGAGATTAGAGGAATTACGATTAACAATTCAGTCGGCGTAGGCCTCCATGTCAGTGCATACAAAACGGAGTACATGTGCTTTAATCAAAATTAAAGAGGTGATATCACTAAACTGTGTACTTATGCTAAACTGAATTATTTTAAATAGAACAGATTATTTACATAAAAATAGATTTGGCGTTAAATAACCTACAAAGGTTGATATGCCATAAAACCCAACAAACCAAACCAAACTAAAAATCCCAACATAAGGAATGACACAATTCATCCGGAACTTCTTCTGACGGTCGGAGTGATCCGTTGGAACAACGTTGCCAGGGTCTTGGCAACTCAAAAACAAGAACTCTTCGTCAACAATTAACGATCATTTATTGGAACGTATTGGTGTAAGAGTAATATGCTGAATATTGTTATAGAAATTGTCGCTTCATTATCTAGATAAAGTGTTACATAGTCAAACTTCATATAGAAGTACGAGACAGAGAATCTGTACGGGTCTATGAACAGAGACGCAAAGAGACAACTTCCCAGCCTCGACTGAATTCTCTGAACGCCAACTTCAGACAGCTGACTACTTTTTCAAAATTCGCTAATTTTTATCTATCTAAATTCAGTATATCGGGAGTGTGATGTCATCTCGGTAAGTTATTGCTTCATCTCACACCCGTCCCAAAATCACTGTTCTCATTTCCCGAATATAATCTGTGACAAGTCATGTATCCATTTTGTTTATATTTAGTCTTCTTGTGTTGGTCGTCAAATTTCCAATTTGGCTTATATTTCTGCTCAAAGATTTTAGCAAACTTAACAGCAAACTGAAAAACTCGCGGACCAACCAAACCAGAAAATAAAATGATTAATACAATCAACCATCACGGCAACTGGGTCATATAATAAAGGTGGGTCCCTGTGGCATAGTGGTTAAAGCACAGGACTGCGATTTCGGAGTAAGTAGGTTCGAGTTCCAGCTGCGTGATTACATTCACTTTCGGAGTAAGTATCTTTACATGCTTATCAAGCGATTATTTGCATAATAGTTAGAGTGTTCGCTTATGGTCCGGGAGACTGGGGTTCAATCCGAGGTCGAGTAATACCAAAGAAAAAAATGGTACTTGATGCCGCCTAGGTTAACACTCAGCACTATAAGGTACGGATCAAGAGTAAGGTGGAGCAATCAAAGAAATGAAGTAACGCTCTCCCCTACACATCGGTGTAGTAGCTATTGAAAGGGGAGCCTTCGGGTCATCCTCGACTATGATCGCCAACTTTACTTTTACCTATGGATTGAATCGTACTAGTGCTGTTCCTCTTTGAGATATATTTGGAATTAAATAACCCTCAAAGATTGCCATAAAACAAAGAAACCAAAACTCCTTTAGATTTAAACAGAAAACCTTTTCACGTATTTTCTTTTCTTGACGGTGACGCAAGGTCGAAATTAGTTGAAAACAATCAACAAATAATAATTTCAGATAAATATTCCTACTTGTCTTACCACTTTTCTCCTCTCTCTCTCTCTCTCTATATATATATATATATATTATGAACTGTTGGTGTAACATTCATTATTCTGAAGAATGCTTTCAGCCACAAACCTTTTTCTCCTGACAAAGATCTAAAGTCGAAACTAACTGAGAACCATCAAAAAATAATTTTCGTTGATTTAGATAGATAGATAGATAGATAGATAGATAGATAGATTTGTAACTCTTCCATGATGAAAACATTGATAGGACTCTATCTATGGTTCAAAAAGAACTGTTTGATCATTTAACTGTGTATAAACAAATGACTGATTCTGAATTGAATAATTGGTGTCAAATAGCAATTGTTTTAACCAGTTGTCCCTCTCAACCATCATCCATCGCTCCAGGAAGATCCCTTGGACGGTATCCAATGTCCACACAGAACTAATATGCGGAAGTAAATAAGGGAAAGGAATCCGACTGTAGGGAGAAAATTGAAAATAAAGTAATCCAAAAGCGATGACATTTTATAAAGGAAAGTCGACGTTCAAACGTTTCGGTTTTGATGAGCCTTCATCAGGACTATAAAATGTGTGTATATGTATGCGTGTGTGTATGTGTGCCTGTATGTATATGCGTGTGTGTCTGTGACTGGATGTACGTATGTGTATGTGTCTGTGTATGTGTGTGTATGTGTGTGCTCTGAATTCTATCTCTGAACAATGCAAACAAATGATTAATATTCAATAGAATTATAAGTTAGCTTGGAACCATTCAGCAACATTGATTTATGCTAAACTGAATAGTTTGAAATAGTAATATTTCATCATTTAACTATGTGTAAAGAAATGGCTGGTGTTTAATTGAATTATTAGTGATACATAACAATACTTAAAGCCTTTTAGTTTGTTGATTTATGCTAAAATGAATAGTTTGAAATAGAATTGTTTCATATTTAACTGTGTCTAAACAAAGTACCTGGGCCTATTTAACTTTGTTGACAGATATTTACAAATCATATGTATCTAATATACATGTATACACTGGAGTTGGCATTAAATAAACTTCAATGATTGATGTGCCATAAAACGAAACCAAACGAACCAGAACGTTACAGCCAGTGTTTTTGAGGGTTATCTAAAACCCCAAGTAAAGGTCTCACACAGAATTTTGAGCTAAAAATTTCGAAGTCGAAAATAGTTTACAACAATCAACCAATAAAAACATAACTGAAATATTCGTATTTATCTTATCACAGCTGTTTTGATAGATAGATAGATAGATAGATAGATAGATAGATAGATAGATAGATTTGTAATGGTTATGATGAAAAAATTGACGATATTGCATCATAATAAAAATAGTCTTTCAGCCGACGCCAAAAATCAGTCTAGAAAAGTAAGGAACAACTTCCCTTCTCCCCCGACAGAGAACGAATAAGTAATAAGAGACCAATAGTAACACCAAATATCTAACAAAACACACTTGATAATTTTCGATTCATGAACTTCAAAGATTGACATATTCTAATGCTTTTCTCAACACAGAACGTCTCGGAACAAAGAAAATAATACATACGCATACAATAAGTAAAATAAATACTAAAAGAAAAAATTATATTAAAGTAACCTTTCAAAATACGCATTTTTATTTATTTCAATGCCAGACTTCTTCTTGTTACATATCCTACTGTTGTATATTGCTACTAAGTTTATTAAAGTACACATCAGGGTAACTGTTATGTTTTGACCTTCGACCCGGCCCCCCAAAAATGCTATTCCAAGGTGATGCACCGGAAGGAAGTGACACATTCCAATGGCAGTTAGGAGAGGAAATCGCGTGGGCGGAAATTGGCTGATGAAATGGGACAAGGTAATTCCCATGGTACACTACAGAGTGATGCACCGGAAGAGAGTGACCTCTGAACTGCATGACAGTTATTTCCACTTGATGACGATTAAACATTCGATTTCAAAGATCGAGTGGGCGTCGAACGATTATATAATTCAGTTGAGTTCGACGAGCCAGTGGCAGTTGAGTTGAAGATCGGAGGGAGTTATAGACGAAATGTGGTAGGGAAAGCAACACCAGGCCGAAGATGAGTGGGCCCTAGGCCTCCGGTTGAGCAGCACTAAAGAACGAGAAAGACACAACGTGACGGTCATAACAGTGTGGTCAAAATATTGCAGTTATGTTCGATCTCCAGCTCCCTCTCACACGCAAACCTTGAACAACCCTTTCGAAACCTTACAAATAAAGTGAGAGGTAGAATATTGTTAAAGAAGTCTTCCTGCGTCGTTTATCCTGCGTGCATCTTCCTTCCTGTGTGCGTCTTCCTTCCTGTGTGCGTCTTCCTTACTGCGTGCGTCTTCCTTCATGCGTCGTTTATTCCTGCGTCTGTCTTTATCATTGTGTCGTTGTGATGATGTAGATGACTATATAACATAACCACTGACATTGAAGTCATCATTTTTTTTACTAAAACAAAGTTAGTTACAACTAAACAGAAATACGCACAAAAATTGAAACATTTTCACTGACATAAAGTCAGAATTTTAAAAAAAAATCTGAATACCGACAGCGTAAATCACCGGACATTGGCACAAGGATTCGAGTGTTCGCCAATAGCCCGGGAGACCTGGGTTCAATCCCAGGTCGAGTCATACCAAAGATTTAAAAAAATGGTATTTGATGCCTCCTTGCTTAACACTCGGCATGATAAGATAAGGATCAAGGATAAAGTGGAGAAATCCATGGAAAGGAGTAAGACGCTCCCCTTACACCTTGGTGTAGTAGCTTTCGAAAGGGGAGCCTTCGGGTCACCCACGACTACAGTCGCTAAAAACAGCGTAAATTGACGCCTGAAAAATGAAATCTCAACCAAACAAGGGAATTTTTGACCAGCTGCCGAAGTCAACCCCGGTCTTTATTGAGTTTTAAAGGTCGACTTACACCCTGCGATTTAAGGTAGATACTTTTCATGTATGTAAATTAAAGATATGAAAAAATAAGATATTCAAGGAATGTATTCACGTAAAGAATATCTGACTATCTCCCGCCGTCGTGGTAATAGACTGCTTGTTAGGGTCAATCAGTAGACATAGCCCATATCAGCAGAAAGTGGGATAGGTTGACTAGGTGCCGCACACATAGCCACCCGCATCCGCTACATACCGAAATCAGCATATACTACAATTTGAAAAAGAGAAGTAGCTGATTGACTGAAGGAAGGATTGCGACTAGTACTGTTTTCGCTTGCCAAAATTACGAATTCGACGGTAAAGATCTTTGGAGAGAGACGTACACGACGACCAGCCAACTCGAGAATGCAAAGTGGTCACGCATGCCCAAGAAGAAATGCTATGAAGCATCACGAGGACAGACCACTGAGGCTATGGGGAACAGAAAAATTTGGCCACTTATTATTTGGTTAGCTTGGTTTCGTGAGTTGTGGTTATTTAGGCTCAAATATCTGACCTAATTGCTTTCTTTCTTCTTCTCACCATTCAATTCATTGGCGTCTTCTTTGTCTGTAGAAGGCTGCAAAAGAATTCCTGAAGGAAAGAAGAAAAGAGACAAAGATACCTTTCAATTTCAACATAATTTTGGGGGTTTCATATTGCTACTCTGTAGCGAGGAGTTGTCTTCCTTGATTATTAGTTATTTTCGGTGGTTGATACATCCAAATTCAGCATGATCATGTCGAGTGGGCGTTTTTAATATAGGCTGCTGCAAGAGAAGAGAAGACCTTACGCCAAGTACGAGACTAGGGCGAACATGTGTGTCGCCTGCTAGCAGCCGAGAGAAAGAAGGTTCATCTAGTATCAAAGATAAAGCTGAAGTGTGAACGGGTTCTGTTTTAGCGCCGATAAATATCTCTCAGGCATATGCAGTTCCCACTTTATGTGAGGGGCCTTTGGGAACCACTACCCCTTAAGTTTATAATATTTACCAACACCTCCGCTCGGGCAGGATATGACACAAGGCCTATTTTTAAGCGGAGTTTAACAGGTTTGAATTCAGAGTTTTCCTTCTCCGAGACTAGTTGCCTCACCAAGGCTGAAGAACCCAGTTTGCCCTACTATTTACCCATAGCTGGAGGGAGAATAATTGGATTTACACCTTTCCCAAGGGTATTAGTGCTGTGTGAAATGCAATCATTCTCGTCAAGGATTTGAACTCGAGTCGCCGTGTTCATTTCCTACGAGGATAACCATTACACCACGGGCATCACTCCCCCTTAAGTTTAGTTATGTTACATTTTATCTTTTTTCCCTATCTCGTACAAGGCCACTCATTAACATGATTGTAAAGAAAAGAGCCAAGGACTTTATGAGAAGGTCGAAAGTGAAGAAGTTGCCGCTCGGCCTGTTTGGAAATGATAATGAACTACCAGGCGGCACGGGTGAGATAAGTAAAGACTGTTACCGATCACTCTTGCTGTAATATACCCATAATTCGGATATGTGAAACGTACATAGAATGTTCATAACTCATATATAGATGACATAGGAATCCCGAAACACAAAACACTTACGACTTCTTCGTTCAGGTACGAAACGTTTTATTACCTTTGAGTTTAATGGTTTTTCGACATAAGTAGAGAGATACAAAATCTTTCTATGCTGACTTTTCCATCTACCCCCGCCACGCGCGGCACCCGCCGTAAGGCCTCTGCGAGCTCCGAAAGTCAACCTTCTTCTTCGGAGGCAAAAACTCAACAAACTGACTTTTCTTAAATCCCGCAAATCCTCCGCACACGCTTCCGGTGCATGACGTCACCCACATCCCTGGTCCCAATTGCTATCTGGGATTTTTATTTTAACATCTCTGAATGACACATCCTCTCCGCACGCGCGGAAACACCTGCGTTAATGTTGCACCTAACTAACCCATGCACTAAGCGAAAGGTTTTCAGCCTAACTAAACTGAAAGGCAAGATATATAAAACGAAATCCCTCGGGCATTATATTACATTGCCCTACTTCTCTTTTTTATTCCATTATATACATCTCAGTTGCCGAACATATATAATTACATACATCTTTTCACAATCAAACTACTAAGTAACTTGTTTTCTTGCATTGTCGGTAGAATGGAATGTAACAAATGGATTTTTTGTTAAAAGGACAGATGCCTAAATGTCTAAAAGCTCAATGGATAAAGACTACTCGAGGTTGTGAAAATAGGATATGAGTGATAAGTTGATCGGTCAATTAACCAGGTGGTCATGACACACTGAAATGAAAAATGAGATGACCTAGATATAAGACTAAGGAAATAGCAGAGAAAAGCCCAAAAGCAAAAAGTACCGGTATCGCCAGCTGGAAGGAAAATACTGGTGGCTTGACCGGATGTGAGTTGTCAACCTCGAGTAGATGAGCTTATGAAAACAGCCATATTCAGATGTCAGAGGAGATCCCGGCTAACGATCGAAGGGAAGAGATTTCACGTCAATTCTCCGTATGCCCTCATAATCTCTTAAACTTTCTCTTAGACTCACATTCGTATCAAGCCAGAGAAATGTACATTTTTCTTCTTTGTTATCAAGTCCAGCTGCAGTGTGCAACTCGGGAGGAACAGAATACAACAATTTGTCCTCAGGCTTTCGATCATATGGAAATCAGACCTGACCGATAAAATGAAGCGCAGTTTCTTCTAAGCAGCGGTCGTATCGATACTGCTGTATGGATGCACTACTTGGACGCTAACTAAACGGCTGGAGAAGAAACTTGACGGCAATTACACATGAATGCTGCGAGCAATATTGAACAAGTCCTGGTGGCAACACCCCATAAGGCACCAACTATACACCCACCTGCCTCCCATCAAGAAAACTATCCAAGCTAGACGAACCAGACATGCAGGACACTGCTGGAGAAGCAGGGACGAGCTCAAAAGTGATGTACTCCTGTGGACCCCCACATATGGCCGGGCAAAAGCAGGACGACCATACATACAGCAGCTATGTGAGGATACGGGATGTAGCCCTGAAGACCTGCCAGAGGCGATGAACGATAGGGAGAAGTGGCAAAAGAGGGTCTAGGATATCCGTGCTAGCGGCACGACATGATGATCATGATTGATTTCTTTAACATTTCAAACTTCGTGGGTTATTTTATGCCATAACAATTCTTGGAAAAGAACAGTTGAGGAATTATTTAACCCGTTGCTTAGAGGAATAAGTGGGGCCATACCTTTCCTAATGTTGTTTAGCCGTAATACAATTGCACATATACATATAGCCCTGAAGATCTACCAGAGGCGATGAATGATAGGGAGGAGTGGCGAGAGAGGGTCAGGGATATCCGTGCTAGTGGCACGACATGATGATGATGATGATGATATTACATGTTCCATTAGTGAATAAATCTCGTTTTATAGTTCCTCTGGGTCATCATCATTCTCGTCAATTCAATGATTTCGGCCTCATTCTCTATATTTCCGTGTTCGAGTAGAACTTTTGAGAGACGAAGGAATGTTTTCTGTGAAAAATATAATCGCATGTTCCAACATTTTGGCTAGTAACATTATCTATACATGAAAAATATGCCAACGTTTTATTTAAAAAATTTTTTTGGTGATATTAGCATGTCAGGTGTCTCATCTAAAAGTTATTTTCAAATGAAAAAAAAAAACGAAAAATGAGAAAATCATTAGTGTTCTATTGTCGTTGCTAGAATTCTATTTTAAATAGTAACATCGCACTAAAGATGGTTTTCCTAAAAAAAACGAAATTTAAACGTTGGCATATTATTCATACGTAAATCAATTCTTCTTCTGAATATCTTCATTTTTCATGTTTTATATTTATGTATATATATATATATATATATATATATATATATGTGTGTGTGTGTGTGTGTGTGTGTGTGTGTGTGTGTGTGTGCGTATATATATATAAATATATAGACTGTCGGTGAGTATAATGCCGCAAATATGAATGAAGGCTTTAGAAAAAATGTACACACATTCCCTTTATGTTGGCATCGTTATCTTGGTATCATCAATATTCTGAAGCCAAATGAAAATAATAACAAACGGAATAACTCTCCATTGCTTCTTTACCAAATCTGTTTGGCAAATTCTAATGACACTTTGCAGAAAATTCATTCCCAGCTTTTCGAGAGGATTAGGCGCTACCAATGCATCTGATTGACAGGTTTCAACGTCTAAAGAGGGATTTAATGTAAAATTGTGAAGCTTAATTAGAGCAGGACAGAAGTATCCATTGGAGAGTCCTTACGTCAATACACGTACACCCGACTTGAATAAGCCGTTACACTGTATGGCTTCTTGCAGCCATTTCCGGACTCTATAAGATTATTAAAGATATTTCGTGTATGGGATTAGGAAAATGCGTTGTTTCTTTTTTGCATAACGCTAAAGAATCTCTCTCTCTCACTCTCTCTTACACACACACTCTCTCTCTCTCTCTCTATCTCTCCCTCTCTCACCGTATATATATATAAATATATATATATATATTCTGGACAATGCCATGAATCATTTCCTTCTCTCTCAAGCTATGGATAAACAATTAGAGAGCTAGGTGTTTTAGTTTTGGTAAGGCAACCTGTCTAAGAGAAGGAAAACTTTGAAACCTTTGAATTCAAAAGCGCTCTTCAGAAGAATCAACTTCTGCTTGTCTTACCATATTTACCCAACCCCTCCGCTCGGGCAGGATATGACACAAGGTCAATTTTTAAGCGGAGTTTAACAGGTTTGAATTTAGAGTATTTCTTCTCCTAGACTAGTTGCCTCGCCAAGGCTGAAGAACCCAGCCTGTCCTACTATTTACTCATAGCTGGAGGGAGAATAATTGGATTTATACCTTTCCCAAGGGTATTAGTGCTCTGTGAAATGCAATCATTCTCGTCCAGGATTTGAACTCGTGTCGCCGTGTCCATTTCCTACGACGATAACCATTACACCACGTGCACATCCAGCTGGTCACACACACACACACACACGCGCATATATATATATATATATATATATATATATATATATATCTTTATCAATCGTCTTTATCAATGTCAGCCTTCTTCTTTCTACCTCCCCTATCAAGGAAAGTATATATATATATATATATATATATATATATATATATATATATATATATATATATATATAAAGGCATATATATTGTTCTTGCTAAGTTGAGTAACGTTGAAGGACGCGTTCATATATATATATATATATATATATATATATATGAAAATGTACAATTATGAAAAAAACGTAATTTCTTCGGAGGATAGTTTTAATAAAACTCTTCAATTTTTTAAATCTTAAACAGGTCTTATGAATTTTTAAATGCAACGAAACAATGAAAACATTCTATTTCCTGTAGTAGCGTTCTATTTGAACTTTGTGCGAATCATTTGATGTTCGAAAATTTATTTTGAAAAACGTAGTGTATTTCTTTTTAAAAAATCCATTCCACACCTATCTATCAATCTATCTATCTATCTATCTATCTATGCTAATATGTGTATTATTTTATTCGCATCTATCAATCATAAACATTCTATTATACATCTATCAGTCTTTATCAATGTCAGCCTGCTTCTTTCTACCTCTCCTATCAAGGAAAGTATATATAGGAGATGCCCGTGGTGTAGTCGTTATCGTCGTAGGAAATGGACACGGCGACACGAGTTCAAATCCTGGACGAGACTGATATATAGCACTAATATATATTTCACATAGCACTAATACCCTTGGGGAAGGTATGAATCCAATTATTCTCCCTCCAGCTATGGGTAAATAGGAGGACAGACTAGGTTCTTCAGCCTTGGTGAGGCAACTAGTCTAGGAGAAGGAAAACTCTGAATTCAAACCTGTTAAACTCCGCTTAAAAATTGACCTTGTGTCATATACTGCCCGAGCGGAGGGTTGGTAATAGGATGGATCAAGGAAAGTATATATACATTTATAAATATATAAGTTGGCGACCGAAGTCAAGGGTGACCCGAAGCCTCGCTTTTCAATAGCTACAAGACTTAGGGAAGGGGGCTACTCCTTTTCCAAGACTGCTCTACTTCACCCTTGATCCCTAACTAGTAATGCTGAATGTTAAGCATGGCGGCATCAGGTACCATTTTTTGAGTCTTTGGGATGACTTGACCTGGGATTAAACCCCGGTTTTCCAGACCATTGGCGAACACTCTATTCACTTCTCTTCTTCGTCCATATCTGGGTAAACAATTGAACTGACTAGACTCATTGGCTTGATGCAAATATCTTCTTATAAAGGTAGATATCTAAAAATCTGTAGAATTATATATATACACACACACACACACATATATATATATATATATATATATATATATATATATATATATATGTACATTACTGCCTGCAAAAAGCTTCGTGACTTTTTAATACAGGCATTTAAAATTGTTGTACACTCTTCAAATTTCAGTATCTTATTGCTATACATCTTATGAGATGACTGGCCAATTTTTATGATTACAGCTTCAAATGAATAGCTACAGCAGCAATTGGAATACACCCTACTAACGCCTGATTGTCACAGCTGGTAAATTTCAAAAATGCAATCTGGACGTGACGACACTTTAGAAGAACGATATGCAATAAAATTCTGTTTTAAACTTGGAAAAAATGCCACAGAAACCTATGGAATGCTTCAGACTGCCTTTGGAGCATCTTGTATGAATTGAGCATCAGTTTTTGAGTGGCAAAAGAGATTCAAGGAATTTACGGAGTCTGTGAGGGATGATGAGATGTGTGGGAGGAGTAAGGAAGTGAGAACACCGGAGTTGATAGGCCAAATAAAGAATTTCATGGATAAGGACCGTTGTATGTCTATAGAGACAATAAGTGCACAGTTTGATGTCTTGGTAGGAACTGTACACAATTATCTGCGAGGAACTGAAGATGCAGAAGATTTGCGCGTAGTTTGTCCCAAGAAAGACGTTGTCATGACAGTAGGGGGATGGTCAAGCTGGTCAATTCAGACCCCGCAGTTCATGATGCTCTGGTGACCTGCGATGAAAGCTGGATCTACTGCTATGACCCAGAGGCCAAGAGACAGAGTTCCCAGTGGAAACATGCTGGCTCTCCCAGGTCCAAGAAGGCCAGACAGAGCAAATCCACCCACAAACTTTTGATGATCCCTTCTTTTGACAGCACTGGCATGATCTACATGCACTGGACAGACAGTCGTCATGGAATATTTTTTTTGAGATTTTAAGGGAATTCAGGAAGAGATTCCCTCGGAAGAGGCCAGCACTCATTAAATCGACTCAGAAGCATTTCCACCAGGACAATGCACCAGTCCACAACTCCATCCTTGTCACAGACTATTTGAGCAAGATGGGCATCAAGACAGTTCCCCACCCTCCATATAGTCAAGACCTTGCTCCCTGTGACTTTTGGTTATTCCCTTAGCTCAGAGGCTGTCGTTATGAGACAATTGAGGAGATGAAAGAGGCTGTGACGAAGGTGATTGACACGCTCACACAAGAGGACTTCGATGGAGCCTTCCAGAAGTTGTTGGAACGGCACAACAAGTGCATTGCAACCGGAGGAGATTACTTCGAAGGGGACTAGAGTTTCATGTGTGTACTATGAATAAAAGTACCCATACGAAAAATTTCTGGAAACTTATTGTGTGCTCCTTGTATATATATATATATATATATATATATATATATATATATATATATTTATATATATCGTAAATTGCTTACAAGTCGATCTTTTAAGATTAGGCATGATGTCCAAAATTTTGGGTGTGGTTTTACGGACTGTTGTCATCATCTTTATTGTTGTTAGTTATTGCACAACGTTTCAACCTCTGTATCCTCCGGCCTTTTTCAGGTGTCTCTGTTGATCAATAGTTAAACTTTAAAAAGGATTTCCAAGGTTGTATCATTTTCATATCCAGATAATCAAGGGGCATCTGAGGAAGGTCGGATTATACTGCGGCCAAAACGTTGTGCTACATCTAACAACAATAGAAATATGGACAACAGTCCGAAAAATCTCACACGAAATATTGATTTTTTCAGCCTGAAGAAAATCTCTACCAAACTAAGGGTTGACATATACGGCTGGGCTAAAATCCAAACCTTTACTCCCAACTGGTCAGACAGTGGAACAGTACCCTTAACAATCGATATACATCACTTACTGAAACTTCAGCGGTATTTTTCGACCGTCCCACCATCCGAACAAGAGTGGCACAAGGCCTTTTTAAGATGGGTTCGGGCACAGGGCTGTAGGCCAGACTCGCCTGGCAGCTCCAAAAAATGCCTCGGGCCCTATCGGCATTCCCCTGAAAAGGGATGCCTCAGGTGCCAGGCGATAAACCTAAACCTTCCGAGGAGAGTTAAAGCCTGGCTGGATTGCCCCCTAAGGCTCGAGCTATGTCCAATGACGACACACCCGACCAGATCCGTGCTGCTGACATCACGGCCAGCCGAAGTGTGTCCCATCAACTTGATTCAGCTGACTGATATCAGCTCTGAAACTGAAACTCCATCAGACCAACAAAAATATTTCCGACTTAAACTTATATCTGATGAACATATGGAAAAAAATGAACACGGAGATTTTTATGAAATGATAAAACTGCAATAGAAATGAATTATCAGATTAACCTTTTATTACACACCGTATCAAACAGCTTATTCACTAACCGTAAATACTAACCAGAGTTAGCCATTAAACAATCTGATTGTGAGGCTCCTGTAATGCTGAAGCTTTGGAGAATGCTGAGTACTCCTTCATACCAAGGTCCACTCAATGGATAAAAAGGAACTGTTTCTCATTTAACTGATTATAAACAAATGACGGATTTTTAATTGAATTGTTTGTGTTAAATAGTAATACTTGTAACCCCTTCACTCAATACAAACAAATGATTAATATTTAATTGAAATATAAGTGTTTGCTTTTAACTATTCGTTGACTTATGCTAAATTGAATAGTTTGAAATAAAACTGTTTCATTATTTAACTGCGTCTAACCAAAGACTTATATTCAATTGAATAGTGATACCAAGCAATACTTGGAACTATTGAACTTTGTTGACTAATGTTTACAAATCGTATACATCTAATCTATATGTATACACCAGATTTGGTATTAAATAACCTACAATGGTTGATATGCCATTAAACCAAATGAAACTAACCAGAAAATCACCGCAGCCAGTGTGTTTGAGGGTTGTCCAATACAGTAGACAAAGGTCTAACATAGAATTTTGAGCTAAAAATCTTGAAGTCGACTTATAAGCGATCTGGATGTAAAAGCAGCATTTTAATATATTGATATATAAAAAGTAACGTTGATGACCGTATTCAAGGGCGACCCGAAGGCTCCCTTTACAATAGATACTAAACGGAGGCGTAGGGGAGGGCGCTACTCCTTTCCCTGGATTGCTCCACTTTACCCTTGATACGTACCTTATAATCATGAGTGTTAAGCAAGAAGTCAACAAATACCATTTTTTGAGTTTTTGGTACGACTCGATCTGGGATTGAACCCCGGACTCCCGGGCCATGGGCGAACACTCTACCTATTAGTTCAATATATATATATATATATATAAATATATATATAAGAGAAAAATAAAAATAAATTCAAGTGTATGTACACATGAATTAAAAAAATTTTCAGAGGATGTATTTATTTATATACGAATAATGTACAAACATGCAATGGAGTGGTTTTTAAACCATTTTTAGGGCCATGTTACTGTGTTTCGTTATTTAAAATAATACTACCATCCACCCAGAAGTTGCTTTAAAAAATAAAAAGATATTAGCATTTGTTTTCATATTAATAAATATATCCCCTTAATAGCTCTCTCTCTCTCTCTCACAAACACACACACACATATGTATATATATACATATATATATATATATATATATATATATATATATGTGTGTGTGTGTTTGTGTGTGTGTGTGTATGTGTGTGTGTGAAATTCGCTTGT
>OY757943.1:23647086-23654586 GCA_963585895.1 Sepioteuthis lessoniana
CTTCAATGAAGTAGCTGTTAAAAAGGGACTCTTCAATTCCCCCTCAACCACGGTTGGTCAACTTATATATATATATATATATATATATATATATATATATATATATATATATATATATATATATATATATATATATATATTATTTCATTGTACTGAATTAATTTATTGGGATATTGCAATGCGAAATATTAATTATTTGAGTCTAACTAATTTTAATGTAAAACTTCATCGTCAATGAATTTTTTATAAATGAATTTGTGCAATGCTTCAGGCAAATTGTATCTATTTATTTTGTTCTTACATACATGTATGTTTCCACCTTGTTGCTTTCGTCAAAAAACGTATATGGCACAAGACCTTGTTAATGGAGTACTCTATGACACTTGAACTCAGTTGTCTTAGCAGTTTGACTTGCTTTCAGTTGGGTATGGGTTTATATTGAAGTCATTCCTCTCTTTTTCTTAGAGTGTGTTTATCTTAGCCTGTTTTACTCGTAATTGGCCTTCGATATTTTATATGTTTTTTCCTTGTGTGTGTGTGTGTGTGTGTGTGTTGGAGTGGGTTTGGATTTCACTCACTGTTATTTTTTCTCCGCGTGTGTGTGAGTGTGTTTGTCTTGAGATTTTTGTGTTTGTGTGTGTGTGTGGTAGTGTGGTTTGAAATTTACTGGTATTTTTTACTAATAATTTTGTGTGTGTATATATACATATCTATAAAAATATATTCAAGAAGTCTTATAAAGATTTCTTATTATTTAAGGGGAGCAGGGTCATTGGCCTAATGAATAGAGTGTTCGCCAATGGTCTGGGAGACCAGAGTTCAACCATTGGTCGAATCATACCAAAAACTCAAAAAATACCGCCTTGCTAAACACTCGTCATTATAAGGTACGGATCAAGAATAAAGTGGAGCAATCTAGGGAATATAGTAGCTTTTGAAAAGGGAGCTTTCGGGTCACTCTCGACTAAGATTAAAACCCTTTTCATCCTTTCACTAATTATTCACACCTCCAATTTGAACAATTAATTAATATACAATTAATAAATATGCAATTAATACTGTTAGTGTCTTTTATTTATTAAAGTTGGGATTGTTCCTCGTGGATGTAGATTAATGGCTCAAACAATTTGTACCAAGGGAAAAAAATAATTAAAATTGGGGACAAAAGAAAATTCTCGTGGACATTAATGGTTCTATGTAATCGATCCTTCCACCACAAGCAGGACGCGAAACTGAATCAATTTTTAAACGGATTACATGTGGTTTAAAATCACAGGCTTCCTTCTCTTATACAGGTTGCCCAACCAAAGAAAAAGAGAATAGTCTATCCTACTATTTATTAATAGCTTGTTTTTAGTTCGCTTGAGTTTTATGGCGTATCAACCATTGTAGGTTATTTCAAGCCTAATTTTGTTAATACATATATATCAAATATATACATGATTTGTTATCAGATTTTATAGATGACATTTTTAAACGACCCTAAGCTTGTTTTTTGCGCATAGTTAAATGGTTTTAAATATTGTTATATAACAGTCACAATTTAACATAAGTCATTCGTTTGCACAAGGTTTATTCTATTTGACCCCTAAATAGGACCCTATCAGGTGCTATTCCTCCGGGTCAGAGTGGATCTGGGAGCAATGGCAATGAAGGGGTACTCCACATTCTCAAAATCTCCAAGGCTTGAGTCTCATCAGATTTTTTAATGTCATTATCATGACACTCGTTGTGGGGTGGGGTCTTTACCCTTCGGCAGAAATGCAATTGGTGTATTCAACGGCCCAACCCCAGCTGATTTGGCTGTAATAGCTTGGGTATTACCGTTAAGTAACATGCAAACAACCTCGTGCTGGATTTGAACTCGGATCACCGGGTCGATTTTTTAACGATGATAACCGTAACTCCAAGAGCGTATCTCGTCAATATCAATGGTTGCCAAAGTTTTAACAGACAATTAAATAATTAAAAATGTTCAATGCTTGTTTCGTTTGTTTTTTAAACTGGGTCTGTATATCACTCTTTGTTTTCAATTAAAATTTTGCAGTGAATTGTTACCTTGTCCAACTTTTGATGTCTAATTAAATGTAAGTTATTATTTATTGTCCTAATGAGTAGAGTGTTTGCCAATGGTCCGGTAGACCGGGGTTTATACCAAAGACTCAAAAAAATGATATTTGTTGCCGCCCTGCTTAACACTCAGCATTATAAGGTAAGAATCAAGGGTAAAGTGGAGCAATCCAGCGAATGAAATAACGCCCTCCCTTACATTTCGGTTTAGTAGCTATCAAAAAGGGATCCTTCTGGTCACCCTCGACTAAGGTCACCAATTTTAGTTAATAATAATTCCTTGCGACATAACCCCTAAGAAATTATGATTCTTTTGCTATTTGAAGTGGACATTACTTTATTCAATGAAAGTCAAACGATTCCTGAATGTTTGAAATCACAAACATTAGTTAAAATTGAAATAAAAAAAAAAGAGCGAGACAAAATTATAGAATTACAAATATACTTATATACTGAATAAAGATGTAAGGGATACAAGTCAAATTTTAGATGAAAGAAATATCCAAACTTAAATTAAAGGAAATATGTTAAAATTTAGATGAAAGGAAAATATTTCTGAAAATTAAAACGAAATGACTACTGATTAAAATTTACATGAAAGAAATACTAGTCTAAATTGGAATGGTAGAAATATCATTCAAAACTACAGTGGAAGAAATAATAGTCAAAAATATAAAATAATAGAAGTACTAGTAAAAGTTATAAGAAATATTACACTAAATAAAGACGAAATATTCATTAGTCAGGATTTAGTTGCACATTAAACAATCTAATATTAAGATGAAAGAATTTCTAATCAAAATTAAAATAAAAGAAATACTAACCAAAATTATAATGAAAGAAATACTTGAGCAAGTTTTGAAAGAAATACTAGTGAAATTTGAATAATAAAGATTATCAAAATTAAAATGCAAAAAATAACCAAACTTAACAGAAAAGACAATCCATATTAAGCTGGAAAAATTACAAGTAAAAATTAGATAAAAAAATAGGACTAAAATTGAGTTGAATGAAATACTAGTAAGATTTATAATGAAAAAAATACTATTTAAAGTGAAGTTAAAAGAAATTCCAATCTATTAATACTGAATGTACTAATCTAAGTGAAATATAAATATTGGCTGATTTCGCCCAAAAGATTTGCGTCTTTCTATTCAAAATTAATTCTTACAGAATTTTCTTTATATAGTGCTTGAAATACTACTGACATGGGTATCGTGTTTAAAAAGTTGGTCACAAGAATTTCAGCGAATCTTTTCGTTATCAGAATGCCATGGAATAAGAGTTTGGGAAAGAATTCCTGGCGTGAATTCTTTCTTTTGTTGCTATCGTCATTTTTCTTCTTTTTTTCTTTTCTTTTTTTTTTTTTTTGAATATGAGCTTTAATCGCACATCGCTGCCTTAGGCAAGTCTTTCATGGTCCTTTGATAAAACTAAATACGTTTTTTTTCATCTTCTTTGTTTTCTTTTCTTCTGGGATCACTTACTTTTAGTTCCTTCATTCCTATTCAGTATGGTCCTTTATAAGATTTTTTTTTTGCTTTTGTTGTTTAGTTTTGTTTTGTTTAGTCTTTTTTTTTTTTTTTGGCATTTTTTTCTTTTCGAAATATATTGTTTTGTTTTATATTCGACATTTTTTTTAAAAATCTATTTTTCTTCAATATTACTTTTCCATTTGCCCGGAGTTCGAGTCCTAGTAGTTCTCATCGGTACGACTTTTTCTTTTTTTTTTTTTTTTTCCATGACCCCGTGTGCAATGAATTCTCACCTATGACTTGTTTAAGGCGAAAACGAGGCTTCAAATTGCCTGTCATTTTGTTTGTTTGTTTGTTTCGTAAATTTTCTTCATTTTTCTTTGTCTTTAGCGCTAACTGCTATTTCCCGACCCCCAGACACTCCTCACCCTCTTCGCTCCAAGATTAACGTTTTTCCTGGTGAGATCTCGAGATTGCAGCGCGAGATTATATCTGGTAAAAATATTTCACTGATTCTTCTTTCGGTCTTTGTGCTATTCAGTTCGCATTTCATTCTTCATTTTTTTTTTTTCGGCTTTTTTCTTCCCTACTCTCTTCTTTCCCGCCTGTTCTTCTTTTCCGCCATTTTGTTTCTTCTCTAACCTTTTCTTTGCATCATATTGCTTCTTCACTTCCGTTCTAGTTTTTACTCATTTTTCCTCCTTTTCATCGCGTCTTTACTTCCATTTTCATTCTACTTTATTTTTTTATTTTTTCAAAATATATCTTCTTCCCTTTCATTAACTCTCTAGCTTTTTATTCTTCTTCGTTTTCCCTCATTTACTTTCTCTTTCTCGTTATTTCTATCTTTTACTCTTTATCATCATTTCTCCACTCTTTTTCCCAATTCTCTTTCAATCTTCTTCGCTTCCATTTTCTTTCCTATGTTTTTTCACCTTCTTTCTTCTTCACCTACATTTTCTTTCTCAATTTCTTCCCGTTTTACAATATTTCTTTTTTCTTTTCTTTCTCCTCTTCCATTTTTTTCTAGCTCTTTCTTCCGCTTCCCGTTCTCTCTTATTTGCCTCCTTCCTTTACTTCCAGTCTCTGTCATGCTCTTTTTTTTACTTTTTCACCATTTTTCTTCTTAATTTTTTCATTTTTTCTTCCTGTCCTCTTCAATTTCTTACATTTCTCCGCTCTTTTTTTTCCTCTCCCTCTGACTTCTTCATTGCTTCTATTTTCTTTCCCCGTTCTATTATTTCCTTTGGCCATCTTTCTTTTTCAATTCCTACTTCATTTACTTTTTCTTCCCTGATTTTTTCTTCTTTTTCAGTTTCTTTCTTCCGTTTTATTTTCTTTGCCACTCGTTTTTCTTTTCCTCATAATTAACCTTCATTTATCCACTTTATTTCTTCTTCGATTTCTTTCATTTTCCCGTTACTTTATTCCTTTCCATTATATTTCTTCTTCTTCTCAAAATATTTTTTCCCTTTCATTCCCTTTTCTTCTCTTTACCTTCTTCATTATATTTCCTTTACTATTTCATTTTCTTTCCACGCCTTATTTTCTTTTCACCATATTTCTCCTTCACTTTCCTATTTCGCTTTGATTTTCTTTTTCGCTCTTTACGATATTTCTTTTTCGATTTCTTTCATTTTCCTTTCTATTATATTTCTTCTTCTTCTTCTTCTTCTTCTTCTTCTTCTTCTTCTTCTTCTTCTTCTTCTTCTTCTTCTCAAATTATTTATTTTTCTGTTTCATTTTCATTTTCTTCTCTTTATCCGCTTTATTTCTTTTTCGATTTCACTTTCTTTCCATCTCTTATTTTCTTTTCACCATATTTCTCTTTCGCTTTGCTATTTCGCTTTCATTTTCTTTTTCGCTCTTTACGATATTTCTTCTTCGATTTCCGTCTTGATTCTCGTTTTATTTTTACTTTTCACAATTTTCCTCCCTCCTCTTTCTCTCTCTCTCTCTTTCTCTCTCTCTCTCTTTCTCTCACTCTTTCTCTCTTTTTTCTCTCTCTATTTCTCCCTTTCTCTTTCTCTCTCTCTCTCTTTCTCTCTGTATTTCTCTCTTTCTCTTTCTCTTTCACTCACTCTTTCTCTCTCTCTCTCTCTCTCTCTATTTCTCCCTTTCTCTCTCTCTCTCTCTATTTCTCGCTTTCTCTTTCTCTCTATCTTCCCTCTTTCTCTTTCTCTCACTATCTATTTCTCTCTTTCTTTCTCTCTCTCTCTCTCTATTTCTCCCTTTCTCTTTCTCTCTCTCTCTCTCTCTCTCTATTTCTCTCTTTCTCTTTCTCTCTATCTTTCCTCTTTCTCTTTCTCTCTCTATCTATTTCTCTCTTTCTTTCTCTCTCTCTCTATTTCTCTATTTTTCTTTCTCTCTCTCTCTATTTCTCTCTTTCTCTTTCTCTTTCTCTCTATCTTTCCTCTTTCTCTTTCTCTTTCTCTCTCTTTCTCTTCTCCCCTCTCTGTCTCTTTCTCTCTCTCTCTGTCTTTCCTCTTTCTCTTTCTCTCTCTCTCTCTTTCTCTCTCTTTCTCTCTTTCTCTTCTCCCCTCCCTCTCTTTCTCTATCTCTCTGTCTCATGCTCTTTGTTATATCTTATATTCAGTTTTATTACTATGTACTGTCATCTTTTTCTTTTCTTTTTTCCATCCTGTTTTCCTTGCTCAATTCGACCAATTCTCTTTTCCTAACTTTCTTTGCATCTTTTTTCAAATCTAACATTCCATTGCTCTTTCTCTCTTCTCTTCACCCTTTTTGTACCTATTTTCTGATCATTCTATCATTCCACCATATTTCTTTCTTTTTTCCCGCCTTTTTTTTTAACTTTCCGCCTTTCTTCTTCGACGCCATTTTGCATTCTCTTCTATGTTTCTTTGTAGACGTTGCTCCTCTTGTCGCTTTTCTCATTGACCGGAAGACATGTGAACATTTTTATGAGGATATTTTTTTTGGTAATTAGCTATTGGCTTTAGTCTCTTTTTTTTTTCGCTCATTTTGCTCTTCCTTTCTTTGAATTTTTATCTCTTCGCGCATTCTACCAAATTCTAGCCGCTGTCTTTTAGATTATAAAAAAACTATCAGAGTAATGTTTTTATCGTTCACTTTTTTTTTTATTCAGCCAGGAACATAATCACAAAAATGTCAACCGTATTTCACAGAATTCGCAAAAAAAAATAAAATTATTATAACTCTTAAAAGTACAATGAATTCTTATTACAATGTTTGAACCTTAATATAAACAAAGTTATCAAAATAGATCCTCTAATATCTTAGCATGATAAGCACAGTTGTATACTGTGTGTATCAATATACATGGGGCCCCATGTGACTGCTAATAACTCTACTAATAATATTGTTTCACATAGCACTAATACCCAAGGGAAAGGTATGAATCCAATTATTCTCCCTCCAGCTATGGGTAAATAGTAGGGCAGACTAGGTTCTTCAGCCTTGGTGAGGCAACTAGTCTAGGAGAAGGAAAACTCTAAATTCAAACCTGTTAAACTCCGCTTAAAAATTGACCTTTTGTCATATCCTGCCCGAGCGGAGGGGTTGAGTAAATACGATAATGTTGTGTTCTCTTTTTTTTTTGTTGTTGTTGTTGTTTCACTTAAAAATAGTATACAGTAGCAAATATTAATCTTTGATCACAATGTCTTGGACAAGAGAGGAAAAATAGTTTTTGCCAATATCTATTTAGAGACAAAATCATTCAAAACTGTGGATAAGAAATTTGGCATGGAATTTAATTTTAACAATTATCCCCAGAAAAGTCAAATTTATTATTGAATAAAAAAATTTCAAGTAAACAGGCTCAACAAGAAGGCAGAAAATCCCAGAACGAGCAGAAAGATGTCCTGATTAGGTGGATGCAGTAAAAGATTCTGTCGGAAGGAGTCCGACAAAGTCCCTCCGAAGACGTTCCCAAGAACTTGGTCTTTCAGGTGCATCATTGCAAAGAATC
>OY757943.1:23657086-23674586 GCA_963585895.1 Sepioteuthis lessoniana
AGAAAGAAAGAAAGAAAGAAAGATAGATAGATAGATAGATAGATAGATAGATAGATAGATAGATAGATAGATAGATAATGAAAAGAAAGAAAGAAAGAAAGAAAGATATGGACAGAATAAAATTGAAAGAAAGAAAGAAAGAAAGAAAGAAAGAAAAAAAGAAAGAAATGGACAGAATAAGATAGATAGATAGATAGATAATGAAAAGAAAGGAAGAAAGAAACAAACAATCAAACAAACAAAGATATGGACAGAATAAAATAGAAAGAAAGAAAGAAAGAAAGAAATGGGCAGAATAAGATAGATAGATAGATAGATAGATAGATAGATAGATAGATAATGAAAAGAAAAAAGAAAGAAAGAAAGATACGGACAGAATAAGACTGATGTGATCAGAGTAAAATAGATTGATAGATAAGGACCGATGTGTTGATATATCATAAAACATCAACACTTTATTCTTAAATAATCTTCTCAGCATTCTAGCTGATCTCAACCGTACTTGGGATTGGAGGTCCTTTCTATGGATCTCCAGTTTCTGTTGTCTTTTTCCCATTATTATTGGTAACGCTATCAACTGTTCTGTTCTCTGAAAAAGGCCAAGTTAATCATTTATTTATTTTTTAGATCTTTACTCATTGATCTGCAAAGTTTCCAAGTTCTTTATAGAAACATATTTTTCTTTTTTTAAGTGGAGGAATTATATTGTGAATTGAATTACCATGACCAGAAAATCCGGCGAACACTTACGCACGACATGCAGAACACTGGACGGCTGTTTCGACCTTATTAGGTCTCATGAGCAGTGTATGCTCTGATCTCCACCACTGGAGATCGAACCAGCGACCACAGAGCCGAAAGTCTACAACTGAGCCAATAGTTCATATCTCACTCAAGTGATGCCAAATAAACTAATCATGGTAATTGAGCAGCCAATTAAAAAAGGCTTTTATCAATTCAAAGAGGCTTTTCAGAATCTTCTTCGAGATATTTATCTCCACCTTGTGGTATGGTGATTTTTGAAATTGACTGGCTAAATCAGAAGAGAAAGAATATTCGAAATTTGTAATGTTCATATTTTATCTACTAAACTGTAGAGTATCCATCAGAAATAATGGGGTTATCCTATTTACCCTATTTACCAACCCCTCCGCTCGGGCAGGATATGACACAAGGTCAATTTTTAAGCGGAGTTTAACAGGTTTGAGTTCAGAGTTTTCCTTCTCCTAGACTAGTTGCTTCACCAAGGCAGAAGAACCTAGTCTGTCCTACTATTTATCCATAACTGGAGGGAGAATAATTGGATTCATACCTTTCCCAAGGGTATTAGTGCTATGTGAAATGCAATCAGTCTCGTCCAGGATTTGAACTCGTGTCGCCGTGTGGAATGGATTTTTTAAAAAGAAATACACTACGTTTTTCAAAATAAATTTTCGAACATCAAATGATTCGCACAAAGTTCAAATAGAACACTACTAACGGAAATAGAATGTTTTCATTGTTTTGTTGCATTTAAAAATTCATAAGACCTGTTTAAGATTTAAAAAATTGAAGAGTTTTATTAAAACTATCCTCCGAAGAAATTACGTTTTTTTCATAATTGTACATTTTCATATATATATATATATAGTTGCCTAACCAAGGCTTAAGAACCTAGTCTGTCCTACTATTTATCCATAGCTGGAGGGAGAATAATTGGATTTATACCTTTCCCAAGGGTATTAGTGCTATGTGAAATGCAATCAGTCTCGTCCAGGATTTGAACTCGGGTCGCCGTGTTCATTTCCTACGACGATAACAATTACATCAATGGGGTTATTCATGTATCCATGAGCATTTCGAATTATGATCAGAATGATGTATCTGTGCTCTGCCTAATATTAAATTTTACAAAAGATTATCATTAGTTAGTTGGAACCATATATTTTCTTGCAGAATTATAAGACTTTTACACTCTCTTTCTTTATACTGTTTTGACAGTTCCATCATTCAATCATTAATAGAAAATTTTTTTGCCGACAAGTGTACCATATTCGCAATTAACGGTATGTGCGAAATAGACATGTAATGTTCATAACGATAGAATATATAAAGAACAGGAATCTCAAAACACGTAACTACTTCTTGTTCAGGTACGAAACCTTTTTATTAACTTTGAATTAAAGGTTTCAACGTAAGGAGGAGAGACACAATCTTCTATGCTGTCTTATTCATTTGGCCCCCAACTCGAGCGGCCCCCATCGGGCGCACGTTCGCCTCGCGCCTGCGAGCTCCAAAATCGATCCTTCTCGTTCGGCGTCTAGTACCCGACTCTCTTATTATCTTCAAAATTCTCACACAAACCTCCGCGTACTTCCGGTGCGTGACGTCACCCGCACCTTGTCACCCAGTATCGTCTCGGACTGTTATGACATCTGAGTGACACTTCCATCCGCTCGCGCGCGCCCGCGTTAACACCTGCTTCAATCTTACACCCAACCAACCCATGTGCTGAGCCGAAAGGTTCTCAGCCTAACTAAACTCAAAGGCATGAACCGAAATCCCTCGGCTATTTCATAACACAAGTTTGTTAATTCCACATAAATAATCTCCCTTTCCCTGGATATGTTTTCTTTATCAAAAGAAAAAATCATTTTGACTATGTCTGTTTCATGTACATGGCCATTAAAATTAAGATGTTCTCTAAACACTGTAATCCCAATATTTCAGGCAACAGGAAGACACGTCAGTTACTAATAATAAAAGACTTTATATGAAAATTATTTACAGCCTGTATTTTTATGGAATGTTGGGGTAACCTTCAATATTCCATTAGAATACAGGCTGTAAATAGTTTTAAATAAAAAATTTTTAAACAATGTTGCCTACACTCTAAAGCAAAGTTTGAAATCATTTTACCCACAAATATTTCATGAATTTTGGGAGTACAAATGTACCATAGTCATGATACGGCTATGTATGAAACGTTCATCGAATATCCATAAAAATAGAACATAGGAATCTCGAAATTCGAAAAACACGTAACGACTTCTTTGTTCAGGTACGAAACTTTATATTACCTTTGAGTTTAAAGGTTCTTCGACCTAAGGAGAGAGAGGCATAATCTTTCTATTTTGTCTTTTTCATCAGCCCCCACCCCTCCACCGAACACGTGTGACACTCGCCACAAAGGTCTCCGCGAGCAAGCGAAAACCAACAGTCTTCTCCCGAGGCAAGTTTCATCTCAACTAACTGACTTTTTCAAAATCTCCCAAAATCCTCCGTGCACTTCCGGTGCGTGATGTCATTCGCACTCGCAAGCCTCCGTTTCCCATCTCGGGCTATTGTGACATCTCTGAGTGACACGTCCGCTCTGCCCGAGCGCGCGAACACCTGTGTTAATGTTGCACCTAACTAACCCGTGTGCTGAGCCGAAAGGTTCTCAGCCTAACCAAACCCAAAGGCATAAACCGAAGTCCCTCGGCTATTATATTACACAAATACAGGGTACCAAGGGGCTAATTTAATAAAATCAAACCACAACATCTTGAATGCTTCCAACTTCAATTACTTTCCAATCTTTATTGGAAAGTATAGGGATCTAATAAAGTCAAATTCAGTTTTAACTTTAGTATTTAATTAATCTGAAACTTCATCATCATCATCATCATGTCATGCTGGTAGCACGGATATCCCTGACACTCTCTCGCCACTTTTCCCTATCGTTCATTGCCTCAGGCAGGTCCTCCGGACAACATCCCGTATCCTCACATAGTTGCTGAATGTATGTTCGTGCTGGTCGTCCTGCTTTTGCACGGCCATGTGCGGGGGTCCACAAGAGTACATCCCTTATGAGTTCGTCCCTGCTTCTCCAGCAGTGTCCTGCATGTCTGGTTCGTCTAACTTGAACAGTTTTCGTGATAGGAGGCAGGTGGCCGTACAGTTGGTGTCTTGTGGGGTGTTGCCGCCAGGACTTGTTCAAGATTGCTCGCAGCATTCTTGTGTAATTGCCGTCTAGCTTCTTCTCCAGCCGTTTTGTTAGAGTCCATGTGGTGCATCCATATAGCAGTATCGATGCGACCGCTGCCTGGAAGAAACTGCGTTTCATTTTATCGGTTAGGTCTGATTTCCATATAATCGATAACCTATTGATAGCTGTCCATGCTTTCGTTAACCTTTTGTCGATGTCCTTTTCGGTTGATGCGACGCTGCTTCCTAAGTAAGTGAATTTGACTCATTTATTATAACTTCAGTGCCAACAACATAAATATAAATGTGGATAAAAACCTTTACTTAATCCTTTCAAATATCTTCATAATTCGTTTTTTAGATTAATATCATCTTTCTTTTTAATCTATTGCAGTTAATACTGTAATATAATGGCCGAGGGATTTCGTTTCATGCCTTTGGGTTTAGTTAGGCTGAGAACCTTTCGGCTCATTGCATGGGTTACTTAGATGCAACATTAACTCAGGTGTTCAAGCGCGCGCAGAGCAGACGTGTTACTACAGAGTGCGAATGACGTCACGCACCGGAAGCGCGCGGAGGATTTTGGGAATATGAAGAAAGTTAGTAGAGTTGAGACTAGACACCGGACGAGAAGGGTTGACTTTCGCTTGCTCGCGGAGGCCTTGGGCAGGTGTCGCCCGAGATGGGGGCGGGGGGCAGATGAAAAAGCCAGGATAGAAAGATTGTGTCTCTCTCTCCTTATGTCGAAAAACCTTTAAACTCAAAGGTAATTAAAAGTTTCGTACCTGAACTAAGAAGTTGTAAGTGTTTTTCGTGTTTCGAGATTCCTATGTTCTAAGTTATATATGTATGAACATCCCATGTACATTTCACATATTCGTGTATATGGCTATGGTACAATACTTTTTAACCAGCCAAAAAAAAAAAAAAAAGAAATAATCAGTTGATTATTTATTGAACTCATCGGCCTCCATGTCAACGCAGATAAGACGAAATTCATGTGCTTTAATCAAAGAGGCGATATCTCCACACTAAATAGCAGTTCTCTGAAACTAGTGGACAAGTTCACCTACCAAGGAACCAGTGTCCTATCAACCGAGAAAGACATCAACACGCGACTAACAAAGGTATGGACAGCTCTCGATAGACAATCGGTCATTTGGAAGTCAAAACTGACCCATAAAATAAAATACAGTTTTTTTTTTTCAAGCAGCGGTTGTGTCGATACTGCTAGATGGATGCACTTCATGAACGCTAACTTAATGTTTGGAGAAAAAGCTGGACGGCAATTACACAAGAATACTGCGAGCAATATTGAATAAGTCCTGGAAGCAACACCCCACAAAGCAGCAGCTGTACGGCCACCTTTCAAGAGGAAATGGGAACGCTTTCAACTCGACCTTTATACAGGCAGAAATATCAACATTTATTTCTGATTGGTTGTTGTGATAGGCAGTTGACATCAAATTGTTCGGGTTTTGCCGCGTTTTTTCGATGTTCAAAACGGCATTAGGCGTGGTAGGTTTGTTGTATACACGACGGGGTCATATCAACCCAGTCGAGGTCAGCAAAATGAAGGGTTCTGATGGTGAAATACCGAAACACACGGGGACCTTTTGTGATACATCACTGAGGATGTATACCACAACATAATTATGCATCTCACACCTTAATCCAGGTTAGAGTGGACCTGGGAGTAATGACAATAAAAGATGCAGTTTAGTGTCATACCGAAGATACTCTTCAGGAAGAGGGTGTCTTAACCATCTCCAGAGATCAACGCAGCTCCATCCGACAGGGTTGTGATCTAATTGAAACTTTCAAATAATGAATGGAGTTTCCAGTTATAGTAAAAACTTTTTTTTTTGTTATTCTTTGCCAAATAGAAATTTATTGTCCGGACAGATTTCAAAACTACTTTTTGTTTGGTTATTTGGAGTTTTTTCTCTCATAAAGTAACATATTTTTCGAACAGAAAAAGGGTAACATTTTGGTATTGATTTGGTTGTTTTCACAAATAACGCTAAGAAAAAGAATTTAAGAGGGCAATTTTGGGAACTATGGGAGGAATTACTTCATAAAAGTTAATCTGTATATAGATGTTGTACATAATCTGAGCAAAGATTTTCCCCCGGTAATCTGTGAAGATAGTATAAATAGGAGATACAAATGGTATATACACAACCCAGCACTTGTCCTAGAAAATGACACACATAAACTCCCATGGGACTTTGACATACACACGGATCACCTAACCTCGGCCAGAAGACCAGACCTTATAATAATTAACCAAAAAAAGAGAACTTGCAAAATTGTCGACTTTGCTGTCCCAGCTGACCACAGAATAAAACTGAAAGAATATGAAAAGAAGGATAAGTATCTCGACCTTGCTAGAGAATTGAAAAAGCTGTGGAACATGAAAGTGACGATTATACCAATTGTGATTGGTGCTTTTGGCACAATAACTGGAGAATAAAACTCAAAAAATTTGGGGTGATTTTGAAATACAAACATCATCATCATCATCATGTGCCGCCAGCATGGATATTCCTGACCCTCTCTCGCCACTTCTCCCTATCGTTCATCGTCTCTGGCAGGTCTTCAGAGCTACATCCCGTATCCTCAAATAGCTGCTGTATGTATGTTCGAGTACATCATTGATGAGCTCGTCCCTGCTTCTCCAGCAGTGTCCTGCATGTCTGGTTCGTCTAACTTGAACAGTTTTCGTGATAGGAGGCAGGTGGCCGTACAGTTGATGTCTTGTGGGGTGTTGCCGCCAGGACTTGTTCAATATTGCTCGCAGCATTCTTGTGTAATTGCTGTCTAGCTTCTTCTCAACTAAGCGGAAATACAAACAGATCACCTAATCCCTGCTAGAAGACATGGCCTTTTGATAATTAACAAAAAAAAAAAAAAGAAAGAATCAGCCGAATAGTGGATATTGCCATGCCGGGGAACCACAGACTAAAAATCTAGGAAAACGAAAAGAGACACAAATTTTGGGGCTTTGTCTGGTAACTGAAAAAGCAATCGAACATGAAGTTGACGGTGATACCAATAACAAATGGTAAACTCGGGACCTTCTTCAAAGGCTTGGTAAGGGGACTGGAAGAGTTAGAAATCGTAGGAGCAGCCAAGACCATCCAAACTACAGAATTGCTAAGATTGACCAGAATACTGAGAAGAGTCCTGGAGACTTGGGAAACTTTCCATCACTGAAACTCCAGTGAAAGTCCATCACCAAACACTGGTGCGATCCCCTGGGAAATTTGCAAGAAATTTAAATTTGACCATGCAAACAAATGGTATATGCACAACCCAGCACTTGTCCTGGAAAATGACACACACAAACTCCTATGGAACTTCGATATACAAACTAATCATCTAATCTCGACCAGAAGACCAGACCTTATAATAATTAACCAAAATAAAATGAAAGAAAAGAAAATCTGCAAAATTGTCGACTTTGCTGTCCCGGCTGACCACATAATAAGACTGAAAGAATGTGTAAAGAGAAATAAGTACCTCGACCTTGCTAGAGAATTGAAAAAAATTATGGAATATGAAGGTGACAATTATACTAATTGCGATTGATGCTTTTGGAACAATAACTAAACGATTATTAAAAGGCTTGGAGGACTTTGAAGTTTGTCGACGGGTAGAGACTATCTAAATGACAGCATTATTGATATCGGCCAGAATACTGAAAAGAGTCTTGGAGACTTGAGGAGACTTACTCTCACTCAATCTCCAGTGAAAGAACATCAGCTTGCGCTGATGTGAAAAACTCTGATGAGTAATAATAATTATAATATTGGTATGTTTCGAAGGCCCCCAAATGCTTGAAAAGGGACTGGAAGAGTTAGAAATTTGAAGATTAATGGAGACCATTCAGGATACAGCATTATTGACATCTGCCAGAATACTGAGAAAAGTCCTGCAGTGCTGAATAAACTTGCTGTCACTCAGACTCCCGTGAAAGTACCATCAGTAAACTCGGTTCTGAAAAACTGACATTAATAATCGTTAATATTATGATTAATTACAGAAACTTCTTTTCTACGACAATATCTATTCTAAAATAATGGTGCAATTATCATTGGGAATTTCGTGATTCAGTAACATATTCATGATACAGATATATGAAATTTACGGATACGTGAAATATACAAATATACGTAGAACGTTCACATGCATAGGAATCCCGCGAAACACTCAAAACACTGACGACTCTCTTGATTCAGGTATGAAACTTTTATTACCTTCTTGACTTTTAGGTTTTCGACACGAGGAGAGAGAGACACAATTTTTACTATGCTGACTGTTCCATCTGACCCAACAACGCGCGGCACACCCACTAAACCCAATTGGACTCGTCTAGGTTTAAATCTCAACTAACTGCTTTTTTTTCAGAATACCCAAGAATCCCAGCCCATCGCTTCCGGGCATGACGTCATCCACATCCTCAGTCTTATTTCCTATCTGGGGTTTTTTTATGACATCTGTGATTGTCACATACTCCCCGCGCGAGCGTGAACACCTGCTCTCAATGTGTGCACCTAACCCGAATGATAAGATATAACCAACGAAAAATGACAATATAAAAAAAATCCTTCCGCAATTATATTACAATTCATCATGACGCCCTAATACGAAATAGATACTGCCATTAACCAAAAGAAGAGTTATAGAAATTCTTCGACCAATGGAAACCTCGCTGGAATTAGTATAAGTTAAAGCGACTAATTTGAAGAAAAAATAATGTTTCATATATTTTTCATTTCCTTCGTGGAAAGGGAAAATTAAGACTCCAGTATTTTGACAAAATGTCTTAAACAGAAAAGGTTATATTTGGGGGACATTAAAAAAAACGACAACGCAGCATCATAATATATCGAATGAAGAATTTGGTAGCTACTTCGACCAATGGAATACTCAATGAAATGTGCGTGTTATATGGCAAAATGATGATTTTTTAAAAAACAAGTTTTCTTTATTTTTCATTTCAGTCTTGTAAAGTAGATTTTCAACCTCGATACTTTTTTAAGAGAGCACATACATAAGAATATATATTGCCATCGATGAAAAAAGGTCTTCTATGAAATGTTATTAATGACAATCAGCGTATCTGATTGCGTGAACTCTGCAACCTTTTAATGGGAATTTTTTTAAAGGCCAAAATTGTTAGTTTATTTTGAGTTTTTATGCAAACCAATGCTTTCAACTGTTGAATGACTATTTAGAAAATGGTGATAAAATCTTTTTCTGTTTTTTTCTTCTAAAGACTGATTTTCTCGAGGGTTTAAAACGAATTCCGCTGATTGCGAATAAACGGGTTTATTGTCCTCTTGAGTCCATTCCTCCACAGAGAGATGATAATGATGAAGAGAATGAGAGTGAGAGAGAGAGAGAGAGAGAGAGAGAGAGAGAGAGAGAGAGAGTTAGTGAGAGAGAGAAAGAGTGAGACAGATGCGATGATGGGTAAGACGTGAAATTGGGGAATTGTGTGAAAATGGAATAAATTATTAGCTTGGAAAAATTAGTTTATATATATATATATATATATATCGTCCAATGTATCTTTTTTTATTCTTTCTATGATGGAGAACTTTGCATCTCAGCTAAAATTGAGGTCATTTGAGTAGTAACGTTCTTCTCCAAGAATTAGGTTTGCTGGTTTGCTGTTGCTTTATGGAATATAAACCTTTGTGAGTTACCTAATACCAAATACACTTAATATATTTGGTAACGTTAGTTGAGGGTAACCCGAAGGAACCTTTTTCAATAGCAACTACACCGAGATGTCAGGGAGGGCGCTAATCATTTCCTTGGATTGCTCTAATTTACCCTTGATCAGTACCTTATTATACTGTTAAAGAAGGCAGCATCAAGTACCATTTTTGAGTCTTCGGTATGACTCAACCTGGGATTAAACCCCGGTCTTCCGGGCCATTGGCGAACACAATATATATATATATATATATATATATATATATATATATAATGATTTCTGTGCAAGTAATTTGTTGGTAACTTTATATTTAAATGAGATGTTAGAGCTCATTAGTTTGCATGTGGTTAAGTGGTTTTAAGTATTCCTATAAAACACTAAGAATTATGTTTAAAATTAACATTTGTTTGCCTATACATTAATGTGTTCAATTAAGATCAATATTAATCATTTGTTTGCACTTAAATGGTTTAAAATATTGCTATCAAACCCATAATTCTATTAAATATTATTCATTTTTTGGCCCTTAAATAATTCCAAATATTGCTATCAAACCCATAATTCTATTAAATATTAATCATTTTTTGGCCCTTAAATAATTTTAAATTTTGCTATCAAACCCATAATTCTATAAAATATTAATCATTTTTGGCCCTTAAATAATTCCAAATATTGCTATCAAACCCATACTTCTATTAAATATTAATCATTTTTTAGCCCTTAGATAATTCCAAATATTGCTATCAAACCCATAATTCTATTAAATATTAATCATTTTTTGGCCCTTAAATAATTCCAAATATTGCTATCAAACCCATAATTCTATTAAATATTAATCAGTTTTTGGCCCTTAAATAATTCCAAATATTGCTATCAAACCCATAATTCTATTAATATTAATCATTTTTTGGCCCTTAAATAATTCCAAATATTGCTATCAAACCCATAATTCTATTAAATATTAATCATTTTTTGGCCCTTAAAAAATTCCAAATATTGCTATCAAACCCATAATTCTATTAAATATTAATCATTTTTTGGCCCTTAAATAATTCCAAATATTGCTATCAAACCCATAATTCTATTAATATTAATCATTTTTTGGCCCTTAAATAATTCCAAATATTGCTATCAAACCCATAATTCTATTAAATATTAATCATTTTTTGGCCCTTAAATAATTCCAAATATTGCTATCAAACCCATAATTCTATTAAATATTAATCATTTTTTGGCCCTTAAATAATTTTAAATTTTGCTATCAAACCCATAATTCTATTAAATATTAATCATTTTTTGGCCCTTAAAAAATTCCAAATATTGCTATCAAACCCATAATTCTATTAAATATTAATCATTTTTTGGCCCTTAGATAATTCCAAATATTGCTATCAAACCAATAATTCTATTAAATATTAATCATTTTTTGGCCCTTAAATAATTCCAAATATTGCTATCAAACCCATAATTCTATTAAATATTAATCAGTTTTTGGCCCTTAAATAATTTTAAATTTTGCTATCAAACCCATAATTCTATTAAATATTAATCATTTTTGGCCCTTAAATAATTCCAAATATTGCTATCAAACCCATACTTCTATTAAATATTAATCATTTTTTAGCCCTTAGATAATTCCAAATATTGCTATCAAACCCATAATTCTATTAAATATTAATCATTTTTTGGCCCTTAAATAATTCCAAATATTGCTATCAAACCCATAATTCTATTAAATATTAATCAGTTTTTGGCCCTTAAATAATTCCAAATATTGCTATCAAACCCATAATTCTATTAATATTAATCATTTTTTGGCCCTTAAATAATTCCAAATATTGCTATCAAACCCATAATTCTATTAAATATTAATCATTTTTTGGCCCTTAAAAAATTCCAAATATTGCTATCAAACCCATAATTCTATTAATATTAATCATTTTTTGGCCCTTAAATAATTCCAAATGTTGCTATCAAACCCATAATTCTATTAAATATTAATCATTTTTTGGCCCTTAAAAAATTCCAAATATTGCTATCAAACCCATAATTCTATCAATATTAATCATTTTTTGGCCCTTAAATATTTCCAAATATTGCTATCAAACCCATAATTCTATTAAATATTAATCAGTTTTTGGCCCTTAAAAAATTCCAAATATTGCTATCAAACCCATAGTTCTATTAAATATTAATCATTTTTTGGCCCTTAGATAATTCCAAATATTGCTATCAAACCCATAATTCTATTAAATATTAATCATTTTTTTGGCCCTTAAATAATTCCAAATATTTCTATGAAACCCATAATTCTATTAAATATTAATCATTTTTTGGCCCTTAAAAAATTCCAAATATTGCTATCAAACCCATAATTCTATTAAATATTAATCAGTTTTTGGCCCTTAAAAAATTCCAAATATTGCTATCAAACCCATAATTCTATTAATATTAATCATTTTTTGGCCCTTAAATAATTCCAAATATTGCTATCAAACCCATAATTCTATTAAATATTAATCAGTTTTTAGCCCTTAAATAATTCCAAATATTGCTATCAAACCCATAATTCTATTAAATATTAATCATTTTTTGGCCCTTAAATAATTCCAAATATTGCTATCAAACCCATAATTCTATTAAATATTAATCATTTTTTGGCCATTACATAATTCCATATATTGCTATCAAACCCATAATTCTATTAAATATTAATCATTTTTTGGCCCTTAAAAAATTCCAAATATTGCTATCAAACCCATAATTCTATTAATATTAATCATTTTTTGGCCCTTAAATAATTCCAAATATTGCTATCAAACCCATAATTCTATTAAATATTAATCAGTTTTTGGCCCTTAAATAATTCCAAATATTGCTATCAAACCCATAATTCTATTAATATTAATCATTTTTTGGCCCTTAAATAATTCCAAATATTGCTATCAAACCCATAATTCTATTAAATATTAATCATTTTTTGGCCCTTAAATAATTCCAAATATTGCTATCAAACCCATAATTCTATTAAATATTAATCATTTTTTGGCCCTTAAATAATTCCAAATATTGCTATCAAACCCATAATTCTATTAAATATTAATCATTTTTTGGCCCTTAAAAAATTCCAAATATTGCTATCAAACCCATAATTCTATTAAATATTAATCATATTTTGGCCCTTAGATAATTCCAAATATTGCTATCAAACACGTAATTCTATTAAACATTAATCATTTATTTGCACTTAAATGACTTCGAGTATTTTTATACAACGCAAGCAATTCTCTTTATAAAATTTTCCTATCTAATACCAACAATTAGGTTATCTATCTATCTCTCAGTCTGGGTGTATGTATATGTGTATATGTGTATGCGCGTGTAAATATACGAAGATGAAAAATATAAAAGCAAAAAAACAAGGTTTAGTTTGGTTTGGTTTGGTTTGGTTTTATGGTACATCCACCATTGCAGACGATTCAAAGCCAAATCAATTTTTATACATAAACAGCTCTTTTTCACACAATTCAGTTAAGCATGAGTAAAGTTTTTGTTTACACACAGTTAACTGTAAAAATCAGTTCGGTTTCAAACAATTCAGTTTAGCCTAAGTACACAGTTTAGTTCTATTTGACCCATAAATACGACCTTATCAGGTGCTACCACACTGAACCAGAGTGGACCAGGGATTGATGGCAATAAATGGGTACTCTGCATTCCCCAAAGCTCCAACATTACTTGACCTTCACCTTTGGATTGTTTAGAGTCATATCTAGGACACTCGTGAGAGGAGTCTTACCCGTCTGCAGAGATGCAGTCGGTATATTATGAGACCCCCAGCCAACTGGGCCATAACAGCAATTATCACAGTTCTTAATAGTTTCAAATAATTGATAATGAAAAAATAGTAAATGATTGAACAATTTGATTTGAGTCATTGATGGGACCCTAACAGGTATTACAAATCTGGGTAAGAGTAGACATGGGAGTAATAGCAATAAAGGGGTGCTCGTGGTGTAATGGTTATCATCGTAGGAAATGGACACGGCGACACGAGTTCAAATCCTGGACGAGACTGATTGCATTTCACATAACACTAATACCCTTGGGAAAGGTATGAATCCAAGAATTCTCCCTCCAGCTATTGGTAAATAGTAGGGTATGCTAGGTTCTTCAGCCTTGGTTAGGCAACTAGTCTAGGAGAAGGAAAACTCTGAATTCAAACCTGTTAATCTCCGCTTAAAAATTGACCATGTGTCATATCCTGCCCGAGCGGTGGGGTTGGTAATTATGAATAAAGGGGTTCTCACATTTCCTAAAGCTCCATGACTATAGTCTTATTGTACCATAGCCATACATGAATATTGAAATGTACTTATAATGTTCATATATATAAATATATATACACATATATACGTAGAACATAGGAATCCCGAAACACGAAAAACACGACTTCATAGTTCAGGTACGAAACTTTTTATTACCTTTGAGTTTAAAGGTTCTTCGACATAAGGAGAGAGATACAAATTCTTTATATTCTAGATTTTTCATCTGTACCCCCACCCCTCATCTTGTGCGACACCTGCCCAAAGCCTCCGCGAGCAAGCGAAAGTCAACCGTCTTTTCCCGAGGCAGGTCTCAACTCGGCTAACTGACTTTTTCAAAATCCCCAAAATCATCCGAGCGCACACTTCCGGTGCATGACGTCATTCACATCCACTGGTCAACCTTTCTATCTGGGATTTTTATTTTGACATCTGTGAACGACACATCCTCCCCGTGCGCGCGTCAACACCTGTGCTCAAGTTTGCACCTAACTAACCCATGTACTGAGCCGAAAGGTTCTCAGCCTAACTAAACCCAAAGGCATAAAACGAAATCCCTCGGCCTTTATATTACATTATCATTAGATGCAGTTTAAGATCATACCCAGAACGTTCATGAGCGGGGGGGGGTCTTATCACTCTACTGGGGAAAAGTCTACATATTCAAAAGCCCTATTGCCCAGTCGGCTGGGGCCGTAAAACACACCGACTGCTTCTCTGGGGAGGGGTAATACCCCCCACCAATGAGTGTCCTGATATGACACTAAACAATCTGATGGTGAGGATCCAGCAATGCTGGAGCTTTGGAGAATGCGGAGTACCCCTTCATTGCCATCGCTCCCAGGTCCACTTTGGCCCGCAGTGGTAGCATCTGATAGGGCCCTATCTATGGATTGAATAGAACTAACAGCATATTTATGCTAAAATGAATTGAGTAAACTGAATAGCTTGAAATAGAAATGTTTTTGACAATTAAACCGTACTTACATTTAAACTGCGTGCTTATGCTTAACTGAATTATTTGAAATAGTACAGTTTTTCGACATTAAAACTGTATTTACACTGTACTGAATTGTTACATATAACTGCTTGAATAGTTTGAAATGGAAATGTTTTTGACAATTAAACAGTATACTTATGCTAAACTGAATCGTTTGAAATAGAACAGATTATTTACATAAAAATGGATTTGGCGTTAAGTAACCTACAAAGGTTGACATGCCGTAAAACCCAACAAACCAAACCATCAAAAGCCCTTGTGGACAGTATAGATACAAGAAGAAGCTTGTTGTAATCCCTTTTAAAGAAGGCCGAAGAACGCATCGGTTGAAACGTTATGAATATGATAATAAAAATTAAGAAATGGTCCGAATATAAGTAAAGTTGGTGACCTTAGTCGACGGTATCCCGAAGGCTGCCTTTTGAATAGCTACTACCCTGAGGTATAGGGGATGGCGCTACTCCATTCCCTGGATTGCTCCACTTTACCTTTGATTCTTACCTTATAGTGCTGAGTGTTAAGTAAGGTGGCATCAAGTACCATTTTTGTGTCTTTGGTATGACTACACTTGGGATTGAACGTAAAGTTGGGCGGGTTTCGACCCCAGATTCAACCGTCCTACGTGTCTAGCCACACTGAAGAGTCGTGATATAACAAAACAGTCTGTCTGTGGATGACAATACATATATATATATATATATATATATATATATATATATATATATATATATATATTTCATTGAACATGAATAACATTTTTGTCTACATATTTTTTTGTTGATCCTTTCGTGTTGCCGTATTGATTTTATATTATTCGGCGGGAATTGGTTGATGAATCTTCCATCATTATTTATTTCCCAAGTACTTTCTGCCTGACTTTGGGCCACCATCAGGGGAGGATCTATTACAAAAGTGATGTAACTTTTGTATGTACATTACTTATTTGTAAGAAGCAGAGCGTGTGTACCGTTGCAGTGTGTAGCGTTTACTTTTAAAATCGTTTCTATGAATAGCGTCAGTAGCTAAAGTCACTGCAACGGTACAGACGCTATTCTAGAAACTCCATCGACAAAGCAAAGGCAGGATTAAGATTTTTTTCTTCTTTAAAACCTAACGGATAAACAATTTTCGGTGAAAATTATTTTACTATAAAAAGGCTACATCTAGATTATAAAATGCTCTTTTAAAGTGATTCCTATGAAGACTAAGTAGCTCTAAAAAAAGAAAAAAAAAAGCCATGATTTAGTGTTTGTAGATCAGAAAGAACCCCAAATTGAAGGACCCCAAAATGTCTGATTTTAACTAATGACCATGAACAGACTCCCATTGGTTTTGTCTTCGTTCTGTTCGGTAGAAGAATAAGAAGGCATGAGTGAGTGCAGAAAAAGAAAGGAATATCTTAGGAAAAGATGAAGAAGAAAAAGAAAGTAGAGTAAAAAGAGATATGATGCAAGAAGAAGAAGAAGAAGAAGAAGATACTAATGAGTGCAGAAAAAAAAGGAATATTTTGGAAAAAGATAAAGAAGAAGAAGAAGAAGAAGAAGAAGAAGAAGAAGAAGAAGAAGAAGAAGAAGAAGATACTAATGAGTGCAGAAAAAAAAGGAATATTTTGGAAAAAGATAAAGAAGAAGAAGAAGAAGAAGAAGAAGAAGAAGAAGAAGAAGAAGAAGAAGAAGAAGAAGAAGACACCAGTGAGTACAGAAAAAAGAAAGGAATATTTTGGAAAAAGATTTAAAAAAAAGAGACTAAAAAGAGATATAATGTTAGAAGAAGAAGAAGAAGAAGAAGAAGAAGAAGAAGAAGAAGAAGAAGAAGACACCAGTGAGTACAGAAAAAAGAAAGGAATATTTTGGAAAAAGATTTTTAAAAAAAGAGACTAAAAAGAGATATAATGTTAGAAGAAGAAGAAGAAGAAGAAGAAGAAGAAGAAGAAGAAGAAGAAGAAGAAGAAGACACCAGTGAGTACAGAAAAAAGAAAGGAATATTTTGGAAAAAGATTAAAAAAAAAAAAGAGACTAAAAAGAGATATAATGTTAGAAGAAGAAGAAGAAGAAGAAGAAGAAGAAGAAGAAGAAGAAGAAGAAGAAGAAGAAGTGACGAGATACACCGAAGAGAAGGTGTCAGCAAACGAAGATATACGACACGGAATAATAGGTGAATTAGAAGTAAATGAACTCAAGAAGCACACCATGACAAACGGGTGGGCGCCTCAAAACTTGGCCGGGTATATCGGGTATCCTGTAGATCTGTCACTACCTGGTCAAAGGGCCTTTCATCCGGAACGGCTGCGGTCGTCTCCCTATCATTCAAACATTACATCGTTACTTTTTTGTCTGCCCCATTACTTACCGTCTATCGCTGGTGGTCGGGTGTTTGGGGAAAGAAGGCCAAAGCCGGTTCACGAGGACAAGTTTGGGGTGTGACATGGCGTCTGTTGCTGATATACCCTCTCCACCATCTCCTACCAGTCTTGAAAGGCTCCGGGTTCTTACAATG
>OY757943.1:23677086-23709833 GCA_963585895.1 Sepioteuthis lessoniana
GATATCCAGGACACTCGTTGGTGGGGTCTTACCCCCCTGCAGAAGAGCAGTCACTGAGTTAATTGTCAAAAAAGTTATTTTTTCATATTATTCAGTTTAGCATAAGTACACAATTTAGACGTCAAAACAGTTCTATTTCAAGCAATTCTGTTTAGCATAAGTACGCAGTTTAAATGTCAAAACAGTTCTGTTTTTAATAATTCCGTTTAGCATAAATACGCTGTCAAAATGAAAAAAAAAACATTAAAGTCAAGGAACCACGATTTAGTTCTATTTAACCCATACATAGGAGCCTTATCAAGTGCTACCACTCCTGGCCAGAGTGGAACTGGGAGTAATGGCAATGAGGGGGTACTCCGCTTTCCCTAAAGCTCCAGCATTACTGAAACCTTACCATCAGATTGTTTAGTGTCATATCCAGGATACTCGTTGGAGGAGTCTCACCACTCTGCAGAGAAGCAGTCGGTGTATTCTACAGCCCCAGCCAACTGGATAATTTTTCTTTAACTAATATATATATTAACTAATATATATATTAACTAATATATATATATATATATATATATATAATATAATTTCAAAAAAAATTATATTATATATATGTATATATGGTGTAATGGTTAGCAAGCTACATAAGCAAATCTACACAAATGATTTCAAGTTTCATTGGGTGCTCTATTCATACGGCCTTGTGCCACATCTGGGTAAAAACCTTATTAATGTAAGAGTGTTCGCCAATGGCCCGGGAGACCTGGGTTCAATCCCAGGTCGAGTCATACCAAAGACTTTAAAAATGGTACTTGATACCACCTTGCTTAACACTCAGCATTATAAGGTACGGTTCAAGGGTAAAGTGGAGCAATCCTGGGAATGGAGTAGCGCCCTCCCCTACACCTTGGTGTAGTAGCTATCGAAAAGGGAGCCTTCGGGTCACCCTCGACTATGGTCGCTAACTTTACTTTTATATATATATATTTATATGTCTTGATATATATATATATATATATATATATATATATATGTATCAGTGATTTTTAAAGGATTTTCTTTTATATAGAATTAATGATTTGTATTTTAATTTATTGTTTTACATTGAGCTCTCCTTTGAATTTTGAATCATCTTTGATGTAAAAAAATTTTTTTTTTAAATAGAAATTTGAAAAAGAAAATTCTAAAGTAGAATCGATCCCAACATCGGCTGACTTCGGTTTGGATAACAGATATATATATATATATATATATATATATATATATATATATCATCATCATCATCATGTCGTGCTGCTAGTACGGATATCCCTGACCCTCTCTCGCCACTTTTCCCTATCGTTCATCGCCTCTGGCATGTCTTCAGGGCCACATCCCGTATCCTTGCATAGCTGCTATATGTATGTTCGAGCTGGTCGTTCTGCTTTTGCTCGGCCATATGTGGGGGTCCATAGGAGTAATCACTGATGACCTCGTCCCTGCTTCTCCAGCAGTGTCCTGCGAGCCTGGTTCATTTAACTTGGATAGTTTTCGAGGTGGGAGGCAGGTGGCCGAATAGTTGGTGCCTTGTGGGGTGTTGCCGCCAGGACTTATTCAATATTGCTCGCAACATTCTTGTGTAATTGCCGTCTAGCTTTTTCTCGAGCCGTTTTGTTAGCGTCCAGATGGTGCATATATATATATATATATATATATATATATATATATATATTTTGCTTCATTTGACAGCATTTGAGCACTTATTATTTTGTTCATTTTATGAAAAACTGTCTTGTAATAACTGTTTTTTCCTATAGAAGTCAACTGGGCCTCTCGAGTTCGAATCTTGTTTTCATTTCACTTCGTGTGCTAATGCCCTATAAAAGTATATATGATTCTTAACAACATAAATACATATACTGCTTAATTAGAATTTTAAAAATTGTCCTATAGAATGTTGAAATATTTGACATGCGCAGGGCCCGGGGTAGTAAGTTCCCGTGGCATAATGGTCAAAGTGCTTGACTGCGGCTTCAAAGTAAAGTCAGCGCGAACTTTAATCTTTCTATTACGTTCACCTTTGGATGAATACCTTAGGAAAAGGTATAAATCTCCCCCTATTTATGTTGCTATGGGTTAAATAATGTCTTTGAAAATAAGTAACCCACGAAAGTTTATATGCCATTAAATAAAGAAAACAAATCTTAACTTCGACCGCTTTATCTTTCAAACTATGAATTAAATTCTATCGCAGCAATTCTTCAGTAAGCATAGTTTTGTTCTTGAATAACCCATAAAGGTTTATTCGCCATTAAAAAAAATCTTAATCTCGACCCTTTTATCCTGCTAACTATTGATAAAATTGTATATCAATTGTTTTTCTACAAGGATGATATTGGTATTAAGTAACCCACGAAGGTTGATATGCCATGAAGCAAAGAAACTGAAACTGTTTTAAAACTAGAATTAATAATATTTTATTTTTTGTCCATAATTGCAAGTCTGTATCGTACAAAGAAGTGTTTATCTGAAAGAAAGTTGATATCACTTATTAAACACGAAATAACAGTTGAGTATAAAGAGGGAATTTCTTGAAGTGTCAGATTTAAAATGTTTAATTTCCAATGCTACAATATCTTGGAGTAATCTAATTGTAACCTGAAAAACAAAATTATTATCATTAAAACTCAACCGAATATAATTGGAATCAAATCTCGTTTTTATCAACCGATCATAATCATTCATATTTTGATGGTTATATTCGAAAGACAGTGAAGAAATTAAATGAAATTTCAAGATCAATTTTAAAATTTTAGATTTAGACAGAATAGAATATTTTTGTGGGAATGGTGAATATAGTCAGTGATAATTAGTTGTTTATAGATTGGGCAGGGTTTTATGGCATATCAACCACCGTAGCTTAATTAGTGCCAAATCCTCTTTAGACGTATATATTCAATATATAGGATTTGGTTGAGTTGGGTTTTATGGCATATCAAACAATATAGGTTGTCAAATGCCAAATGATCTTTATCATATTTACCCAACCCCTCCGCTCGGGGAGGATATGACACAAGGTCAATTTTTTAAGCGGAGTTTAACAGATTTGAATTCAAGGCTGAAGAACCTAGTCTGTCCTACTATTTACCCATAGCTGGAAGGAGAATAATTGGATTCATACCTTTCCCAAAGGTATTCGTGCTATGTGAAATGCAATCAGTCTCGTCCAGGATTTGAACTCGTGTCGCCGTGTCCATTTCACTACGACGATAACCATTACACCACAAGCACCTCCTGCCAAATGATCTTTATACCTAAATATTAAATATATGTGATTGTGTTTGGTTGTGTTTTATGGCATATCAACCATTGGAGGTTATTCATTGCCAAATCCTCATTATGCATATATATAAAAGATATATGGTTTGGTTTGGTTATGTTATGGAATTGCCGAGGGATTTCGGTTCATGCCTTTGAATTTAGTTAGGCTGAGAACCTTTCGGCTCAGCACATGGGTTAGTTAGGTGCAACATTGAGGCAGGTGTTAACGCGGGCGTGCGCGCGGGCGGATGGAGGTGTCACTCAGATGTCATAATAGTCCGAGACGAAACGCGATGTCAGGGTGCGGGTGACGTCACGCACCGAAAGCGCGCGGAGGTTTGTGTGAGAATTTGAAAAGAGAGTCGGGTACTAGACGCCAAACGAGAAGGCTCTACTTTTGGAGCTCGCAGGCACGAGGCGAACGTGCGCCCTATGGGGGCCGCTCGAGACGGGGGCCAAATGAATAAGACAACATAGAAGATTGTCTCTCCTCCTTACGTCGATACCTTTAACTCAAAGTTAATAAAAATGTTTCGTACATGAACAAGAGGTCGTTAAGTGTTTCCGAATTTCGAGATTTATATATTCTATAGTAATGAACATTATTTGTCTATTTCGCACATGGCCATATTCGTGTATCTGACTACGCAACAGTTGGGTTTAATGGCATATCAACCATCGTATGTTATTTTATCCCAAATTCTCTTTATACATACATATCATATATATAAAATTTGGTTTCGTTTGGTTTTATGGCATATCAACTATTATAGGCTATTCAACGCCTAATCTTCTTCATACATATATATTAAATTGATAGGAATTGATTTTGTTGGGTTTTATGGCATATCAGCCATTGGGAGGTGCCCGTGGTGTAATTGTTATCGTCGTAGGAAATGGACACGGCGACACGAGTTCAAACCCTGGACGAGGCTGATTGCATTTCACATAGCACTAATACCCTTGGGAAAGGTATGAATCCAATTATTCTCCCTCCAGCTATGGGTAAATAGTTGGACAGACTGTTTTCTTCAGCCTTGGTTAGGCAACTAGTCTAGGAGAAGGAAAACTCTGAATTCAAACCTGTTAAACTCCGCTTATGTGCTTTGTTAACCCATAGTCTGTTGATAACATTTTTAAACGAGTCAGCGCTCATTTGCTAGCATTTGATAAATACGAAGTGACTTCAATAAGTTTCCAGAATTTTTTGGCATGGGCACTTTCATTGATAGTACACTCATGAAACTCTAGTCCCCTTGGAAGTAATCTCCTCCGGCTGCAATGCACTTTTTGTAACGTTCCAACAACTTCTGAAAGGCCCCATGGAAGTCCTCTAGTGTGAGCATGTCAATGACCTTCGTCACAGTCTCTTTCATCTCCTCAATTGTCTCATAACGACAACCTCTAATGTTTTCCTTGAGCTTAGGGAATAACCAAAAATCACAGGGAGCCAGATCTGGACTATCGGTCGGGTGAGGAACTGTCTTGATGCCCATCTTAGTCAAATAGTCTGTGACAAGGATGGATTTGTGGACTGGTGCATTGTTTTGGTGGAAATGCCACTGACTCGATTTAAAGAGTGCTGGCCTCTTCCCTAGGAATCTCTTCCTGAACTCTCTTAAAACCTCAACATAGTATTCCTTGTTGACTGTCTGTCCATTGGGAAACCTGTGCTTGCAGATCATGCCAGTGCAGTCAAAAAATGGACCATCAAAAGTTTGTGGGTGGTTTTTCTCTGTCTGGCCTTCTTGTGTCTGGGATAGCCAGCATGCTTCCACTGGTAACTCTGTCTCTTGTCCAAAAGCAGTTTGAAGCATTGCATACATTTCTGTGGCATTTTTTCCATGTTTAAAACAGAATTTTATTGCAGATTATTCTTCTAAATTGTCCTCACGTCCAGATTGCATTTTTGAAATTCACCAGCCGTGACAATCAGGCTTTAGTAGGGTGTATTCCAATTGCTGCTGTAGCTGTTCATTTGAAGCTGAAATCATAAAAATTGGTCAGTCATTTCATAAGATGTATAGCAATAACATACTGAATTCTCAAAAGTCTACGACAATTTTAAATGCCTGTACAAAAAGAGTCTGGAAACTTATTGAAGGTACCTCGTAGTTTTATATATAATTTGTAAGTCCATGGTTTGTTGGAAATATTTTTAAATGAGTCAGAGCAAATTGTTTACACCCAAGAGGTATTTATAGTAGTTATTATTGTATTAAATTCTATCCATTCATTTACACATAATCAAATGAGTTCAAATATCACTATATAATTCCAATAATTCAATTTAGGTACACAATTAAAGAGTTTGAAGTATTTCTATTCAACACTAATAATTCTATTTAAGATTACTCATTCCTTTTCTCTCAGTTAAATGGTTACAAGTATTTCTACAAATCACTCACAATTCAATTAGACCGGTCATTTGCTTACACAGTTAAATGATCAAACAGTTCTATTTAACATTACTCATTCCTTTTCTCTCAGTTAAATGGTTACAAGTATTTCTACAAATCACTCACAATTCAATTAGACCGGTCATTTGCTTACACAGTTAAATGATCAAACAGTTCTATTTCTTACAATTCAAGTTTGCAGACGTCTCTTGTTTTCGCCTAGTTTAAATGTGAAATAGTTTTATTTGAGCCATAGGTAGCACTCGGCCAACTAGTAGATACGGGCCAGCATGTTACATTAAAATTCTGAGTTCTAACAGGCCGAAGTAATGTATCCAAAAACAAAAATCATGGCTGAATATGAAATTAACCTAAGAAGAGAATTAACTTTAAAAATTGAACAAAGAAAATAATATAATCATGTTGGTAGAATTTATCCGACGTTATTTCGAAATCATAAAAGTAAGGTAAATCACAGCCGGTTATAATCCGTGGATTAGTAAAAGACAAAGTGTAAATATGAATTTTAATGCTGAAAGAATTCAAATTACGTCGGATAAATCCTACCTACATGATTATATTATTTTCTCTGTTCAATTTTTAAAGTTAATTTTCTTTTGACTTAATTTCATATGCGGCAATGAATGGACCAATGAGTAGAGTGTTCGCCAATAGTCCGCGTGACCGGGGTTCAATCCCAGGTCGAGTCATACAAAAGACTCAAAAAATGGTTGCTTAACACTCGGCATTATAAGGTAAGGATCTAGGATAAGGTGTGTGCAATCCAGAGAATGTAGTAGCGCCTTTCCCTGCACCTCAGTGTAGTAGCTATTGAAAAGGGAGCCTTCGGGTCACCCTCGTCTAAGGTCACCAAATTTACTTAATTTATATATAGAGAGAGAAAGGTGAGAGGGAAAGAGAGAGAATTGGTGCGTAAATGATTTAATAAAATACAATGATATCTCTCTCAATATATATAATACAATGATATATATATATATATATATATATATATATAGAGAGAGAGAGATAGAAAGGGGTGGTGTCGATTTTACCTCCAATTTCCAGTTCCTCGTCTTTTCTCCTAGCTTCTTTGGGGACCATTCCAAGAATACCTATCCCATTTGGTATTACCGTCACCTTCATGTTCCACTGCTTTCTTAGTTCTTTAGCAAGGTCCAAGTATTTCTTTATTTTTCACTTTGATTTTAATTCTTTGGTCCCCTAGAATCCACTTGGTTTACACTACAAATAACCTTCTGGCAGGGAAAGAAGGATCCGTTTTTATCTCAGGGTCTCTAAGATTTTTATCCGTTTCATTTTTTATGAAGCATTTCGGCTTGTGCATTTACCATTTGGAATTCTAATTAAATTTTAATCTCTTGCAAAATTCCTAGAAGATTACTTCCCTCCGCTCAATCGTACCAAGTGTCGTACTCCTTTTGGACAAGTTTCTTGCATTATCTACACTTAATATTCACTTGCGTTTTATCAATTTTACTCTTTTGAGAGTTTTTCACTATAGCATTAGCTGATGGTTTCTCACTGAGGGTTGAGTGACAGCAAGTCTCCTAAAGGCTCCAAACTTCTTATCAGTATTCTGACCGATCCTAACAACGTTATAGTTTGGATGGTCTCCAATTGTCCTCTTATTTCCAAGTTCTCAAGTCCCTGTACCAATCATTTGGTGATTATACTGAGCATATTAATTAAATTGGAATCATTCTCACTTTCATGTTCCATAATTTTTTTCAGTTCTCTAGCAAGGTCTAGGTACTTATCTCTCTTTTTGCTTTCCCTCAGTTTTACCCTGTGGTCAGCCAGAACGCCAAAGTCCATTATTCAGCAGGCTCTCTTTTGTTGATTATCACAAGGTCTGGCTGTCTGGCCGAAAACAAGTGATCTGCTTTTATCTCAAAACCCCAAAGAATTGTGTGAGTCTTATTTTCCAGGAGAGATTCTTGGTTGTACATATACTATTTGTTCGTATGGTCAAAATATTTCTTTTATATATGTATATACATAAACACACACACACACACACACACACACACACAAATATATATATATATATATATATATATATACACACACATGAGTGTATATATATATATATATATATATATATATATATATAGATAGTAGTGACGTAACAATCGTAACAGTATCGCATTTTAATGTTTCGTTTCATTAATTTCATTTTTAGATACTCTGGCATTTCGTTCCGTTTCATTTGTAGTCTTTGCTGACACTCGAACATTCCTCATTTATACAATAATTAAATTTTGAATATTAAAATATTTCTTTTCATTTGCCAAATTGTTTCTTGTCATAATGGTGGGGTAAAGAGCGTTTCAAAAACTTTTTTCTTGTCTGCAGTTTGACGCGACCTCTGATATTTTATTCAAATTATTATATTGCTTTGAAAGTTGGATGGATGCCATTTTCTCCTATAAACAAAGAAAACAGGTTTTGAATCTTGAACGAGACTTTAACCATTTCACTTCGCGATGATACTCATTGGAGAAGCATTTATCCATTCAGATATGGCTAAATAGAGGGTCAGACTGTGCAACCAGTCTAGGTGAAAGAAAACTCTAAATTCAAACTATCTTCAGTCTTCTTAAAAAATGACTTTCTGTCAGACCCTGTCGTGACGGAGGATTTAAGTAAATATAATGGACGTAGGAGACACATTCAGTTACTTCCTGATTCACCAAGGACTAATATTAGCATTATTATATCCGTGTTATACTAATACGGAACGCAACGTAATTTTATTTTTTGTATAATGTTCCCCTCAAAATCCTTCGAAAATGCAGGTTTTCTTATTGTCCTTATTATTGGATTAATTTTGTTTAACACGATCTTTAGAAAGGGATATAATATGAGAGTACTTTATATCAAAGATCGATTGTTTACATGATTTTTCCAATCATCATCATTATGTCATCCTTTTAACACAGAATCCTCTGTCTCTGTCTGTCTGTCAGTCTGTCTCTCTCTCTATATATATAAATATATATAGATATATCCACCCCTATCGCCCATCGGTGCTGATGATATATATAAACACACCCTTTGGTATAATGGTTAGAGTGTCGGCCAATAGCCCGGGAGACCTGGGTTCAATCCCAGGTCGAGACATATCAAAGACTCAAAAATGGTACTTGATGCCTCCTTGCTTAATTAACACTCAGCCTTATAAGGTGCGGATCAAGGGTAAAGTGGGGCAATACAGAGAAAGGAATATCACCCTCCCTGACATCTTGGTGTAGTAGCTATCGAAAAGGGGAACTTCGGGTCACCTTCGACTAAGGTCGACAACTTTACTTTGCCATATATATATATATGTGTGTGTGTGTGGAAATTTACTAAGCTTTTTGCTTAGATGTGGCACAAGGCCATATGAAAGGGGCACCCAATGAGACTCGAACTCACTCGTGTAGGTTTGCTAGCCGAGCTTGCTAACCATTACACAACCAGAGGCGCCTTTATGTGTGTGTGTGTGTGTGTGTGCTAGCTAACCGTAGTCAAAGGCAAACCGAAGGCTTCCTTTTCAATAGCTACAACTCCAAGTTTTCGGTGAGAGTGCTGTTCCTTTCTGGAAATTGCTCCACTTAGCCTTGATCCGTACTTTATAATGATAAATGTTAAGCAAGGAGGCGTCAAGTAGCACTTTTTAAGTCTTTGGCATGACTCGACCAGAAATTGAACCCCATCTCTCTGGCTATTAGGGAATACTTTAATAATTTTGCAAATATATGTATCAAAATGAATAGGCCTGCAAGTGAATTGTATCGCCGCCTTAAGAAGATGTCTATAAAGTCTGTAATTTATAGAAAAACAGCGCTGAGAAATAAAGAAAGAAAGAAAAAGGTTGATATAGATAGGCAAACACCCAGACAGACAAATAGATGGATAAACAGATAAGAACTGGCTGATATATATATATATATATATATATATACACGAGGTGTATACGATAAGTTTCCAGACTTTTTTCCTATGGGCACTTTTATTGATAGTACACACATGAAACTCTAGTCCCCTTCGAAGTAATCTCCTTCGGCTGCAATGCACTTGTTGGGACGTTACAACGCCTTCTGGAAGGTACCATGGAAGTCCTCTTCTGTGAGTGTGTCAATGACCTTCGTCACAGCCTCTTTCATCTCCTCAATTGTCTCATAACGACAGCCTGTGAGCTTAGGGAATAACCAAAAGTCACAGGGAGCAAGGTCTGGACTATAGGGACGGTGAGGAACTGTCTTGATGCCCATCTTGGTCAAAGAGTCTGTGACAGAGATGGAGTTGTGGACTGATGTATTGACCTGGTGGAAATGCCACTGACCCGATTTGAAGAGTGCTGGCCTCTTTCGACGGAATCTTTCCTTGAACTCCCTTAAAACCTCAACATAGTAACCCTAACCTTAACCCTAACATTTTGACCAATCAACTCTGGTGTATTGACTTCCTTACTCCTCCCACACCTCTTATCATCCCTCACAGACTCCCTGCCTTCCTTGAATCTCTTATGCCACTCAAAAACTGATGCTCGATTCATGCAAGATGCTCCAAAAGCAGTCTGAAGCATTCCATACGTTTCTATGGCATTTTTTCCGAGTCTAAAAAAGAGATTTCTATCGCATATCGTTCTTTGAAAGTGTCAGATTGGATTTTTGAAATTCACCAGCTGTGACAATCAGGCTTTAGTAGGGTGTATTCCAATTGCTGCTATAGCTGTTGATTTGAACCTGAAATCATAAAAATTGGATGAATTTACACCAACACAGTTATATATATATATATATATATATATATATATATATTCTGGGGTTTGGTTAAGTTTTTTTTATTTTATTGGCATATCAAGACCTTTGGGTCATTTTATATCAAATCCTGTTTGTGGTGTCACTTTCAGGCATGATAGAAGGCTCCAATCGCTTTTGTGATTTGTACACAACTGGCCAACTAGTAGATGGTCTGCAACAAAAGAAGAAAACCGGTTTTCATTAAACGGAAATGGAATCATGTCGTCTTTTCTGGGGCGACAATTTTATCGTTCCACCCTGTATATGGAACTTACCTGCCCAGAAATTGACACAGAAATCGGAATAGTTTTCCTCGCTTTATAAGGAACGTAGAGTCTACCGCAACAAAAACTTTCTGGTTAAGGGTTAAAGCTGTTTTTGACGTCTCTCGCACTTCAATCAAAATAAGGGCACTTTTTAATGGTGAACTGTAACATATAGACCCTCGAACGAGCCGTCAATCAAGAGATGCACCTGTGTAAATAAGTCGAAGAACAGCCGAAGCAGCTGTACGTAAGACAATTTTATAACCAGGTGCCCGAGGCTGTTCGAGCCAGTTGGAGATAGGATGCCAGCGGAGTGAGAAACAGCTCCAGACAAAGGGCTTGGGCCCTCAGTGACCCACGGTTGAGCAGCCCAGCCAAGAGGAGAAAGAAGTGCTGTAACGGTCAGAAATACTTCTGGATCAATATTGCAGTTTGTCCTTGTCTCCACTCACCTCTCACACACAACCAACATTAACCCTTTCGAGAATAAAGTGTGGGAGGTATATTTTTTTTAAAGAAGTGTGTTCGTTCGTTCATTGAAGTTCGTATATTATGTTTGATTATGTTAAGCATATATTTGTATACGCGTATTATGAGTATCCAACAGAACTGGTTTAAGAACTAGAGTAAAAGACCATAGATAACGAGTTCGAATCTCACAGGATGCTCCATATTTTACTAAAAGACGACAATCGTTTGTACATTTTTCAAATTACATTCACATCCGCGTATACATATACATATCATTCATTTCCTCACTGACACACATACGATTAAATCGTTACATGCACTTATATATACACATATTAAATAACAAACAATAAAATCTACACTCTACTGTTTATATGCGCACAGCCTCTCAAATATAGACACATAGACGCAGACATACACATATGGAATCATGTACACCTGTCACAAAATAAGACTGCATTAGCCCTAATGAGTTCTTTACGTCTTTGGTCACTGGGTACCTTGGATAGTTTTATGCTCTAAACTTTTGGTTTGTTTTCTTACAATCTATATCTATCTTTGTCTCTCCTCTTCTCTCTCCTCTTCTCTCTCTCTCTCTCTATATATATATATATATATTTACACACATGTATATATATATATATGTATGTAAGTGTGTGCGTGAAAGTATGTGTGTGTGTGTGTGTGTGTGTGTGTGTGCACGCTTTATGTTTCATCACACTAAGTTACCATTTTGGTGTGAACAACTTTTCTTTTTTTTTTTTTTTTTTTTTTTTTTCGTTTTGTACCAAGTTGCCCTGGCAATGGCCTTATTTTTTCTATCAACGGATCATTATCCACATCTTCTGCTCCCCGTTCACACTTAATTTGTTGAGACTCTCTCTCTCTCTCTCTCTCTCTGTCTCTCTCTCTCTCTCTCTCTCTTTCTCTCACACTCTCTCTCTCTCTCCATCTCTCTTGTGCTGTTAGTCCAAGGCCCCACCTCTATCCTATAATGGAAGGCAGATCGCCCAAAGGCTTCCTCACTTCCTCCATCCTGCCGAAGATATAAAAAAATAAAAAAAAGCTGCAGGATTTCGTGTTTTCATTTTGTTGTTGTCTTCCTTTTTGTTTGTTAGATGTTTGTTTTTTTCTTTGCTCTTCATTATAAATGCTTAAAATTCTATTGATCAAGGATTTTCTCCTTCTGTCAGAGAAATACATACATACATACATATATATATATATATATATATATATATATATATATATAAGAGTGTATGTGTGTGTGTGTGTGTGTGTATCAGTTTCATAAAAATTATTTTTTCGGTTCTTTTTCTGATGGTGAGTTTTGCATCTCTGGAGCCTCCCCATCAGATTGTTTAGAATTATATCTAGGACACTCGTTGGTAGGGGGCTCTTGCAGAGATGCAGTCAGTATATTCTACAGCCCCAGCCGATTTGACCACACTCGTTAGGGGAATTTTTACTCCTCTGCAGAGGTGCAGTAGGGCATATTCTGAAGCCCTAGCCGATTGGGTTGCTTTCAGTTCGATGTTAAATTTATTTGGCATCAGTGTTTATAGATATTTTATCCCTTTACCTTCGCGTATTTATGTTATCGCCTTCGTATTATTCAATGTGTGTTTTTTTAGCCATGTTTCTACACGTTTCAGACTTTATAGTCGTCTTCTCGAGAACATTTAGGGTGAATTTTTTTTTCAAAAAATGGACGGTGCGAAAGCAATATTCATCAAAGAAAATCTGTTATCTGCTTATCCCAGTCGGCTTGGGAAGTAAAAAACACCGACTGCCTCTCTGCAGAGAAGAAGGTTTCCTCCAACGAGTGTCCTGATATGATATTAAACAATCTGATGGCGAGGCTCCAGCCTTGGGGCTTTGGGGAATATGGAGTACCCCTTCTTTGCCATTGTACCCAGGTCCACTCTGACACAGAGTGGTAGCACCTGATAGGATCCAATTTATGGGTCAAGTAGAACTCTTTGACTTTTGAACAAGTGATTTACGTTAAATCGAATTTTGAAATAGAACTGTTTAATTATTCAGCCATGTGTAAACAAATGACTTATGTTTAAGTAAATTGTTAATAAATAAGGTACTTAGATCAATTTGATTGTGTGCTTATGAAGGAGTGATTTTGAATTAATTTGTTTGTATTGAATAACAATACTTGAAACTCTTTTGCTGTGCATGTAAATTGACTTGTTAGTGTTATAGAGTGATTAAAGACCTCTTCTGCACTCTATCAAATGGACTGGCTCGTAGCCATAAATAACCTACGATTAAAGACTTCAAGGATTGATTTAATCAGCTGGATCCAGTTGATGGAACATAATCGGCTGGCCGGCCGTGGTATCAGCGGCACGGATCTGGTCGGGAGAGTCACGTCTCTGGATTGACATACCTCGAGCCTCAGGGGGCTGTCCCCCAAGCTCTAATCCTCCTCGGAGCGGCTAGTTTATCTCCTGGCGCCTGAGGCACCCCTTTTCAGGGTAATGCCGACGGGGCCTGATGCATTTTTGGGAATGCCGGGCGTGTCTGGGCTACGGCCCTGCGCCCGGACCCACCCTAAAAAAGGCCTTGTACCACACTCGTCCGTTTTGTGGGGCGTGCGACAAATACCATTGACACGGATCTGGTCGGGTGTGACATGTCTCTGGATATGGTAGTCAGCTGAGACAGCCTAGCACGGGTGCCGGGGAGGCCTTGCATTCGCGTCACACGGCCAAGACTGATATTCATCAAGTCTCAGCAGGCCATCCCTTCTCGGAGGGTCTAAGTGTATCGCCTGGCGCCCGGGGAAAAGGTCCCCAGAGGCTCGAGGTATGACAATCCAGAGACGTGACACTCCCGACCAGATCCGTGCCGCTGATACCACGACCGGCCGAAGTGTGTCCCATGAACTGGATCCAGCTGATTAAATCAGTCCTTGAAGTCTTTAATCGTAGGCTATTTATGGCTTCGAGCCAGTCCATTTTATAAAGTGCGGAAAACGTCTTTAGTCACTCAAATAACACTAAAAAGTCAATTTACGTGCACATCTAGTATCTGGACTACGGGCCTGCGCTTGGACTCGCCTTAAAAAGGCCTTGTGCCACACTCACCCGTTTGGTGGGTCGTGCAACAAATAGAATTGATTTGATAAGATTAATATTCAGACAGATCTTACTTCGTTTGGCTATACAGCATTTTGACCCGCCTCAATATTTGGTGAATTTTCTTGTTAATTTCTTGTAAATTTTTGTAATGTTTCTTTTTTGTATGTAAAAGTAAAATAAGTAAGTTGTCTCCCTTTAGTCGAGAGCGACCCGAAGGCTCCCTTTTCAATAGCTACTAGACCTAGTTGTAGGGAAGAGCGCTACTCCTTCCCCTGGATTGCTCCACTTAACCCTTGATACGTACCTGTGAGCTGAATGTTAAGCAAGGAGGTATCAAGCACCATTTTGTTTAAGTCTTTGATACGACTCGACCCAGCACCGGATACTGGTGCTGAATAAATGTATTAAGATCCCATTCTTCTTCCTGTATCAGTCACCTCGACGATACAACAGTTAGTTTTATAGCGATATTTGAAAACGTTTAACTGTGTGCAAAGAAAGCTATTCATGTTTGATTGCAATATCTGAAACTATTTGTGTGCAAAGAAATGATTAATACGAAAAAGAATATTTGGAGAAATTTAAGTGTGTGCAAACAAGGGCAATAATTGTGGGCAAACAAATTAGCTTGGATTGATTTTAAAATAAGACAACCAACAAATCTATTTGCTTAAATATTTTATGTATAACAATCTAATTGTGTGCAAATAAATGAACTCCGATTCGTTTAAAATCTTATTTACAAACTATAAATTTACAAATTGTATGAAATATGTAGAAAGATGATTTCGTATTAAATAGCCTACAACGGTTGATATGCCATAAAACGCAACCTAACACAATCATATATATTTAATATATATGTATAAAGAGGAATTGTCAATAAATAACCTAAAATGGTTGATATGCCATAAAACCCAACCAAACCAAATCATACATATTTTATACCTATGTATAAAGAGTATTTGGCATTAAATAACCTAAAATGGTCGAAGCAAATCATATATCTAATACATATGTATAAAGAGGATCTGTCAATAAATAAGCTACAATGATTGATATGCCATAAAACGCAACAAAACCAAATCCTATGTATGTAGAAAGAAGATTTGGCATTAAATAACATACATAGGTTGATATTTTATAAAACCCAACGAAACCAAATCATACATATTTAATATATATGTAGAAAATCGATTAAGAATTAAATCACCTGCAATGGTTGATCCTATTTACCAACCCCTCCGCTCGGGCAGGATATGACACAAGGTCAATTTTTAAGCGGAGTTTAACAGGTTTGAATTCAGAGTTTTCCTTCTCCTAGACTAGTTGCCTCACCAAGGGTGAAGAACCTAGTCTGCCCTACTATTTACCCATAGCTGGAGGGAGAATAATTGGATTCATACCTTTCCTAAGGGAATGGTTGATATGCTATAAAACGCAACAAAACCAAATCCTATATATGTAGAAAGAAGATTTGGCATTAAATAACATACATAGGTTGATATGCTATAAAACCCAACGAAACCAAATCATACATATTTAATATATATGTAGAAAATCGATTTAGAATTAAATAACCTACAATGGTTGATAGGCTATAAAACCCAAAGAAATCAAACCATATATATTTGATATATATGTAGAAAGTCGATTTAGCATTAAATAACCTACAATGGTTGATATGCCATAAAACCAAACCAAACCAAATCATATGTATTTAATATATACGTAGAGAGACGATTTAGCATTAAATAGCCAACAATGGTTGATATGCCATAAAATCCAAACAAAATAAATCATATATATTTAATATATATGTATAAATAGGATTTAGCATTAAATAACCTACAATGGTTGATATGCCATAAAACAAAACGAAACCAAATCATATATATTTAATGTACATGTATAAAGAGATTTTGGCAATAAATAACATACAATGACTGATATGCTTTAAACCCGAACGTTACCAAATCATGTATATTTAATATATATGAAGAAAGAGGATTTGGCATTAAAGAATCTACAATGGTGGATATGCCATAAAACCCAACGAATCCAAATCATATATATTTGATATATATGTCTAAAAAGGATTTGGCATTAAATAACGTACAATGGTTGATATTCTATTAAACCAAACCAACACAAATCATATATCTAATACATATGTATACTGAGGATTTGTCAATAAATAACCTACAATGGTTGATATGCCATAAAACTCAACTAAACCAAATCCTAAATATGTAGAAAGAAGATTTGGCATTAAATAACATGCATAGGTTGATATGCTATAAAACCCTACGAAACGAAATCATATTTATTTAATATACATGTATAAAAAGGATTTGGTATTAAATAACCTACAATGGTTGATATGCTTAAAACGCAACTAAATCAAAATAAACCTACGAACTGTCATTTAGTAAAGTAGGAACCACTTTGAAAAAGAATATTTCTTTAAATTAATGAAATCTCTACCAAAATCTGCCATAAAAGAAAACGGATAGAAAACTTAAATGCTATTTTTAGTCAATGAAAACCATAATTTTTTCCTTAATATTTTGTATTTATCATTAATTTGTTATGTCTACTTTAATCGCAAACAGCTTTGTCAGTGATTAAAACTCATCTCTCTGAGTTCATTTCCTATTACGATAAGGATTTCATTACCTGTGGCTCTATATAACTTTAGCCCAGTTGGCTTTGGCTATAGAATAGCAAAGGAGTAAGACTCCCCCAACGTGGCCCAATTATCTGTAGCTATAGAATACACCGACTGCATCTCTGCAGAGGGGTAAGATTCCCCCATCGTGACCCAATCGGCTGGTGCTATAGAAAATACCAACTGCATATCTGCAAAGGAGTAAGACTCCCCCAACGTGGCCCAATTATCTGTAGCTATAGAATACACCGACTGCATCTCTGCAGAGGGGTAAGATTCCCCCATCGTGACCCAATCGGCTGGTGCTATAGAAAATACCAACTGCATATCTGCAGAGGGGTAAGATTCCCCCAACGTGGCCCAATTATCAGTAGCGATAGAATACACCAACTGCATCTCTGCAGAGGGGTAAGACTCCCCCAACTTGGCCCAAATATCTGTAGCGATAGAATACACCAACTGCATCTCTGCAGAGGGGTAAGACTCCCCCAACTTGGCCCAATTATCTGGAGCTATAGAATACACCGACTGCATATCTGCAGAGGGGTAAGACTCTCCCAACGCGGCCCAATTATCTGGTGCTATAGAATATACCGACTGCATCTCTGCAGAGGGGTAAGATTCCCCCAACGTGTCCCAATCGGCTGGGGCTATAGAATATATCGATTGCATCTCTGCAGAGGGATAAGACTCCGTTAACGTGTGTACTGGATATGATACTAAACAATCTGATGGTGAGGCTCCAGTAATATTGTAACTTTGGGAATCTGTTTTCTCCTTTTTTTGCCATCACTCCCAGGTCCACTCTTGCCAGAAGTGGTCGCACCTAATAGTGTCCACTGTATGGGTCAAATCGAATTGTTTGACATTTAAACTGTGCAAACAAATGACATGCTAAACTGAATTGTTTGAAATAGAACAGTTTTATCATTTAAATGAGTGCAAACAAATGAGATGTTTAATTGAATTGTTAATGATACATAGCAATACTTGGAACCATTTAGCAGTCTGCAAACGAATGAGTAATATTGAAATCGAATATATATATATATATATATAGCAATAACTAAAACCACTAAATTTTTTGTTGTTGTTTAATGGCATATCAACCATATTGGATAATATAATGCCAAATCTATCCATCTAGAAGGAAAATATTGGTACTATTTAACCCATGTCTACGAGGATAAGGGAGCTCATACTTTGCCCAAGGGTATTCATCCGAAAGTGAACGCAAAAGCGCAACCGGAGCTCGAAATCGCTTACCACGATTCCGCTGTCCATTGCTTTAACCAAAACACAACGAGGTCACGCCCCTGGCCACTTATTGATATTAATTATTGTAATGAACCGAAGGGCTGTATGCCAGAATAAGCAGTTTGACTGGAAAAAGTATGGACTATAATAGAAATATTTTCGATCATATAGAAATCAAATCTCTCAGATACAATAAAAGGATAATTCTTCCAAGTCAAGAGGAAAACTCCAATAGAATCTAATTCTCCATCTGAAGATACAGCCTTGCAGAAAGACAGTTGAAATAAATTTACAATGGAACTCTTCTGTGGAGTTTTTACTTAAGATTTAAGTGACGTACTACTATGGACCCCCACATATGGCCAAGCAAAAGCAGGACGACCAGCCCGAACTTACATACAGCAGCTATGTGAGGACACAGGATGTAACCCAGAAGACCTGCCGGAGGTGAAGAACGATAGGGAAAAGTGGCGAGAGATGGTCAAGGATATCCGTGCTGGCGGCACGTCTTGATGATGATGATGATTGATATATATATTTTTTTTATACACACAGACTGTTTGTGTTACAACTCTTCGCTGTGCTTAGATACTCTGGACGCTTCTAGCTGAGATCGAAACCCGTCAAAATTTGCGTCAGCCTAATAAGATACCTCACAGCCATTTGGTGACTTAACGTTTCGGGGGAATTTAACATATATGCATTTACTTCTGTTTGTTTACATTTTGTGCTATCAGAAAACGGAGTGGTCAATTCGTAAGAAAAGATGTACATTTTCTTTTCCTTGCCCTTGTGGTTATAACACGGTCACTTCCAGGGCCACGTCTTCCCAAAACGTGACCGTGTTCTCTTTAAAGAGTAGGGATGTAACTTACATAACACATTCAGGTTAATTGGCTGTGCAATTGCCATGACTAGTTAATTTGGCATCGTTTAGGTGCAATATGAATCGGTGGCTCAGTGGAAGAGTTTCGGCCCTGCATACTCTGGTCACTGGTTCAATCTCCAGTGAGGAGGATCACGGTATGCACTGCTGATGAAACCCAAAAAGGTCCAAGTAGCTGTCTAGTGGTTCCGTATGTCACATACAAGTGTTTGTCGGATTTTCTGGTCGGTGTAATTCAATTTACGTTAGAAGAGCTTCGAATTACGGGAGTGGCGCCTGTTAATTCCTTCACCAAATCGCTGAACCCCCGGGGAGGGGAGCGTATATATTACCATATTCATAAATATATATGTGTGCGTGTATTCAATCTATATCTCTATGATATCTACAAACCAATTTTTCTTAGTTCATAGGAACGGACTAGTGTTGGCCATCCAGCAAGGACTTCTTTACATCAGCTTTGTTCGGACACTAGGTGAGGTCTACAGGACCTGCCAGTGCGGTTTTCGATGATGAGGAATGGCAAGAGCAAGTCGAAGAATTCTGTGCCACAAGGATTACTTGATGATGATGTATATGAAGATAGATTGATAGACAAATAAAAAACAGATATACACAAAGTAGATAGATTAATGAACTGAAATGTCTGGTACTCTTGCTTCAAAATTATCTATACCAATAATCCATATTTACCAACCCCTCCGCTCGGGTAGGATATGACACAAGGTCAATTTTTAAGCGGAGTTTAACAGAGTTTTCCTTCTCCTAGACTAGTTGTCTCATCAAGGCTGAAGAACCCATTCTCCCCAACTATTTACCCATAGTTAGAGGGATAATAATTGGATTCATACCTTGCTATGTGAAATGCAACCAGTCTCGTCCAGGATTTGAACTCATGTTGCCGTGTCCATTTTCTACGACGATAACCATTACACCACGAGCACCTCCATTACCATGGGCACCTCCATCATAGTTCGTTACCCCTACCAATAATCGTGCGAGAAAATTCGAATAAAATTTCCGTTAGAACGCATGTTTTATTAAAGAGAACCGTTAAAATGAGTACCACGTCAACTAATGCTCTTTCTCTCTCCATTCTCTCTCTCTCTCTCCTTTTCACACGCATTCTCTCTCTCTCTCTCTCTCTCTCTCTCTCTCTCTCTCCCATTTAACGAATATATATATATATATTCGTTAAATGGTCAGCTATATTTACAAATAAAGTGTACTCAATATCAGCGATAGAACATATGTAGATGTAAATTTGATTGATGTAAATACAGTCAACGGTGCTGAGAGACAGTCAGTTTTCCACGTCCGCGATCAGAAAACTATAGGCAAAAAAAAAAAAAATGGCAGTCACCAAGTTCCGTTGACTCTGTGTTTCCGCTATTCGAACAATTAATTAGATTCCTTCAATCCTTAAATAGAAACATCAATATCATCATGGACAGCTCGAATTGCTAATTTGAATCCTTCACTCCTTCCTAAATAGAAGTTTAAACGGGAACACAACAGTTTCACTAATATATATATATATATATATATATATATTTATATATATATACACTGTTTAAACACAAGGAATATAGAAATACTAGTCCGTAATAAACTTATTTCACTTATTAAAGCTCGTCAAATGGATTTCAAATGGAGTTGGGTAACTTTTTCTTTGTTCCGTTAAACGCCGTTGATCTATTTCTCGTTATATAAAGAAAAACGAAACCAAACTCTACAAGTAATGTTTGTATCAAACAGCCACACATTGAGGACTCATTCTTTGGATATTCCTAGTACTAATTTACTTTACATATATATATATATATATATATATATATATATATATATATATATATATAATTTGAATCCTGTGCACCTGTTTGTACGTTCATGGGTGTAGGATTAATTTCAAAAGAAGTCATTTTGTGCCCTGTTCAGCCCGGACAATTTGTTTGTTATTATAAATAAGATGAGAAAGATTTCTCACATAAACTCTCGTGATCGACTTAATTTCTTTGTGAAAAGCAGAAAAACACATTTATGTCTACTTGTGGCTTACATGACTCATTTAATCGCATTAACTTCCTTAAAAGTCTCTGTAACTCTAAATTCTGAAACTTACAACCCGCATTTACAAAGATCGGCGCCTTCAGAGGATTATATATATATATATATATATATATATATATATATATATATATATATATATATATATCAGCAACAATAATGTGTATTTTCCGGTCGGCTACTTCTGTAAATGACACCGACTGATTTTTGCAGTGGAGTTAGACTCCCACAAACGAGTGTCTTGGATATGACACTGAACAATCGGATGGTGAGATTCCAGTAATACTGGAGTTTTGGGGAATGCGGGGTATCCATTCAATGCAATCGCTCCCAGGTCCATTCTGGCCCGGCATTGTAGCACCTGATAGAGTCCTATTTATGGATTGAATAGAACTAAACTGTATACTTATGCTGAATTGAATTGTCTGAGATAAAACTTTGTATGGTAAACTGAATTGTTTGAAATGGAACTGTTTTTGACATTGAAACTATACTCAAGCTAAATTGAATTGTTTGAAATAGAGCTCTTTGACTTTTAACTGTGTGTAAACAAAAACTATACTTTTACTAATTTGAATTGTTTGAACTGTTTAGTTCTATGAAAATGGATTTGGAATTAAATAACCTACAAATGTTGATATGACATGAAACCCAAACAAACTAACAAAAAGTAATACGCAATTGCAACTCCGAAATAACGGATTGAGATAAACCGCCAAACCACTCCACGGGGATACTCTAATCAAGAATATGAAGGTTTGGTTTGGTTTGGTTTGGTTTGGACATTTCCACACTAAACAGTAGCTCTCTGAAACTAGTTGACAAATTCACCTACCTAGGAAGCAGTGTCTCATCGACCAAGACAGACATCAACACGCGACTAACAAAGGCATGGACAGCTATCAATTGGCAATCGGTCATATGGAAGTCCGACCGGGCCGATAAAATGAAACGCAGTTTCTTCCAAGCAGCGATCGTGTCAATACTGATATATGGATGCACTACATGGACGCTAACTAAACGGCTGGAGTAAAAGCTTGACGGAAACTACATAAGAATGCTGTGAGCAATATTGAACAGGTCCTGGAGGCAACACTCCACAAAGCAGTATCTGTACGGCCACCCATCACGAAAACTAAGTTAGACGAACCAGACATGCAGGATACTACTGGAGAAGTTCAAAAGTGATGTACTCCCATGGACCCCTTCACATAGCCGAGCAAAAGCAGGGTGACTAGCTCGAACCTACATACAACAGCTCTGTGAGAATACGGGGTGCAGTTCTGAGCACCTACCGGATGCGATGAACGATAAGGAGAGGTGGCGAGAGAGGGTAAGGGATATCCGCGCTGATGGCATGACAAGATGATGAGATGACGGTCTTGGTTTGGTTTTAGTTTGGTGTGGTTCCTTTGTTGAATGGCATATCGATATTTGTGGGTCATTTAATCCCAAAGGCATTCTTGTAGAATAACTATTAATCGTAGTGTTATGTCCTGGATATGCCACTAAGCCATCTGATGGTGGGACTTCACTCCTACAGCTTTTTGAAAGTGGAATATCCCTTCGTTGCCAGGTCAACTCTGACCTGGAGTGGTAGTTCCTGTTAGAGCCCCATCTATGCCTCAAATAGTACTCTTTAACCATTTAACTGTATGCAAACAAATGACTCATGTTAAATTGAATCATTAATATAACATAGCAAGTCTAACTGTGCGCAAATAAAACAAATCACGTTTGATAGGAATACTTTTCACCGTTTAACTGTGCAAACAAATGAGCTCTGACTGGTTTAAAAAGTTACCTACTTAGTATTCGTTTACAAATCATATATATATATATATATATATATATATACCATAAAACCCAGTCAATCTACGAGTAGCTGTGGGAATTAGAGAGTTCACACCTTTTTCAAGCTTGTTTGTTTTCATGGTATATCAACCTTCTTGAGTTATTTATTGCCAAATCCACCCCACAAAAAGGACACTAGTGGTACTATTTAACCCGCAGCTGGGAAGATGAGGGGATTCATACCTTTCCCAAGGGTAGTTGTACGAAAGTGAACCTAATAGCGCAACTGGAGTTCGAACTCGCATACTACGATTCCACAATCCAGCGCCTTAACCATTGCACCACGAGAACAACCCCTGTTTTCAAATATCATCATCATCATCATCATGTCGTGCAGCTAGCACAGATATCACAGAACCCTTCTCTCTCCACGTCTCCCTATCATTCATCGCCTCTGGCAGGTCTTCAGGGTTACATCCCGTATCATCACATAGCTGCTGTATGTACGTTGGAACTGGTTGTCCTGCTTTTGATTGGCTATATGCGGGGGTCCACAGGAGTACATCACTTACGAGGTCGTCCTTGCTTCTCCAGCAGTGTCCGGCATGTCTGGTTCGTCTAGCTTGGATAGTTTTCGTGATAGGTGGTAGGTGGCCGTACAGTTGGCGCCGAGTGGGGTGTTGCTGCCTGGACCTGTTCAATATTGCTCTTAACATTCTTGTATAATTGCCGTCTAGCTTCTTCTCCAACCATTTAGTTAGCGTCCAAGTAGTGCATCCATACAGCAGTATCGACACGACCGCAGCCTGGAAGCAACTGCGTTTCATTTTATCGGTGAGGTTTGATTTCCATATGATCGAAAGCCTATCGATAGCTGTCCATGCCTTCGTTAGCCGTGTGTCGATGTCTTTTTCGGTTGATGAGACGCTGCTTCCAAGGTAGGTGAATTTGTCAACCATTTTCGGAGAGGTTCCGTCTAGTGTGGAGATGTCACCTTTCTGATTAAAGCACATAAATTTAGTTTTGTGTGCATTAACATGGAGTCCAATGCCTGCAGCGGCTCGTTCCAAACTATGCAGAGTATTTAGACGTTAATCTTTTCAGTTTTTTTAACCCTTCTCCCACTCCTAAAAGTCGAAATTTAGAATAGGAATTCTAGAACATACACGTGCAGTCGAAGCGTTGAAATGTATATATTAATGCCATAGTCGTCCGAGGACATTAGAAAATTTTGGAAGGAAACATATCTGTTGCTATGAAGTCCTGCTCAAAGGTAAATCTTTGGTAACTGTCTATTTAAATCATTGATTTTCGTGTCTTGTAAAATCATCTGCTTAACCTTTGCATTTAAATGTAGACTTTCTAATTGGCCAAAGTTTATTCCAGGTGAATATTGTTGAGACGACAAAATAGATTTGTTTTAAATTAAGCGCCTTAATGACTAGTATAATTGTTTAATTACTGAAATATGTGTACCCCCCCCAACAACTCGGCATCCAAACACGAACTATTTAAAACTAAAACCAAGTGATTTTTAATTAATTGTAAAAAAAAAAAAAGATGTTTCAAATGTATTCGAACTTTCTTACCCAGATGTTGCAATTCAGCAAGTCAGCTACTATGCTAAGGGGTCACCCTACCTCGGAAAACTAGAACGTTCGTCTTTTCCAACCGTTTCGATAATAAATCCCTATTAAAATCAATACTTGATGATTGCACTAATTTTTTTAAAATCACGAGAAACACCTGTGATCTCATTAAGAAAAAAGCTCATCACAGCTAATCATCTTGAAATTTACTCTGTCAAACTCAGCACACACACACACACACACACACAAATATATATATATATATATATATATATATATATATATATATATATATATATTTGTTTGCAATGTTATATGGCGTTAAGTATTCCTATCGAACACCATAATTTGCAAGCGATTATATGGTTTCGAGTGACTAATAAAAATAATCCTCCCTAAATAATTATCGCTTCATGTAACAATTCCTAAGACAAATAATTTACACAGAGATATATAGTATCAAGTTGTCATACAACTTCAATCGAAATCTCTTCTGATTTACTAAAACATCTCATACCAACAAAACAAATTAATAAATGAATAAATAAATAAAAGCACTTGGGAAGAAAATTCAACGAGCGCACATTTCATTTGAAAAAAAAAGATAGAATTAACCAGATGATACCTGAACGGTGGCTTATTACAAGATGAATAAATCATGTCGCTGTGCAGGTAGGCTACCAGCATGAATCCAATTGAAATGTAAAAATAAAAGCAAATAAAAAAAACAAACTATTTTCAATCAATCAGAAACCTTCCTCCCAAATCCTTCAGGAGGCGATATTTGTCACTGCCTCCCACCAGACAGGACTTGACACAAGGTCAATGACCCGATGGTCGATTAAAGTGGGGATTTGGGGAGGGGGAGGTCAGGTACTCGAACCCTGGTAACTATGATGCGTCTTGCCCACCCGAAGGTGACCCAGCCACAGCTAGAGGAGGGGGCCGTACGACCTCAAGTCTACCTTTGCTGGACAGGGCCCCCTGGTGAACCAGCAGGGCTCCCACAGACTTAAAAGCAGTTTACCCCAAGCCTCGAACAAGGATAGACACGACAGCCGCCGACATATCACGACCTCCCCACCTTAACTCGCTGAACCAATCAAAACTTGGTCACTCACAACACACATACTAGACAAAGAAAGAACTCACACCAACTTGCCTCTTGATTCCAAAGAGAGAGAGAGAGAGAGAGAGAGAGAGAGAGAGAGAGAGAGAGAGAGAGAGAGAGAGATGACATTCTTTCTTCTTGGGACAAAGAATTCTGTACAACTAAATCACTTTTTATCCCATAGAATATTCGGATTATGGTCTTCATCTTTATTATAATACTCCCAGCATTTCGGCCAGTGCATGCTTCGGCCTTCCTCAGGTGTCTCATGTCGAAGTCGGTAGCCTACGTAGAACCTTGAACATAACCCTTTTTTTAATCCACGGTGGCGAGGAGAAGATTGCAATAATTTCTTTAATCATAACTTGGTACGAATGTTACTTAACGTTTATATCCGGCCATGGTTAACAAACTCGGACCAATCTTCTCCAGTAGATTAAATTAAAGGTTCAGTTCTAGTTTCTCTGTAGGTTCCCAAGTTCGACATGAAGCACCTGAAGAAGACCCAAGGACATATCGGCCGAAACTTTGTGAGTTAACAATGATGATGAAGACAATAATCCGAATATTCTTAGCGATGAAAGTATTAGAAAAAGTGTCTTGATATCAGATGGACTACATGTCTTTTGAATATTTTCGATTAGGGCAGACAGACAGTTGTGAGTTTTCGGGCATTGTTCTTCATCATTCGATCCTACATATCTTTTGAATCTTTTCGATTAGGGCAGACAGACGGTTGTGAGTTTTCGGGCATTGTTCTTCATCATTCGATCCTACATGTCTTTTGAATGTTTTCGATTAGGGCAGACAGACGGTTGTGAGTTTTCGAGCATTGTTCTTCATCATTCGATCCTACATGTCTTTTGAATGTTTTCGATTAGGGCAGACAGACGGTTGTGAGTTTTCGAGCATTGTTCTTCATCATTCGATCCTACATGTCTTTTGAATGTTTTCGATTAGGGCAGACAGACGGTTGTGAGTTTTCGAGCATTGTTCTTCATCATTCGATCCTACATGTCTTTTGAATCTTTTCGATTAGGGCAGACAGACGGTTGTGAGTTTTCGGGCATTGTTCTTCATCATTCGATCCTACATGTCTTTTGAATCTTTTCGATTAGGGCAGACAGACGGTTGTGAGTTTTCGGGCATTGTTCTTCATCATTCGATCCTACATATCTTTTGAATCTTTTCGATTAGGGCAGACAGACGGTTGTGAGTTTTCGGGCATTGTTCTTCATCATTTGATCCTACATATCTTTTTTATCTTTTTGATTAGGGCAGACAGATGGTTGTGAGTTTTCGGGCATTATTCTTCATCATTCGATCCTATATATCTTTTAAATCTTTTCGATTAGGGCAGACAGACGGTTGTGAGTTTTCGGGCATTGTTCTTCATCATTTGATCCTACATATCTTTTTTATCTTTTTGATTGGGGCAGACGGATGGTTGTGAGTTTTCGGGCATTGTTCTTTATCATTCGATCCAGATTTTTTGGAGCCGGTGATATACTTTCTGTATTGATATTTCAACTAAGGTTGTCTCTTAAGTTCATATTTGATTTTTTTTCCACTGAGCTGTTTTGTTAATTGGTTCTTATATCATATTTATTTCTATTTTTAGTCAATTCAACAGGTCACTGAAGCCCAACTACTTCTTAATGACATCTTTTTTTTTAATGTTCTTCCCTAATAGTTATTTTAAGTTCATCCTATAAGGGTTGACGGTGTACCTTTTTTTTTCTATATACGGTAAGCCACACCTGACTTTTCGATCTTAGCTCGACATACTTCTTTTCGAGCTTCCTCTCGCCGTACTTTTATTGGGCTATATATCTTGCCACTGCATACTTCTCCATATATGCGTAGGATGGAGCACATGCAATTCTTAATCATGTTTTCTGTTAGGGATTTGACGAGGAAGAGATATTTTGAAGAATCATGCCACTGTTGAATATTTTCCTGATATCATATGGACTTCATATTCTTTTGATTCTTTGTCATGTTGTATTCTTTTGGGGGCTTGACTTGGAAGAGATATTTTTGAAGAGTCATGCCACTCCTGAATATTTTCCTGATATCATATGGACTTCATATCTTTTTAATATTTTTGGCTATGCCTTTGACAGAGGGCAGACAGACTGTAGTGAATTTTGGGGTATTGTTCTCTGTTGTTTGATCGAGATTTCTTGGAGCCGATATTATGCATATGTTGTGATTATTACAATGAAGATGACGACTATAATCTATGTATTTTAAGTGATAAAAATTATCAAGCTTCATCATAGAAATTTACACAAGTAACACAAAACCTTTCGTTGTTTAACAATAAGCAATTAACACACCACCTCATCAAAAAACAATTAGCCCACAACATCTGCAATTAACAATTAATAAACAACCTCTGCAATAAACAATTAACACACAACCTTTGCAATAAACAATTAACACGCAACCAATACAGTAAACAATCAACACTCAACCACTGCAGTAAACAATGAACACACAACTTCTGCAATAAACAATTCACGCAAAACCACCGTAATAAACAATTTACACACAACCTTTGCAATAAACAATTAATACACAACCTCTGCAGTAAACAATACACAACATCGGTGGTAAGCAATTAACACGCAACTTCTTCAGTGAACAATTAACACACAAACCAATGCCGTAAACAATTAATACGTAACCACTAGAGTAAACGGTTAACACAATCTCTGCAGTAAACAATTAACACACGACTTCTGCAATAAACAATTTACGCAAGAACCACTGCAATAAACAATTTACACACAACCTAGGCAGTAAACAATTATTATACAACCACTGCTGTAGATAATTGATAATGCACAACCACTGTGGTAAACAATTAACACACAACTTCTGCAATAAACAATTAACGCACAATTTCTATAGTAAACAATTAATACACAGCTTCTGCAATAAACAATTATTAAAACAACTTTTGCAATAAACATTTAATACACAACCGCTTCAATAAACAATTAACTCACAACCTTTGTTTGTTTAACAATAAACAAATGTAACTGAAAAATGATGCCTGCCATAATATTCCTTGCGCCTATATGCCTGACCATAAGAAAATATTCCAACTAGTGCTTATAATTTTCAAACAGATAGAACCCTAACAGGAAGGGTGGATCTGAAAGTAATGGCAATGAAGTAGTAACTGCCCATTCCTTTGAACTCCAGAACAGAAGTCTCAGCATCGGATTTAGAACACCCATTTTCTGCACTCTGCTTATTCTACGTCCCGTCAACTGTTCTCCACGCATAAGAAAATTTTGAGTCGAAAATTCATCGGTGGTTCTGCTTAGTTTGGTTTGGTTGCTTAACAGGAAATCAACTCCCTATGGGTTGTACAAAGCAGAAATGTGATTCCTTTCTAAATGTTTTATAGATATATTGAATATATTTTCAATGTTAGATTCCATCTAAAATAAACTGCGAGCAGAAATGAAAACTATAGAATGAGATAACTAAATAAGTATGGCCATGTTGAAAAACCAACTAATCAATTTATAGAAAGTGGGAAAGGAAATAAGATAGATAGATAGATAGATAGATAGAATAAAACTTGAAGTCCGACCTTGTCAAAGAGGATAATACGCTTTAGTGTATGTGGCAGGTGACATCTCAGTAATGATGGACAGATAGGTGGACGGAGTAAATTAGCAAGAAATATTCTAGAAGAGAAAGAAAACTGAATACAATTCTTTGCAATTGTTGATATTATTTTCGGGGGTTAAGAATAGATTTTCTTTTTTTTTAATGTCAAACCACCGGAAATTAAAGGCGCAATTCATATTTTTTAAAGATATGTATTAGCACAAACCCAACTTAGGATGCAAAGCAAGGTCAGATTTTTAAGTAAGTCAAAGTTGGGTCGAAATGGGTAGAGTGTTCATCAATGAGATTAGGGTTCAATCCAAAGACTCAAAAAATGGTACTTGATAACTCCTTGCTTAAAACTCAGCATTACAAGGTACGTATCAACGGTAAAGTGGAACAAACCAGGGAAGGAGTAGCGCCCTCCCCTACACCTTGGTAGAGTAGTTTTTCAAAAGGGAGCTTTCAGTTACCCACATTTATGGTCGCTAACTTTACTTTTACTTTATATATATATATATATATATATATATATATTGACGTTTGAGGTTGACCGGTGTTGGTCGGATGTTACGTATATACTGTCTTTTTACTTTGGGTCCATCAGTTTGATATTGTACCACGTGATGTATCTTTTACTGGTCTCATAACCTAGTTTTATCACCCATCCTACTCCAGGTCTACATTCGTTTGAATTCAGAGTTCTCCTTCTTCCAGGCTGGTTGTCATACCCAGATTAAAGAGCCCAGTTTTCCTTACTATTTACCCATAGTTTAACAGGTTTGAATTCTGAGTTTTCCTTCCCCTACACCAGTTGCCATACCAAGAATTCAGTCTGCCCTACTATTTACCTATTGCTGAAGGGAGAATGGATATATATTATATTCCTTTCGCAAATGTCTTAGCGCTTTGTAAAATGAAAACAGACTTACCCGGGATTTGTACTCGGATCACAGTGCCAATTTTTAACCACGGGCACCTTATATATATATATATATATATATATATATATATATATATATATATATATATATATATATATATTCAAGAAAAAAAATAGTATTCGGTCACATTAGGATAATAAATTTATTTCCATCCTGTTAAGAGCATTGATATGAATCAAAACTCCAAAAGAATCTTAACAGAACTTCATCAAACCCAACAATAAAATAAAAATTATTATATTATATGTTGGCTCAATCACAGATATTGAGCACTCCAAATTATACCACATTTGGTCTGCTACAAACCCACCAGGTGATATAGTGAAAACCATGAGACTTTGTAGTATATATATATATATATATATATATATATATATATACGCTTGTGAGTGTGGGTTGTATATAATTTGATTTTTATTAAACCATCTTCTTCGCCACGAACTAGATGTGACACAAGGTCAGGTTTTAAGCGGATTTCAGAAAATTTCAATCAATAGTTTTCATTCTTTTTAGAGACCAGTCTGACTTAATATTTGCCCATAGCTGAAAACAAAAACGTTTCGATTTCGGATTCGTTTACTATTAAAAAAAATTCGGAAGTATAAAACGCGAGAGCTTTAAAAATTGTGTTCTTTTTTTATGAAACCCCTTCCCGATGTGTCCTCCTGTTTGTGTATTCCTCTATGCAACATGTGTTTTTGTTAGTGACGACTCCCTTACGTTGATATACACCCACGGGATGACACCTCCTACCATAACCCAAAACGCTCCCCTTCCAAACGACGATGATAAGAGTCACCTATGTCCCCAAAGATTCTACTCAAACCCCACACCCAGCTGTGAAACACTGATGATTGCTCTTATTATCCGGTTTCTGGAAGTCCTCCATAATCGTGCTGATAAATGCACTTGTATAAATGAATGATAGGAGGGAACATCTTTAAAAGCTGAAGCACTTCCATGCCTCTTGTCTGAGTAATCTCCTTGGCATCAGATGGCAAGAGACAGAGTTCCAGACATTATGGACCTCACTAGTTTAGCACTGCCTAGCCTCTATGTAATCCCAATACAGCTCCAATTGCAGGTCAAGTGGTATGCATTCCACAAGAAAGAAATATTTCGACGCCTAGATAATCGTCATATATATATATATATATATATATATATATATATATATAAACAACGTGAATCCATACGTAAATACGAGGGTCGTTAAAATTTTTTTCATAAGGTGTCGGATAGTAGGAAGTGTCCTGGAAATATCGACTCTTCTCTCCTAGAGCTTTGACGTCATCATTCTTGGTACTCCCCTTACAGAGAGATTGTTCATCCGCATGATTTCAGACGAAAAGTTTCAGCAATAAACCTTTACTTTTGGTGAAAATTTTTTTTGAGTGACTCTCGTATATATATATATATATATATATATATAGATATGTGTGTGTGTGTGTGTGTGTGTGTATACACACACACGCACACACACATATATATATATATATAATCCTACCACTTTTTGTTTAAATTATATAATACTGTTCGCCAATCGCCCTGGAGATCGAGGTTCAATTCCAGGTCAATTCATGCCAGAGACTCAAAAAATGGTACTTGATACCTCGTTGCTTAACCCTTAAAATTATAAGGCTCATATCATTGGTAGAGTGAAGCAATCCAGGGAAAGGAGTAGCGCCCTCCCTTACACCTTGGGGTAGAATCTATTCAATAGGGAGCCTTTTGGTCACCCTCAACTATGGTCGTCAAATTATATATATATATATATATATGTGTGTGTGTGTGTGTGTGTGTGTGTGTGTGTGTGCGTGTGTGTGTGTGTGTGTGTGAATAAAATCCGGGTATCTTATGTTTAGAAGAAAATCAACTTTAAAAAAATGTCAGGTGTACATATTTATGAGTTATACTGAATAAACTTAATTGTTTATTTGGGTTTTATGGCATATCAACCTTTGTAGGGTATTTAATGCTAAATCCATATAAACAGTTCTATTTCAAACAATTCAGTTTAGCATAAGTACACAGTTTAATTGTCAAAAACATTTATATTTGAAACTATTCAGTTTAGCCAAACAGTTCTATTTTAAACAATTCAGGTTAGTATAAGTATAGTTTTTGTCCATACACAGTAAAATTTCAAAATAGTTCTATTTCAAACAATTCAGTTTAGCGTAGATAGAGTTTCAATGTCAAAAAAGTCTTATTTCAAGTAATTCAGTTTAGCATTAGTATGCAGTTTAGTTCTATTTTTTCCATAGAAAGGAACCAATCAGCTGTTACCACTCCAGGCCAGAGTGGACCTGAGAGTGATGACAGTGAAGGGGTACTCCGCATTCCCCAAAAGTCCAGCATTACTGGAACCTCACCATTAGATTGTTTAGTGTCATATCCAGAGCACTCGTTGATTGAGGATCTTACCCCTATGCAGAGATACAATCGGTGTATTCTACAGC
>OY757943.1:23712533-23810033 GCA_963585895.1 Sepioteuthis lessoniana
AGCTACTACACAAAGGTGTAGAGGAAGGGTTCAATCCCAGGTCGCGTCATACCAAAGACTTTAATGGTACTTGATACCTTCTTGCTTAACACTCAGCATTATAAGGTACATATCAAGGGTAAAGTAGAGCAATCCTGGGAATGGAATTGCGCCCTCCCCTATACTTCGGTGTAGTAGCTATTGAAAAGGGAGCCTTCTGGTCTCCCTTGACAACGATCATCAACAATTATATATATGTATCATTTGTAAGCCAAACGAACATTTTGTAGGTAAGATGATTTTTAAACGAGCCAGAATTCATTTGTTTGTTTTCACACAGTTAAACCGTTTTAAATATTGCTATGTAATACTAATAATTCAATCAGCCAATTGTATGCTCAAAGTTAATTGGTTTCAAGTATAGAAAATGATTTAGCCCGGTTGTTCGGGGCTGTTGAATGAACCGACTGCATCTCTGCAGAGGGATAAGATCCTCTTTATAGTGTCCTGACATTAGACACTGTGGTGGCGAGTCTCCAGTAAGGCTGGATCTTTTGGGTAATGCCGAATACCCCTTCATTTCCATCGCTCCCAAATCCATTCTGGCCTGGAGTGATAGCACCTGAAAGGGTCCTAAGGGGTCAAGCAGAACTGTTTGACATTTAAACGGGATGCAAACAAATGACTTTGGCTAAATTGAATAGTTTAAAATAGAACTTTTTCATCATCTAATAGTGTGTAAACAAATAACAGATAATTATTATTTACGTTTTTCGGACCATTGTCCTCATCTTTGTCGCCATGTTTATCACAACGTTCCGGCCTTCTTCATGTTGTTGGAATATCGAACTTAGCCCTTTATTTCGCTCACCGGCGTAGACTCTTTTTGAGGACACATGGCACAATGAATAAAGGTGTTGGTTAGATCCAGTGACATATCCAAAAAGAGTGTGGGTTCAATAACCGGTGAAGGCAGTGGAGAACTTTCAGAGAGGAAATTAACAGGAGATAACTGATAACTGATATTCATTTAACATGGTTCGTGTAACTAGCACAGTCTAACCCTGGTGAGCGAAATAAAGGTTTAAGTTCGACATTCCAAGCACCTGAAGGATGCCGGAGCGTACAACGGCCGAAACGTTGTGATAACCATGGCGACAAAGGTGAGGACAATAGTCCGAAAAATGTAAATAATGTACATAATACCTCATCTCAGAAATACAGGCAGATATTGACTGATGATTAATTCTAACTGTTAGTGATGCATAGTAATAATTTAACTTTGTTGACTTTAATTTACAAATCATATCTAATATATATGTATAAAGATGATTTGCCATTAAAAAAATCCTACAATGGTTAATATGCTATAAAACCCAACACAACCCAACCAAATCATATAAATCTAATATATATGTATAAAGAGGATTTGACATTGAATAACCTACAATGGTTGATATGCCATAAAACCAAACCAAACCAAATCATATATATTTAATGTATATGTATAAAGATAATTTGCCCTTAAAAAACCTACAATGGTTAATATGCTATAAAACCCAACCCAACCCAACCAAATCATATAAATCTAATATATATGTATAAAGAGGATTTGACATTGAATAACCTACAATAGTTGATATGCCATAAAACCCAACCAAACCAAATCATATATATCTAATATATATGTATAAAGATAATTTGCCCTTAAAAAACCTACAATGGTTAATATGCTATAAAACCCAACACAACCCAACCAAATCATATAAATCTAATATATATGTATAAAGAGGATTTGACATTGAATAACCTACAATGGTTGATATGCCATAAAACCAAACCAAACCAAATCATATATATTTAATGTATATGTATAAAGATTATTTGCCATTAAAAAACCTACAATGGTTAATATGCTATAAAACCCAACCCAACCCAACCAAATCATATAAATCTAATATATACGTATAAAGAGGATTTGGCATTAAATAACCTACAATGGTTGATATGCCATAAAACCCAACCAAACCAAATCATATATATATCTAATATATATGTATAAAGAGGATTTGGCATTAAAAAACCTACAATGGTTAATATGCTATAAAACCAAAGCCAACACAACCCAACCAAACCCAACCAAATCATATAAATCTAATATATATATGTATAAAGAGGATTTGATATTGAATAACCTACAATGGTTGATATGCCATAAAACCCAACCAAACTAAATCATACATATTTAATATATACGTATAAAGAGGATTTGGCATTAAATAACCTATAATGGTTGATATGCCATAAAACCCAACCAAACCAAATCATACATATTTAATATATACATATAAAGAAGATTTGGCATTAAATAACCTACAATGGTTGATATGCCATAAAAACAAACAAGGCCAAATCAAACAAAATATTCAATTAAAGGTCCACTCTGGTCGTACCTGTTAGAGTTTCATTTATAGATTAAATAGATCTGTTTAACAGGTACTAATTCTCTGGGTCAGAGGGAAAGTGGGAGTAACAGTAATTAATGAATGACTCCATACTACCTTAAACTCTGAAAATAGAACCTCTCCACCTCACAGTTTTGTCCTATACCCAGTACACACATTTTCTTGGTGGGAACTAGTGCCTCTGCAACTGATACAGTTGTCATATTCCAATCCCCACTGAAAGTGTGATTGAGCGATACTATAATAATCTCAGAAGTAGTACCAGGAGTAATACAAGAACCTAACTGTTACATTGAGTGCAGAAACATTATTGGGTTGCCGGGAGGTCTTGTCGGGCGGTGAGAAAAGCCAACGATATCTAAAGTCTTTGTGGTTCAACAATATTCCCTCTGGTATTCCTTAGAGATCAGTACGAGGTCTTTTGTAGTTTGTTAATATTCATAACTGATTTGTCGAATGATATAAAATCAGTGATAAAATTATTTGCTGATTATATCAAACTACTTGCTCAACGATTATCAAAAGGAACAACACAAATAGATTTAAATAAATTAACATATTGGGAAGACATTTGGAAATAAGAAATTTATTTTAAAAAATGTAAAATCCTATATACTGGATCCCAAAAACATTGAAATCGAATATAAATGAAGCCAATGAAAATCAAAAAAGAAAATGAAGAATGTGATTTAGGGTTTGGCTTTGATGATACTTTTAAAGCTGACAATCATATTCTGTCTATTGTGTCGAGTACAATCGAAATGATTGGTGGGAAGGTAAGAAATTGTATTCCAAAGGAGGCACATATTGTCTTGAAAAAATATAGAACTCTTATATAACTTCATATAGAATATTGTAATCGGGCCTGGGGGTACACTCTCGAGATAATTGGTTTGGTTTGGTTTTATGGCATATCAACCTTTGTAGGTTATTTAACGCCAAATCCATTTTTATGTAAATAATATGTTCTATTTAAAATAATTCAGTTTAGTATAAGTACACGGTTTAATTGTCAAAAACATTTCTATTTCAAACTAATCCGTTTATTCAAGCAGTTATATATAACAATTCAGTTTAGTGTAAGTACAGTTTCAATGTCAAAAACAGTTCAATTTTAAATAATTCAGTTTAGCATAAGCAGGCAGTTTAAATATAACTTTGGTTTAATTGCCAAAAATGTTTCTATTTCAAGCAATTCAGTTTAATCAAACAATTCAGTATGCCGTTAGTTCTATTTAACCCATAGGCCCTATCAGGTGCTACCACGCCGGGGCAGAGTGGACCTGGGAGCAATGGCAATAAAGGAGTTCTCCGTATTCTCCAAGACCCCAGCATTACTGGGGCCTCACCATCAGACTGTTTAGTGTCATATACAGGACTCTCATTTGGGAGGAGTCTTATCCCTCTGCATAGGTGCAGTCAATGTATTCTACAGTCCCAGCCGACTCGGCAAACTCTCGAGATAAGAAAATTGATGTGTAATATTGAGATTTTAGGGACAAACAAAGAAGAGGGATAAAACTAAGAAAATGAGTAAAAGAATACAGTTACAAGAAGTGATTAGGGTTTACTATTTTATTAGAAATCAGAATGAGTGGTGATCTAATTGAAACTTTCAAAATAATGGAATTTCTAATTATGGTAGAATTTTTTTTTCAAAATTTCTTATCGAACCGGAAACTTACTGTCAAGTCTGAATTCAAAAACTAAGTCTATTAACCAACTCGATGTCTTTGCTAATGGGGTAATATATTTTTGGAAAGAATTGCCTAATCAGATCAAAAACAGTAATAGAGTGAAACATTTTCAGATTAAGTTGTATGATTTCAAATATATTGGTAAAAAAAAGAATACAAAAGGACATTTTTGGGAACTCTTGGATGAATTCCTTAACAGAATTTGATCAGTATAAGCAGCGTCGAATCAACCGAAAAGGACATCGAAACGAGGTTAACGAAAGCATGGACAGCTATCAATAGGCTATCGATTATATGGAAATCAGACCTAACCGATAAAATGAAACGCAGTTTCTTCCAGGCAGCGGTCACATCGATACTGCTATATGGATGCACTACATGGACGCTAACAAAACGACTGGAGAAGAAGCTAGACGGCAATTACACAAGAATTCTGCGTGCAATCCTGAACAAGTCCTGGCAGCAACACCCCACAAGACACCAACTGTACGGCCACCTACCCCCTATCACGAAAACTATCCAAGTTAGACGAACCAGACATGCAGGACACTGCTGGAGAAGCAGAGATGAACTCATAAGAGATGTACTCTTATGGATCCCCACACATGGCCGCGCAAAAGCAGGACGACCAGCTCGAACGTACATTCAGCAGCTATGTGAGGATACAGGATGTTGTCCTGAAGACCTACCTAGGGCGATGAACGATAGGGAGGAGTGGCGAGAGAGGGTCAGGGATATCCGTGCTACCAGCGCGATATGATGATGATGATGATGATGATTAATAGTACTTATGTTCTGTGCAAATACTTTTTCTTTTGTTTTTTGTTTTTTTTAAGTTGATGTGATACGATTGTATAAAGCGGAGATAGCGGAGGCGGCATAGCAAACAAATAATTATAATAATGATAACAACAGAACGGAATCCCTCCTAATAGCAGCACAAGACAACGCCATAAGGACCAATCATATCAAAGTAAGGATAGATAAGACGCAACAAAACAGTAAATATAGGCTATCAATCACATAATAAGCGAATGCAGCAAATTATCACAGAAGGAGTATAAGGCGAGACACGACTGGGTCGGCAAGGTGGTCCACTGGGAAATATGCAGGAAATTTCAATTCGACCATACAAACAAATGGTATATGCACAACCCAGCACCTGTCCTAGAAAATGACTCGCATAAACTCCTATGGGACTTTAACATACAAACGGATCACCTAATCCCGGCCAGGAGACCAGACCTCATAATAATCAACAAATAAAAGAGAATCTGTCTTGTTTCTGGTGGCGGTTGCTCGGTTGAGGCTGCCTGACATGGGTGGCGAGGAAGCCCAGCATTCACATCAGGCAAACGACACGGACACACTCCTTGAGCCTCAGGGGGTGTCCCACGAGGCTGTAACTCTTCTCGGAGGGGCTAGGTTTATCACCTGGCGCCTGTGGCGTCCCTTTTTCAGGGGAATGCCGACGGGAACCGAGATATTTTTGGAGCCACCGGTCGTGTCTGGTCAACGGCCCTGTCTATGCAACCTACATTTAAAAGGCCTTGTGCCATAACCACGCGTACGAGGGGTGAACGATAAATACCGTCGTATCTAGTCTTCCCCTCTTCATTTCTGGCTCTTCCCTTATCCGCAACTAAAACGTGCTGAGCGGCGACATCGTTGTTAGCAAGATCGAACTCCAATCGTGCTGTTCGATTCACTTTTGGACTAATATCCTTGGGAACAGTATGGACCCCTTTATAACCACCACCCCGCCTGCTATGGGTGAAATAGTACCACTATTGTTCTTCATCAAGGATGGATTTTGCATTGAATAACCTACGAAGGTTGATATGCTATTAAACAAAGAAACTAAACCAAAGAAGGCAAAACTTTTTTTTTATCTTGATCACTGGGTTTTGCTTTCGGTCGTGAAATTAAATAGCTTAAATTCCGTTATCGATTTTCTCATTGTTATTGCCGATCACCCTGAACGATCGATTTAAATTTCTTAAGCGTAAAAAAATTCTATTTTTACTCTCTAACAAAAACCATAACAACATCATCATGCCATTCATAACACGTTATTATCGAAGTTCATAACTCTTTCTTTGTTTTTCTTTCTTTGACAAGGCATTTTCTTTCTTAATATATATATATATGCAAAATTCTGAATTAAAAACTTGAAGAATACTGTTCAGGAGAGTCTATGGCACATTGGTGCACCATTCTTTTATAATCAGCTCATCCAAAAAGTGTGGTTGATTCTACACAAGTCTTTAACACAATAAACAAATTATCTATATAATATTATTATATGAAAGATTGTTCTGTATAATCTGTGAGCCATTGGTATACCATTCTTCTGTTGTCAGCTCATCCAAAAAGTGGGGCTGTTTCTATACAGACTTACACTTCTATAAGCAAATTACGCGTGTAAGTCTTCCAACAGTTTATATGTTGGGTCTTTTCATATCAAGATCGTTGAGATTCCACCATATATATATATATATATATATATAGGATAAATGAACAGTGATTGTTGATTTTTATGACTAATTTTTTTTTTGAGGATAGAGTGATATACTATAATCACCCATCACTGTTAATCAAATAGAATTTTTATCAATTCTTTCTAAATTCATTTAAAATAAAGATTAATTAATATTTACCCAACCCCTCCGCTCGAGCAGGATATGACACAAGGTCAAATTTTAAGCGAAGTTTAACAGGTTTAAATTCAGTTTTCCATCTCCTAGAGTAGTTACCTCACCAAGGCTGAAGAACCCAGTCTGCCCTACTATTTACCCACAGCTGGAGGGAGAATTATTGGATTCATACCTTTCCCAAAGGTATTAGTGCTATGTGAAATGCAATAATTTTCGGCCAGGATTTGAACTCGTGTCACCGTGTCCATTTCCTACGACGATAACCATTACACCACAGGCACCTCTATAAAGATTAAATCAAATTTTAAAATTTTTCTGGGAGTCTAACTGCTTTTACAAAAATCAGCTTTTGACATACTTTTTTTTTTTTAATATTGATAGAAAGAAATTGGCCGTAAGAAATGGAATCAGTGACGCAAGATGAGGATGGGCTGTAGAATACACCGACCGCATCTCTGCAGAGGGGTAAGACCCCCCCCCGCAACGAGTGTCCTGGATATGACACTAAACAGTCTGATGGTGAGGTTCGTGCAGTGCTGGAGCTTTGGGGAATGCGGAGTACCCATTCATTGCCATCGCTCCCATGTCCACTCTGGCCTGGATTGGCAGCACCTGATAGGGCCCGATCTATGGGTTAAATAGAATTAACAGTATACTTATGCAAAAATGAATTGTTTGAGTAAACTGAATAGCTTGAAATATTTTGACAATTAAACCGTACATACATTTAAACTGCGTGCTTATGCTTAACTGAATTATTTCAAATAGAACAGTTTTTCAACATTAAAACTATGTTTACACTTAACGGAATTGTTACATATAACTGCTTGAGTAGTTTGAAATGGAAATGTTTTTGAGAATTAAACTGTACTTATGCTAAACTGAATTGTTTTGAATAGAACAGATTATGAGAATTAATTTTTATTTATTGCGAACTTTTTGTCTTCATCTTGGTAGGTTTTTTTCTGTTGTTTCTTCTTTCACAACGTTTCGGCCAAATTTCACCTCTACCAAGATGAGGACAAAAAGTCCGCAATAGATAAAAATTAATTCTCAAATTAAGAAGCCTCATCTCAAAATGATTCCAATTAAAGACAAGAACAGATTATTTACATAAAAATGGATTCGGCGTTAAATAACCTACAAAGGTTATAAAACCCAACAAACCAAACCAAACCAAACCAAGCAAGTTGAGAAACAGAAGAAGATTATTTAGATTTTGGCCTCTTGGGAAAGTAATGAATATGTCTAGTCCTCCAGATACGAGTGTATATTTGCTAGGTTCTTTAGCGTTCGTTTTCAACCAGTCTAGGGGAAGGATAACTCCGAATTCAAACCGATTTTACTCAGCTTAAAATAGCCAAGTCGGCTTTTGCTATAGAATACACCGACTGCATCTCTACAGACCCCAAGTATCGACTGTTGGATTTAACATTAAACAATCTGATGGTGTGGCTATGTCTTCATTGTCATTGCTCGTAAACCCACTCTGATGCAGAGTGGTAGCACCTGATAGGGTCCTATCTATGGGTCAAATAGAACAGACAGTGTGCAAACAAATCTCTAATGTTAAATTGTGACTGTTCTATAACAATCCTTGAAACCATTTAACTGTGTTCAAAAAAGAGCTCAGGCTCGTTTAAGACTGTTATCAACAAAATGCGTTTCCAAATCATGTATATATATTTAATATATATGTATAAAGAGGTTTGGTTTGGTTTCTTTGTTTAATGGCATATCAACCTTTGTAGGTTATTTAATAATCAAGCCACTCTCCTAGAAGAACAGCAGTGGTACTATTTAACCCATAGCTGGGAGGATAAGAGGGTTCATATTTTTCCCAAGGGTATTTGTCCGAAAGTGAATGTAATAGCGTGACTGGAGTTCGAACTCGCTCTCTACGATTCTGCAGTCCATTGCTTTAAATATAACACCTCGAGGAACCCCCTCTCATAGTAAAAAGGTTCGAACTCCCGTCGTGCTATTACGTTCACTTTCGGAATAACGACCTTGGAAATGGCATGGACCCCCTTATCCCCCACTTGTGGATTAAAGAGAACCACTATTGTTCTTTCAGGATGATTTTGTCATAGAATAAACCACGAAGGTTGATATGCCATTAAACAAAGAGATCAAATAATCCAGTTTGGTACGTTCTTAAGTGTTTTTCTTTTTTATTATTCATACTAAAAATAATTTAAAATTTCATTTCTTCTCTTTAAATATGTTGTCTGCAGCTGGGAGGATAAGAGGGTTCATACCTTTCCCAAGGGTATTTGCCCGAAAGTGAACGTAATCGTGCGACTGGAGTACGAACTCGCTTATTACGATTCCGTAGTCCATCGCTTTAACCATTACACCACGAGGACACCCCCTTATGTATAAATAGTATTTGGCATTAAATAACCTGTAATGGTTGATATGCCATAAAACCAAATCAAACTAATCAGCTTAAGAACTGACCTTGATCACATTTTAGCATTTGATGGATAACAGCTGTTATCAGCTCGAGGTGCTAAATCAAGTATGTTTTGTTACACTAAGTCCACAGGATGAGATGTTGAACCTTGTCAACTCTGCTCTTCTCCGGCTTTTGTCGTTTTAAAAAAAATCGCTTGCAATGTTACATTTCCCTAATGTTTCCTTTCATTTCATTTTACATTTCATTCATTTTCTTTTTTTACATTTGGTTTTATGGCATATCAACCATTGTAGGTTATTTAATACTAAATCCTCTTTATACATATATAGGAAATATATTAATGATTTTTGAACACATTTTGTTGATGATATTCTTAAACAAAGTTGAGCTATTTTTTGCACTCTGTAAAATGGTTTCAAGTATTGCTATATAACAGTCACAATTTTAACATCCGTCATTTGTTAGCACACAGTTTGTTCTATATGACCCGTTAATAATGCGCTATCAATCAGCGACCACTCTGGGTCAGAGTGGACCTGAGAGCAATAGCAATGAAGTAATACACCACATTCACCAAATCTTCAAAGCCAGAGTCTCGCCATCAGATTGTTCCATGTTATAACCAGGACACTCACTGGGAGGGGTCTTACCTCTCTGCAAGTAGATTCAACAGCTCCAGCCAACTGGGATAGACTCAGAAATGGTTTAATTTTAATAATCCAGCCAGAACTGAGGTCTTAAAAGAGACCGGACCGATACTATTTTTGGCCCTGTAGGAGAGTGTTCGCCAATGGGCCGGGAGACTGGGGTTCAATCCCAGTTCGAGTCATACCAAAGACTGGAAAAATGGTACTTGATTCCTCCTTGCTTAACACTCAGCATTATAAGTTACATTTCAAGGGTAAAGTGGAGCAATCCAGGGAAAAGAGTAGCCGTCTCCCTTACACCTCGGTGTAGTAGCTATTGAAAAGGGAGCCTTCGGGTAGCCTTCGATTACTGTCGCCAACTTTACTTTTTACTTATTTACATTATGCTAATATTTACATTTACTTCGTCGGTGCTTAGAAAATTCCGACTAAGCCACCTACCGAGGGGTAAGTCCCCTCTAAAAAAAAATGGTTTCCTAGGAATGACAGTTAGTTGAATCTTATGAAAATCTCCGGTGTAAGAGATCTTGAGATTGTAGAGTATCCCTTCATTGACATTTCTGCCAGGGTCACTCTGATTCGTACTACGTCTGTTGCTCCTCTCTATGGGTCAAATAAATCTATTTAGAAATAATTACTATGAGATAACATGATTTTATATCATATAACAAATATATGAAATAGTTGACATGACTTTGCCGTAAAATGACCTTCCAATTTTTTTAACAGAGCGACCCACAAGATGATGAGCCATGGCTCCGAATGTGGCCCACTTCTTGAGAAAGGCTGCTCATGCCTTGTAGAAATTATCATGCAATACAATCAGTCGGAGAATATTTTTAAAAAATATCTTTTACAGTTCGGGTACTAATGTTCCCCAATTAAGAATGACCTAGTCAGTTTGGGCAACAGAATACCCTGACTGCATCTCTGCATAGGGTTAAGACTCCCCGAACGACTGTCCCGGATATGACAATAAGTGAGGCTTCGGTAATACTGGAGCGTTGAGGAATGCTGAGTAACTCTTCATTGCTATTACTCCCAGGTCCCGGACTGGCAGCAACTGATAGGGTCCTATCTATTACCCAAATAAAAGTAAATTGTGTCATTACGCAAAACCGAATTGTACGAAATTACCCTTTTTTTACATTTAACTGTGTGTGGCCCAGCGGTTAGAGTGTTCGCCAATGGCCCGGGAGACCTGGGTTCAATCCCAGGTCGAGTCATACCAAAGACTTTAAAAATGGAACTTGATACCACCTTGCTTAACACTCAGCATTATAAGGTACGGTTCAAGGGTAAAGTGGAGCAATCCTGGGAATGGAGTAGCGCCCTCCCCTACACCTTGATGTAGTAGCTATCGAAAAGGGAGCCTTCGGGTCACCCTCGACTATGGTCGCTAACTTTACTTACTTACTTATGCAAAGCAGAACTATTTGAAATAGAACTGTCTTGACATTTAAACAATGTACTTATGCTAAATGCAACTGTTTGAAATAAAACGGTTTTTGACATTTAGACTGTGTACTTATGCTAAACTGAACTGTTTGAAATAAAAGTGTTTTGACGTTTAACTGTGTATAAACAAAAAACTGTACTTATACTGAACTGAATTGACTGAAGCGTTTATCAAACTGACTAAATTCGGTGTTAAATGACCCAAAACAGGTTGATACGCCGTAAAACAAACCAACCTAATAAAAAAGCAACCTAATAAAAAAACAACCTAATAAAAAACAGTGATGTAATGTTAAAGTGCTACATTGCGGAATCGTACAAAGTAAGTTCTATTACGTTATCTCTCAAACGAATATACATGGGAAAGTTATGAACACACTTGGCTTCCTATTTATAGGTCGAATAGTATCACAAGGATGGCTTTAACATAAATGAGACACGAAGGTTGATATGCCATTAAAAAAAGAAACCGTATGCTATGTTCAAGAGGGTTAATAACTACATCATCTTAAATATAATTCAAAAGAGAACCCATATGCTTACATAACTCCATGTTTATTCCTTTTGCGTGTCCCACCCGAAAACAAGATTGTGGTGGAGATTCTTGAATAATATTCTTTGAACAGATACTACACATTAAGTAACTAATACACTAAGGAATGGTATGAATCCCCTTGTCTTCCTAGTTATATTTCAAATAGTATCGGTTGTTTACAAGGATGGCTTTGGCATTTAAATAACATACGAAGGTTGATATGCCATTTAACAAAGAAAGCGGTTAATAACCACATTCTCTCAAAAGTAGATCTGAATTAGAGCCCATGTGCGTACAGAGGTCCAGGTTCGCTCCTTTTGTCGTATCCCGCCCGAAAAGAACACGTTGGAGATTCTTGAATTCTATTCTTTGAACAGATACTACACTTTCATACACTCGCGAAAAGTAAGAAGCCCCTTATTCTTGCAGCAATGGGTCAAATAGAACCAGTACCAGTTGTTTACAAGGTTGGTTTAGGCTTTAGATAATGCATAATGTTTGATATGCCATTAAATAAAGAAACCTGATTTTATTCTCTTTCTTTCTTTTTCACTTAACATTTTCTGCATTCATCTATTGTTTTATATAAATATTTGTCACTCATTATTGATATAAATAATTTTGATTGTCAATTTTGTTCACTATTTAATTGTATTTTATAACAATTTACTTGGGTGGTCAGTCTGTCGGCTACAGCTGTAAAATAAACAGACTAGACCTCTTTAGTGAGGTAAGTAAAAAGAAAAGGATCTTAAAACTTGAGCCCAAAATTACGTCATTCATATTTGTTTTTTTTTCCAAAGAAAATATTAAGATTACGATTCAACGTGCGTTCCCTTTGAATTCACAATATAAGAAAAAATAACTTTGCCAAGAAATGTTCGCTTCTTTTCTGTGATTTTAATAAGTGCGAATTTTAATAAACCGCTGATTGAAACACTTAGAAGTGACAAGCAACTCGTCAAGGCAGCCACTTTCAACAAAAGGCGTTAGAATTAGTCACGTGTCGCCATTTTGTATCTGAATCAGCCATTTTGTTCAGTTTAAATTAACGTTAGGCGTAAAAAAAAAAAAAGAATTAAAATTTAAAAATGAAAAAGGAATCTTCGTTCCTCTTTCTCTATTTCCTTCTTTGTCTTTTACGTCTTTCTCGACCACCACCCAACAAGTGTTCTTGATATGACAAGTCATCTGATGTTAAGACTTCAAACCTGGAACTTTGGGAAATTTTGAATACACCTTTATTGCCATTAATCCTTTGTCGACTATGACCCATAGTGGTAACACCTCTTAGAGTTCCATCTGTGGGTCAAATAGAACGGCTGGGGCTGTTGAATACGTCGACTGCACCCCCAACACCTGCATGAATATCCGGAGTATGACCCGAGACTGCATCTGATCGTGAGTTTCGACTTTTGCAATACCAGCTGATCTCGTGACGAAAAGGGACGCGAGTTCGAATCTCATTCGGAACTTATGCTTTATTATATTGTTTACGATTCGGATTGTTTCTTTCGCTTGTAAAAATAACCACACAAGTGCGACAATACACCGCCGGCCGACCCCCACCATCTCAACCAGCAAACTACTAATGGCCATAAGAATCGTCTAGTGGTTTTTCTCATCTCCGGCCTGGGGTATTTCACATTGCTTTACCAACACACAAAATACACAATCGAGGGGGTGAAAGAAAAGAAGAACAAACAATCGAGCTTGGGTTAGCACCAAGCGCACGAGGGGAGAGGTCTGTGACTCTTTCCTGGTATTCTGTGCTTCTGTGAGCTAACGCGAGTGTGTACTCGAGCGAAATTCCCACAAAGCCACAAGGAATGCTGACTCATTTTCTCGCGTTGGTCAACCCAGCCTGAGTCTACAGGTTCTTGCAGCCGCCTTTCGGACTTCTGTTGACTGCCTCCTTCTCTTCTTTTCTGCTGACTGTCCTCAGAGACCTTCCTTCCCTCGTCGTTCTTTCGGTCTCGTGGGAGATCTCGCGCACTAACCCTTTGTGTGGGTTTCACGCCAAAATAGACATAGGGATTCTTTGACGGGCAACCCCACCCACAGAAACAAATGCCACCCATCGTGTCACACAAGTGAACAGACTTTCTACGTCCAGACTCACCATCTGGTTGAAACGAGTGGGAGCATAACTAATTGGGCAGAATTCTTAACATATGATGAGGGCTCACCAGCTAGAGGGCTGATGATCTTCACAAGGAAGCGGCTCAATGGGTGACATGCTGAACCTTGGTTACTGATAATGGCTAGAAGAACATCGAAAAGCAGAAGTACGAGGTGAAAGTCGGGTATGGTGGATCATATATCGAAAGAAAAAGGAAACCATCAACCCTAATGGGATAAAGTTAAAATAATTGATTGAGATGAACACTGGAGAATTAGACGCAGTAAGGAATCAGCACATATGTTGGCCACCACCTGCATTACCAACGATTGGTCGAGAGCAACTGGTACTGAAGAAGTCTGTTTAATTCATATTAAATTATTCAATGCTGAGTCTCCAATAATTTAAAAGCCAGGTGACAGAATTGTTGAGATCAACAAGAATCGTTGTAAAGCGATTGAAGTAATGAAGGACAACACTTCTTTATTAGAATATATACGTTTTTTATTCTTTCGCAAGTGTTATATTTTGACCCCTCGCCCCGGCCTAAAAATGCTATTCCAAGGTAATACACTGGAAGGAAGTGACACATTCCAACGGCCAGTAATCGAAAGAGATCGCGTGGGCGGATTAGGGCTTATGATATGGGACAAGGTGAAGGTCTCATTGTGCCACAACAGTCATGCACCGGAAGAGAGTAACCTCTGAACTGCATGACAGTTATTTCTGCTTGATGACGATTAAACATCCGATTCAAAGATCCAGTTGGCGATCGTGGGGGCGTTGAGTTATTATTTAACTCAGTTGAGTTTGGGTCCAAAAGCAGTTGCCAGTATAATTCCAGACAGTAGAGACCAGATGTGGTAGGGAAGGCCACACCCGACCGAGGGGGCCCTCGGAAAGCCCTGATGGAGTGGACCCCAACATCAGGAGAACAAGACACAACGTGACGGTCATAACAGTGGGGTCAAAATATGAAGTTTACGTTCGGTCTCCAACATCCTCTCATATGCTAACCTTTCGAACCCTTGCAATAAAGTGAGAGGTAAATATGTTGTAAAGAAGCTTCCTGCGTTCTCCTTCACGTGTCTTCCTTCATGCGTCTTTATCATGCGTCCTTCATTCCTGCGTCTGTCTTTGATATTGTGTCGTTGTGATGCTGAATGATGATGTAGATGACTATATAACACAAGGAGCTTAAGCTTCTGTGATGTGTGAGACAGACGGACGAAGGGAGATAAGATAGATGGCTATATTGACCGATAACTGCTTCTCTTGACCATAGCACGCTCTTTTATCTTCAAGATCCCACTGAGCACTTCTTCTGTTTCTCGGTGGGGGTTGCGCAAACGGAGGCCTGGTATGGGCCACGGTCCCCAGCAGGACCCTCTCAGTGACGACAAGGTGGCTCTGACTCGGCCCTCACTGACTCCAGCAGACTCAACTGCCGCAGGTATCTGCATATATTATTTAGTAACGCCCACTTACTTTCGATTAGATCACGTGATCTTCTTCCACTTGCGTCTCTGATTGACGGCTCGATCAAGAGTCAGTATGTAACAGAATACTGAGAAGAGTCCTGGAGACATGAACAGACTTGTCACTCATTCTGACTCGGCTCTCACTGATTTCAGCAGACTCAAATACTGCATGTATCTGCATATATTATTTTGTAACGCCCACTTACTTTCGATCAGATCACGTGATCTACTTCCACTTGCGTCTCTGATTGACTGCTCGATCAAGAGTCAGTATGTAACAGTATCCAGAGAAGAGTCCTGGAGACAGGAAGAGACTTGCTGACAGTCATACTGACTCGGCCCTCACTGACTCCAGCGGACTCAACTGCCGCAGGTATCTGCATATATTATTTCGAAACGCCCATTTACTTTCGATTAGATCACGTGATCTTCTTCTACTTGCGTCTCTGATTGACGGCTCGATCAAGGGTCAGTATGTAACAGAATACTGAGAAGAGTCCTGGAGAGATGAACAGACTTGCTGTCACTCATACTCCTGTGATGAGAAAAACTTGCAATGAGTATACTAATAAGCAACAAATAAACAACATCTCATACGAGAAAACCTGGCCCTGGCAAAGGAAAGGAAACCTTAAGAAAGAAATTGATTCTCTTCTAATCATCATCATCATCGTGTCGTGTCGCTAGCACGGATACCCTTGACCCTCTCTCGCCACTTTTCCCTATCGTTCATCGCCTCTAGCAGATCTTCAGGGCTACATCCCGTATCCCCACATAGCTGTTGTATGTATGTTCAAGCTGATCGTCCTGCCCTTGCTCGGCCATATGTGGGGGTCCATAGGATTACATCACTTATGATCTCTTCCCTTCTTCTCCAACAGTGTCCTGCATGTCTGGTTCGTCTAACTTGGATGGTTTTCGTGATGGGAGGCAGGTGGCCGTATAGTTGGTGCTTTGTCGGGTATTGCTGCCAGGACTTATTCAATATAGCTCGCAACATTCTTGTGTAATTGCCGTCTAGCTTCTTCTCCAGCCGTTTTGTTAGCGTCCAAGTAGTGCATCCATATAGCAGTATCGACACGATCACTGCTCTCTTCTAATAGCAGCACAGAACAACTGTTGAATACTCAAAATACATATACATTTACCAATATAAATATAAGCAGAAACATAGTCAACAATAATGACGAACTTCAATGAACGAACGAACACACTTCTTTATAAAAATATACCTCTCACACTTTATTCTCGAAAGGGTTGATGTTGGTAAAGTGAGAGAGGTGAGTTGGAGACGGGGACAGACTGCTACACATTGACCCAAAGTTCTTCTGACCATAGCAGCACTTCTTTCAAATTCTGGTTGGGTTGCTCAACCGTGGGTCACTGAGGGCCCAAGCCCTCTGTCTGGAGCTGGTTCTCACTCCGCTGGCATCCTATCTCCATCTGGAACTGCAACTTCTCCAAGCCGTCTGTGGCACCTGGTTATACAATTGTCTTACATCCACCTGCTTCCTGTGAGCGTACGCATCTGCCACCATCACCGAATACAACCATGTCCACAGGTCAAGGTGATATTCCGATAGCTTCGACTGGATGCACTTGTTTCGCTGTTCTTCCACTTATTTACACAGGTACATGTCTTGATTGACGGCTCGGTCGAGGGTCAATATGTTACACAACGCCATAAGAACCAATCATATCAAAACGAGAATTGATAAGACGCAACGAAACAGAAAATGTAGGTTATGAGGTGATAAAGACGAAACGATCAATCACATAATAAGTGAATGCAGCAAATTAGCACAGAAGGAGTATAAGACTGGAGACGACTGTGTAGGTAAGTTGATCCACTGGGAATTGTACAAAAAACTGAAATTTGACCATTCGAACAAATGGTATATGCACAACTCAGCATCCTGGAGAATGAGACTCGCAAACTCCAATGGGATTTTGTCATACAAGCGGAGCACCTAATCTCGGCCAGACGACCATACGTTATAATAATCAACAAAAAAAGAGAAGTTGCAAAATTATCGACTGACCACAGAATAAAACTGAAAGAATGTGAAAAGAAAGATAAGTACTTCGACCTTGCGAGGAAATGTAAAAAACTATGGAACATGAACGTGACAATTATACCAATCGTGATTGGAGCTTTTGGCATTATTAAAGGGACTGGAGGACTTGAAGGTCGGAGGACGAGTTGAGACCATCCAAACTACAGCGTTATTGAAAACGGCCAGAATACTGAGAAAAGTCCTTGAGACTTGTGAAGACTTGCTGTCACTCAAACTCCAGTTAAAAACTATCAGCTAAAACTGATGAGAAAAAGTCTGAATGAGTAAAGAGTACAAACGAGACATGACTGGGTGGGCAAGTGATACACTGGGAAATGTACAAGAAATTGAAATTTGACCATACCAACAAATGGTATCTGCGCAACCCGGCACCTGTCCTAGAAAATAACACGAATAAATTCCTATGGGACTTTAACATACGCACAGATCACCTAATCTCGGCCAGAAGACCAGACCTTATAAAAATCTATAAAAAAAAGAGCATTTGCAAAATTGCCGACTTTGCTCTCCCGGCTGACCACAGAATAAAACTGAAAGAATGTGAAAAGAAGGATAAGTACCTCGACCTTGTTAAGGAATTGAAAAAACTATGGAACATGAAGGTGACGATTGCACCAATTGTGATTGGTGCTTTTGTCACAATAACTAAAGGATTATTAAAGGGACTGGAGGACTTGGAAGTTGGCGGGTGGAGTGGAGACCATCCAAACGACAGCATTATTGAAAACGGCCAGAATACTGAGAAGAGTCCTGGAGACTTGAGGAGACTTGCTGTCACTCAAACCCCAGTGAAAACCCATCAGCTAACGCTGATGTGAAAAACTCTAAAGAACTAAATAATAATAATAATAATAATAATAATAATAATAATATCGACCATGTCTTTCACTTCTCTTTATTTCTTTGCTTATTTATTTTTTTCATTCATTCTTTTATTATTTCCAGTTTTCTCTCCTTCCGCTTTTATACATTTTCTAGGATTTTTCCCCTAAACTTCCATCCTTCCTTCCTTCCTTCCTTCCCTTAGTTCTTCTCTTCCTTCATCTCTGTTTACTGTCTTCACATACACTGATTATCTACGAAAATCAACAACATCCTTCTACACCAATTCCGAATGGGTGTTTTATAATGTACCTGAGATGCGGAACACGAGTTTCTTTGTTTTGCTTTGTTTGTGTTTTTTTTTTAGGGGGGGGGAAATATTCTTATTTTTAATTTTTTTCTTTTTTTTCTGTAATGTCTTTCTTGAAATAGGTGAGAAGACGAAAACAGAAAAAGGTTTAAAAGTCAAGCAGAGAGAGAATAAAAATATTCCAAGTCGACCAATCAGAACTCGCCACGTGGCTAATCTGGCGTTCGATCGTACTCGCAAAAGGCATCCATTTTCTACGATTTCACGCCCCAAAAGAAGGAGGACTTGACTTAATCGAATTTCTTCTCGACTCGATTAACCTCATTTATCGCCTGCATCTGGCAAACACTATTCATTCAAACGGAGTCGTCGCCATCAAGTTTTAAAAAATCTGGTAAACCCTTTAAATAATTCTGCCATTTTCTTTTTCTTTTTTTTTTTTTTTACTTTTTTTCAATTTTCAACGATTTCGAGCGAAATAATTTTTTTTTGCTTTTTTTTTAGACTTAACAAGTTTACTTAAAGGTGTCATACTTATTTATTTATTTTTTTTCATTTTTGTTAACAGGGAACGCATGTTTCAGTCTGGTAAGTGTCAGTTCTCTCTGTGTGAATAGTCTGGCTTTCTAAGATGTTTCAACTTTAACTACCTTTGACCATATTCTAAATAAAAGCAATAGAAATATCTGATTCAGCAGGAAAGGATCTCACAAACGTGAAGACAACAGAAGAAGAAAAAAAAGAAAAATTCATTTTGAGTAGAGGCTGGAAGAATGTTATTCGGAGATGTTTTAATGAAATGACACCGCCGGCTCGGAGGTAATTTACTAAGCTTTTTGCTTAGATGTGGCACAGGGCCATATGAAAGGGGCACCCAATGAGACACCGCCGGCTCGGAGATATGCATACGCTCACGCGTGTGATGCAAATATAATCATACAGCACACATATAGAAGTAACATAACCGGCATCGGCATATGTACAAAGAGAAATTCACATATAGATACAGGCACGTACGTATTACCAACACTTCAGTCCAACTACAAGTGCAGGACACTGCTGGAGAAGCAGGGACGAGCTCATAAGTGATGTACTCCTATGGACCCCCACATATGGCCAAGCAAAAGCAGGACGACCAGCTCGAATATACATTCAGCAGCTATGTGAGGATACGGGATGTAGCCTTGAAGACCCGCCAGAGGTGATGAAGGATAGTGAGAAGTGGCAAGAGAGAGGGTCAGGGATATCCATGCTAGTGGCACGACATGATGATAAGTGACACTACCGACTTCAGCCAACTCAACATATTTAAACTGCTTTTGAGAGAAAGATTTGCTTTAAACTTATTTGTTCTCATTACAAGTAAAGGAGTCATGAAGGTTCAGAAACGGGATGAAAGGAATCGGAAATTTGATTTGATTTGGTTTGGTTTGGTTTTATGACATACCAACCCTTGTAGGTTATTTAATGACAAATCCTCTTTATACATTTATATCAAACATATATGATTTGGTTTGGTTGGGTTTTATGGCATATCAACCATTGTAGGTTATTTAATGACAAATCCTCTTTATACATATATATTAAATATATATGATTTGGTTTGGTTGGGTTTTATGGCACATCAACCATTGTAGGTTATTTAATGACAAATCCGCTTAATACATATATATCAAATATATGATTTGGTTTGGTTGGGTTTTATGGCACATCAACCATTGTTGGTCATTTAATGCCAAATCCTATTTATACATATATATCAAATATATATGATTTGGTTTGGTTGGGTTTTATGGAACATCAACTATTTTAGGTTATTTAATGCCAAATCCTCTTTATACATATATATTAAACATATATGATTTGGTTGGGTTGGGTTTTATGGCATATCAGCCATTGTAGGTTATTTAATGACAAATCCTCTTTATACATTTATATTAAACATATATGATTTGGTTTGGTTGGGTTTTATGGCACATCAGCCATTGTAAGTTATTTAATGCCAAATCCGCTTTATACATATATATCAAATATATATGATTTGGTTTGGTTGGGTTTTATGGCACATCAACCATTGTTGGTTATTTAATGACAAATCCTCTTTAAAAATATACATTAAATATATATGACTTGGTTTGGTTGGTTTTTATGGCATATCAACCATTGTAGGTTATTTAATGACAAATCCTCTTTATACAGATATATCAAATATATATGATTTGGTTGGGTTTGGTTTTATGGCATATCAACCATTGTAGGTTATTTAATGCCAAATTCTCTTTAAACATATACATTAAATATGTATGATTTGGTTTGGTTGGGTTTTATGACACATCAACCATTGTAGGTTATTTAATGCCAAATTCAGTTCTATTTCAAACAATTCAGTTTTGTATAAGTTTAGATTTTTGTTTACATACAGTAAAATTAAACAAAGAAGATTAAACAAAGAAACGAAATCTTTTATTAAAATATCTCAGTCCAATATGTAAGTCACTACACTTCGGGAACTCTCGGCAACAAAGACACCAGGCCAAGATGTTATACATAAATTTCTGGTTTTAGAAGTCCACAACAGATTTTCTAAGTAACTTTGTAAATAATAACAAGAAGCAAAAATATCCGAATTGATGACAATAGGGAAATATTAGTCTGATCCAGTGAGACTCTCCTAAAAGAACCCTCCTCAGCAACAAGAGATATATAACATTGCTCAGTCGACTAAGGTTGTAGAATACACCAAATGCATCTCAGCAAAGGCGTAAGACTCCCACCCAACGAGCATCCTGGATATGACACTAAACAATTTGATGATGAGGCTCCAGTAATGTTCTCTAGTCCGGATTGGTAGCATCTGATAGGGTCCTACCTATGGGTCGAATAAATCTAATCTGTGTAGTTGTGCTAAACTAAATTGCTTATAATAGAACTGTTTTTGACATTTAAACTGCGTACTTATGCCGTACGGAACTGTTTGAAATAGAACTATTTTTAAATAGGACTAAACTGTGTACTTATGATAAACTGAGCTGTTTGAAAAAGAACAGTTTTTGACGTTGAAAATATATACTTATGCTAAACTGAATTGTTTGAAATAGAACTGTTTTCCCATTTAACTGAACTGTTTTGACATTTACCTGTGTGTAAACAAAAAAGTATATTTATACTAATTTGAATTATTTTAGATTCAGCGTTAAATGATCTGAAAAGGGTTGGAACGCCGTAAAACAAAACAGCCAACCAACAAACCAACCAACTACACATAATATGTCTACTCGTGATGTGGAATATCCTAAAAGAACTGATGAGAGAACAGATGTATAACTTGCTTGAATGTCGTGGACTGTTTCCACAACAGAAAAGGATGTCACAAGCGGACAAGAGGAACAGATGACCTATAATATTGTTGTGGTCCCGGAAAGGGTCACTAATGAAAACGCAAACACGGATATTAGATAGATTATATTACACAAGAAAGATAGAGTTACATAGAAAAGGTAAGAAGTCTCGTACTGTTCGGATAACACTGATATTGATCTGCTCACCCCACCTAACGGGCATGTGTGGCACAAGGCCTTTTTTTCGGTGGGTCTGGGCGTAAAAGCCTGGGCCCGGGGTAAAAGCCAGAGGCCGAAGGAAATCTCCAGGTACCGAGACACACTCGGCCAGATCCGTGCCACAGATAATACGGCCGGCCGAAGTGCTACCCGGCAACTGGAGAGGTTCAGACCGATAGTGATCTGCGGTATTTGATGACCACCCCACCCAACGGCCATGTGTGGCACAAGGCCTTTTTTGGTGGGTCCGAGCGCAGGGCCGTAGCCCACACGCGCCCGGCATTTCCAAAAACGCCCACGGCCCCGTCGGCATTCTCCTTATTAGGGGCGCCTCAGGCGCCGGGCGATGAACCTCCTCCCCAAATGGAAAAAAAGCCTGGACAGAAAGGCTTCCTAAGGCCGAAGGAAATCTCCAGGTACCGAGACACACTCGGCCAGATCCGTGCCGCAGATAACACGGCCGGCCGAAGTGCTACCCGGCAAATGGAGAGGTTTAGACCGATAGTGATCTGCGGTATTTGATGCTCGCCCCACCTAACGGGAATGTGTGGCACAGGGCCTTTTTTAGGTGGGTCCGGGCGCAGGGCTGTAGCCCACACGCGCCAGGCATTTCCAAAAACGCCTACGGCCTCGTCTGTATTCCCCTTATTAGGGGCGCCTCAGGCGCCGGGCGATACCCCACCCCGAAGGAGGTAAAAGCCTGGCCGGAAGGCCCCCTAAAGCCGAAGGAAATCTCCATGTACCGAGACACACTCGGCCAGATCCGTGCTGCAGATAACACGACCGGCCGAAGTGCTACCCGGCACATGGAGAGGTGCAGAACGAGGTTGATCTGCCTAGTAGCAGCGAAATCTCTCAGTACTAATAACGGCGAGAAGAGCCCATTATGGTTAGATGGGTAAGGCTCCCACAACAAATATATAAACTAGCGCATTCTCAAGGCATATGATATCATCCCACGAACTTAAATAATAAAGTAACGTTAGCGACTTTAGTCAAGGGTGACCCGAATGCTCCCTTTTCAATAGCTACTACACCGAAGTGTAGGGGAGAGCGATACTCCATTCCCTGGATTGCTCCACTTTACCTTTGATCCCTACCTTATAATGCTGAGTGTTAAGTAAGGCAGAATCAAGTACAATTTTTGAGTCTTTGGTATGACTTAGGATTAATCCCTGGTCTCCCGGATCATTGGCGAACAGTCTACTCATTAGCCAATGGCCCGGTAACTTGTATGATAGAATATCTGAAAATATACAAAATGTCCAAGAAATTCGTAAACGTCGACACGAAAGCAGTGTGGCCCAGTCATAAACTTCGACACGAAAACTTCGACACGAAAGCAGTGTGGCTATGTCGGCTGACTGTATCCCTGCTGAAGATTAAGACTCCCCCAACGAGTGTCCTGAGTATGACACGAAATAATCTGATGGTAAGACTCCAGTAATGATTTAGTTTGGCGGAATGTGAGGTACCCCTTTATTGTCATTACTCCCGGGTCCACTCTGGCCCCAAGTTGTAGCACCTGATAGGGTCCTATTTATAATAGAACTAAACTTTATGCTAAACTAAATTGTTTGAAATAAAACTGTTTATATGTATATAACCGGGCCAGTGGCCTAATGAGTAGAGTGTTCGCCAATGGTCTGGTAGACTGGGGTTCAATCCCAGGTCGAGTCATACCAAAGACTAAAAAAAAAATTGTACTTGATATCACCTTCCTTAACACTCAGCATTATAAGGTAGAAATCAAGGGTAAAGTGGAGCAATCCAGGGAATGGAGTAGCGCCCTCCCTAACACCTTGGTGTAGTAGCTATTGAAAAGGGAGCCTTTGGGTCGCCCTCGACTAAGGTCGCCAACTTTTTTATAGGTATATAAATAGATTAGGCAGTAAATAACCCAAAATTCTTGATATACCATAAAAACCAACCAAACCAAATCATATATTTAATATACATTATAAAGAGGATTTGGCATTAAATAACCTGCATAGGGGTAAGACCCCACAACGAATATCCTGGATATGACAAAAAATAATCTGATGGTATGCTTCAGTAATGCTGGTTCTTTAGGGAATGCGAGGTACGCCTTTAATGCCATCGCTCCCAGGTTCACTCTGGCCCGGAGTGGTAGCACCTGATAGGGTCCTATCTATGGGTCAAATAGTACTAAAATGCGTACTCATGCAAAACTGAATTGCTTGAAATAGTACTGTTTTGACATTTAAACTGCGTACTTGTGTTAAACTGAATTGTTTGAAACAGAACTGTTTTTATGTGTGGATTTGGCATTAAATTACTTACAAAGGTCGATGTACCATAAAACCAAATCAAACTAACGAACCACACAGGAGTATGGGATGCCAAGTTCGCTTGATACTCCCCGAGTGCAGCTTAATGGATTAGTATCTATGGCTTTGGATCAGTGCCTCGCAATACAGCGTTTTAAGCCAACTTGACCTCGCCTGTTCGTTGAGCTTCTTGCAACCTAAACAAGCCATATTTACCAACCCCTCCGCTCGGGCAGGATATGACACAAAGTCAATTTTTAAGCGGAGTTTAACAGGTTTGAATTCAGAGTTTTCCTTCTCCTAGACTAGTTGCCTCACCAAGGCTGAAGAACCTAGTCTGTCCTACTATTTACCCATAGATGGAGGGAGAATAATTGGATTCATACTTTTCCCAAGAGTATCAGTGTTGCATTCTCATATACATGTTCATGCAGGATTATACATATATATACTGGATACATACCGACGCAATGATAAAGACGCATGAAGACTTCTTTAACAATATTTACCTCTCAGTTTATTTGTAAGGGTACAAAAGGGTTGTTCAAGGTTTACGTGTGAGAGGGAGCTGGAGACTGAACATAACTGAAATATTTTGACCTCCACTCCTATGGCCGTCAACGTTATGTCTTTCTCGTTCTTCTGATGCTCAACCGGAGCCCTGGGGTCCACTCTGCTGGGTGCTGGCTTTCTTTACTGCATCTTATCAGCATTTTCCCTGGACCCCAATTCATCAGGACCCCAAGCCCCTTTGGCCTGGTGTGGCTTTCCCTACCACATCTCTTCTCCCACTGGCTGCAACTCAACTGAACTGGCCGGAACTCAACTGAGTTATATAATCGTTCGACGCTCACTCAATCTTTGAAATCGAATGTTTAATCGTCATCAAGCGGAAATAACTGTCATGCAGTTCAGAGGTCACTCTCTTCCGGTGCATCACTCTGTAGTGGCACAGTGGGACCTTCACCTTGTCCCATATTATCAGCCTTAATCCACCCATGTGATCTCTTTCGATTACTGGCCATTGGAATGTGTCACTTCCTTCCGGTGCATCACCTTGGAATAGCATTTTGGGGCCGGGTCGAAGGTCAAAATATTACATTAGTGCTGTGTGAAATGCAATCAGTCTCGTCCAGGATTTGAAGTCGTGTCGCCTACAATAACCATTACACCACGGGCACCTCCAATTGCAACCTAAATAAACAAGCAAACCTGAACCATTTGAATACAGTACTGTGATCAACAGCTCCTTCAACTTTCGAACAGCAAATGTTTTTGGTTGCTTCCGCGGCCTTATGGTGCAGTTTGATCTCGTAAAGCATGTTACCGCATTAAACTACTTTTCACATTCTTCTGAGCACACTGTTTTGATACTGTTTAGCATGTAAATGCAATAGAATGAATATACATCACTTTAGAAGTAATACAAAAGAACTTTAGACCAAAGAAGAAACTGGTTATTGCAGAGATGATGAAATTCCTATATAAAAAAAAAACAAGAACAGAATGAAACTATCTTACAGTATATTCACAGTTTGAAGCAGGAGTTAAGATTTTGCGAGTTTGAAAAACTTAGGACAAAAGAAATGACCATCGAAGAAGAACTGCTCCAGTTAAGACTGATTGAAGGACTGTATAACAGAGCAAAAAAAAGGGGGTGTCCTCGTGGTGTAATGGTTAAAGCGATGGACTGCGGAATCGCTTTAACCATTACACCACGAGGACACCCCCTTTTTTTGCAACAGTCAAGACTGATTGAAGGACTCTATAACGGAGCAAAAAAAGGGGGTGTCCTCGTGGTGTAATGGTTAAAGCGATGGCCTGCGGAATCGTAGTACGCGAGTTCGAACTCCAGTCGCGCTATTACGTTCACTTTCGGGCAAATACCCTTGGGAAAGGTATGAACCCCCTTATCCTCCCAGCTATGAGTTAAATAGTACCACTACTGTTCTTCTAGAACAGAAGAATGGCTTTGGCATTAAATAACCTACAAAGGTTGATATGCCAAGAAACAAATGAATGAATGAATGAATGAAGAAAAAAAATAATAAAATGCTGGAACAATTACAAACACGGGTCATGTTGTGTGACATAGCCATACATGAATACGTGAAATAAACAAATTCATACCGGTACGCAAAACGTTCATAATGTCCATAACGCACATACATAGATAACATAGGAATCCCGAAACACAAAAAACACTTACGACTTCTCAGTTCAGGTACGAAACTTTTTATTACCTTTGAGTTTAAAGGTTTTTCGACATAAAGGAGAGAGATACACAATCTTTCTATGCTGACTTTTCCATCCGCTCCCTACCTCGTGCGGTCCCCGCCGCAAGGTCTCGGCGAGCACCGAAAGTCAACCTTCTTCATCGGAGGCAAAAACTCAGCTCAACTCTTTTTCTCAAATTCCGGTGCGTGACGTCATTCACACTCCCTAGCTTCGTTTTCCTATCTGGAGTTTCTATTGTGATACCTCTGAATGACACGTCCGCTCCGCGCGAGCGTGAACAACTGCGCTTATATTTGCACCTAACTAACCCATGCACTGGGCCGTAAGGTTCTCAGCCTAACTAAACCCGAAGGCAAGATATATAAAACGAAATCCCTCCGCCATTATATTACAGTTGTTAGATGCCTGTGTAGAAATTTTGCAGCAAATAGAGCTTATAGATCATTTTATTACAACTCAAGAAAACACTCGTGTGTTTCAAGTAAATAGGTCTAAAGCAAAGGAAGGGTTTGACATCTGTAAATATTGTAACATGAAGCATAAAAAGAACAGAAAAATGTTCTGTCTTTGGACAAGTTTGTAGAAGTTGCAAAAAGTTGAACAATTTTTCAAGAGTCTGCAGGATCAAAAATTAGACGTGCAAACAAATTTTTGTTTATTAGGGCCATATCATGTCCTCTCTGCATAACACAGTTGGCCCTTTCAGGAGGCGCATCTTTGTGTTTTTTGTACCACATTTTCTCATTTGTAGAGTTGGACATAGTAATGGAAAATCGAATCTGTCTTCCCATCATTAGTGAAGTGAAGGATTCTGTAAACATCTTGGCCCTCGACCGAGCTGTCAATTAAGAGATGCACCTGTGTAAATAACAGGTACATCCGGTCGAAGATATCGGGGTATCACCTTGACCTGTGGACGTGGTTGAATTCGGTGCCGATGCGATGCCCACAGGAAGCAGATGGATGTAGGGCGATTATATAACCAGGAGCCACAGACGGCTTGAGTCAGTTGGAGTTCGAGTTCAGTTCACGTTGCAGTCACAGTTCGTGTTCCAGTCGCAGTTGGGGACAAGATGCCGCTGTGAGAGCCAGCGCCAGACAGAGGGCTTGGGGCCTTAGAACCCCGGGTGAGTAGCCCAGCAGAATGAGGATAAAGTGCTGCCATAATACAGAGGAACTTGGGGTCAATATGAAGCAGTCTGTTCCGTCTCCAACTCACCTCTCACACATAACCAATATCAACCCTTTCGCAACCCTTTCGAGAATAAAGTGTGAGAGGTATATTTTTCTAAAGAAGTGTGTTCGTTCGTCATTATTGTTGATTATGTTTCCGCATATATTTATATACATGTATATGTATACGTATAGTTGTATTATGGTTATACAACAGCACATGGAATGGGTCTATAGCTCATTTGTAGTTGCAGTAAATAGCTGTCTACATCATCTCTAAGAAGATCGAATGCTTACCATTCGTTCCACCAAACTCATAAAGCATGTTACCGCATTAAGCAACTTTTCATGTTCTTCTGGGCAGCCTGAAAATCACACTGTTTTGTTGCTGTTTAGCATGTAAATGCAATAAGATGAATACACATCACTTTAAAAGATTTATATACATTTTTACTACAAAGCCAGGCGGCCCATAAACAACCAAAAGTGCTTAATGAATAGTCCACCAATCAACCGATAAAAATAATGGGCACAGAGTGAAAGTAAGTACATTTTCTCCGAACAAACTCGGATTGAAACCATGACAAGCGTGTCAGCGCAATAACTACCGCGATACTACGAGCCTCAAAAGGTAATAATTACAGCTTGAACAGCTACTGTCACGTGATATAAAAGTAAAGTTGGCGACCTTAGTCGGGAGTGACCCGAAGGCTCTCTTTTCAATAGCTACTATACCGAGGTGTAGGGGAGGGCGCTACTCCTTTCCCTGGATTGCTCCACTTAACCCTTGATCCTTACCTTAAACTGCTGTGTGTTAAGCAACGTAGCATCAAGTACCATTTTTTGAGTCTTTGGTATGACTCGACTGGGATTGAACGCCGGTCTACCCAGACCATTGGGGAACACTCGACTCATTAGACCAATGGCCCGGTTTACCAGAATATTTCAAAATTTTTGACTTGCTCTAGTAATGTAGAAAAAGTCATGTATAAGAACTAGCAAAATATTGCAAAACTTTTGATTCACCCTAAATGCCAGGTATACGTACTACTAAAATATTGCAAAACTTTTGACTCAACGTAGTATTATAGAAAAAGCCACGTATACGGACTAGCATACTATTGAAAAACTTTTGACTCGCCCTAGTATTTCAATTTAAAAAAAAAACAACTTTTTCCTCTTTTCACCATTCTCAGCTGTTGACAAATTTTTCAAGGATATGGAAAAGAAAAAAATGGCAGAAACCACCGTCAAAAAAAAAAAAAAAAAATTTCAAAGAGTTTGAAACGATAACTTTTTCAGCTATCCTCCGTTTCAAAGATTAGCTTGCTGATTTGATAAATCATTCATGATCCTAGCAAAGAGATAAAGAAAGAAAAAAATTCCTTCCGTTCCTTCGTCCACCAACGCATGCGCGGAGGTACCACTAAGGGGCAAATATTTTAGCGATTGGAGAATTAGATCGACTGCCACATCTCCAGTCACCGAATTATTAATACGGTCAAAGAATTGGTTTTCTACTCGGCCAATCAACGGAGAGAAATAAATTATGAGCCAAAAAAAAAAAAAGGATAAAAAAACAGAGGGAAAAAATAATTTAAAAAAATAGATAAGGCAAAATAAAGAAGCTGCAAATGTCAAACTAGAAGAAAATAATACGGCCTCAGTCCAGTAATATTAGGTTACATTTGGATATAACATCCACACCCTATCTATTGCAATGGAGGGGTGCTTAGTGAAACGATAAAAAAAGAACTGAGTTCAAATACTGAACAAGGCTGTTTACGTTTCTCTTCTCTTTTCCAGCCCTCAGGAAAAGGCATGAATTCCTCTCATCTTCGCTCTAGAAATGAGTTGGACAGATTGAGCTCTTTAGCATTCGTAGGTGAACAAGTCTAAAGGAAGGAAAATAATTCAAAAACTTTTTCTGCCCTTCAGGAAAAGGCTAGAATACTTCTCATCCTCGCTGTAGATATGAGTAAATAGCAGGACTGACTGAGTTCGTTAGCATAGGTTGGTGAACCAATCGAAAAGAAGGAAAACTGAATTTAAAACCTGTATTAGTCGTAAGAAATCTTGAACAAGGACATTTACTTACCTCGTCATTTTTCAGGTCCTTTCGGAAGGAATATTTCGTTTCCTTCACACTAAATATAGGTAAATAGCTTGGCAGCCTGTGTTTTCTATCTTGGGTAAGGCAAACAGCCTAAAAGAATGAAAAACTCTGATTTCAAAAGTTTTCGAGTGTTGTTCGGAAGAATCTGTAGCACATTTATGCACTATTCTTCTGTTATCAACAGTGGAGCTGGTTTTATGCAGAAAACTTCACCACTATAAACAAATCACAAGTGTAAGCGTCCAAGCAGTTTATCCGATTTGCCTCTATAACTTAGTGGTCCAATCAGCAATTGCTTCAGAATACACCGACTGCATCTCTGCACAGGGGTAAGCCCCCCACCACAAGTAGTGCTCTGGATATGACAAGAAACAATCTCATGGTGAGGTTCCAGTAATGCTGGAGCTTCGGGGAATACAGAGCACCCCTTCATAGCCATCACTCCCAGGTTTACCTCCCACCACTCAAGATTTGACACAAAGTATTTTTATAGTAGAGATTTATTGGATGGGGAGGTCATGCACGAACCAAAACTCGTATCCTGCTGATCAGTTCTGGTCATAGGATCACTAAGTGCAATGTGAACTATAAGTAGCTTTTGCAAAGTCTCCCTGCTCGTATGCCAAGTGACTTTGCTAGATATAGCCTCACTAAACCCGAAGGTCTAGTGCTTTGCTTGTCATTGATCCTTCGTCCACCCCAAGGCAGCCTGGCCGGAACATAGAACCATAAGGCCATCGAAGTGGATTGCCCATAGCTGGATATCTAAGTAATCACAAGTTTTAAATGAAGCTTTTAATATCATCGTCAAATGTACATTCCAGCTATTGAATTGTGGCCAATTATGACGCACCAAAAACTGGGTTAGGTTTTTATGGCATATAAACTATTGTCGGTTATTTAATGCCAAATTCTCTTTATACATATATATTAAATATATAAGATTTGGTTTGGTTGGGTTTTATGGCATATCAACCATTGTTGGTCATTTAATGCCAAATCCTTTTTATACTTAAGCTCTTTTTTGCACACAGTTAAATCGTTTCAAGTATTACTAAAAATTCTTCAACTTCAATTTACAGAACGTGACACCATTGAGGCCAAATTTGCGTTTTACTCTGCACATTTAAGATCATTATATTGAATTTACCGCATAGCACCTGAGGCGCCTCCGAATCAGGGAATGCCAACGTTATCAAGCATTTTTGTGACGGCTGTGCATGAGTCTCGATTCTTGCCTTCCCCTCACCAATAAAATAAAATGACTTTCTGTTAAATCCGGCCTAGTATGGCCCAGTCGGCTAGGGCAGTAAAATACACCGACTGCATCTCTTTAGAGAGGTAAGACACCCCTAATCGAGTATCCTGGATATAATACTAAAACATCAGATGGTGAGGCTCCTGTAATGCTAGAGCTTTGGAGAATGTGGAGTACCCCTTCATTGCCATCTCTCTAGCACCTGATATTCATATAGAACTAGACTGTATACTTATGATAAAAGGAATTGTTTGAAATAGAAATGTTTTTGATATTTAGTGAAACATAGCAATATTTAGAACCATTTAACTTTGTTGACTAAACGGAATGGTTTGAAATAGAGCTGTTTTTGATATGTAAACTGCATACTTACGCTAAATTGAATTGTTTAAAACAGAACTGTTTTTAGATTTAACTGTGTGTAAACTAAAATTATACTCATGCTAAACTGATTTATTTGAAATAGAACTGTTTATTTGTATTAAAATGGATTTGGCATTAAATAAACTACCATGATTGATGTGCGATAAAACCAAACCAAACCAAACCGAACCAAACCAAAAAAATGTTACAATACTTTCGAGCCAAACGAATTTCGTATACGAATTCACTTGCCTCAAAGGAGAATGCCTTATTCACACTAAACAGTCACTGAATTTTTGTATTAGACCAACTACTTCTAATCTGTCGTCTAGACAGATTAGAAGTTGTTCGTCTAATACAATAATCAAATAAAACACCCCATACCAAAAGAGTTAAGGATTTTTTTTAAATTCATATTCCCTTGAAAACAAATAGTATGGTGCAGGTACGATTTGAACTTTCTTTGAGCGAGGTTGGAAATAATCTAATATTTATAAGACTTCTGACATATGGAAAAATTACTACACATGGATAATTGACAATACCTACCAAACATCACTCACTTTCGACATTCATCACGTTGGGTTGGACTATTTGGTTTAATGGCATATCAACCCTTAATTGTTATTTAATGCCAAATCCTGTATACACACACACACACGCACAAATACACACACACATATATATATATATATAGAGAGAGAGAGACGGTCACCCATGTAGACACACAATACGCTTTTGTAAAAAGAATGAGAGAGAGACCAAAGTTTATCACGGGCAATTAACTCAAACGGGACATTCACAGACACAAATCCTGGAATTAAAAAGAATCCCACCCTCTCAAAACAGTTACCTCTATAAAAACCAAAGGGAACACTCAAACTAACCATTTACTCCATAAAGACGACTTATAACGTCAGAAACACATATTGAAGAAAAATAAATGATCTAAAAGCAAATTCACAAGTGGACCTATTCGTTTTAAAGTATTGTCCAGAGGGTAGAGCGTTCGTCAATGGTCCGAGAGACCGGGGTTTCATCATACCAATGACTCTATATATGGCCATTGATACTTCCTTGGTTCAGCATTATAAGGTACAGATCAAATGTAGTGGAGCGCTCCAGGGAAATGAGTAGCACCCTCGCCTACACCTCGGTGTAGTAGCTATTGAAAAAGGAGACCTCCGGTCGCCCTCGACTACAGTCGCCAACTATATATATATATATATATATATATATATATGATTTGTAAGCGAATAGTTTGTAGATAACATTATTTTTATATGTGCCAGGGCTCATTTGTTTGCACATAGTTAAATGGTTTTAAGTATTGTTATTAATTGTTTGCACATAGTTAAATGGTTTCAAGTATTGTTTAATACAAAAGCTATTCTTGTAGAAGAATATGAGTGATATTACTCAACACAAAAACGGTGCAAGGAAGAGGTTCATAGCTGGGGTTCGAACTTACTTATCACGATGCTGTAGTCTGACACGTTAGCCACAACACCACAGGAACATTTTCTTCAAGGTAAGAGTACGTATACTTCAATATCAATTGGGTCATCATTTGGTTTTGGGGAGAAAAATTACCCCTGAGTGTTAACGAAGACATTGTCGATAGAGCAACTCTAAGACGAATAGCTAATTTTATATGTATATATTTGGATATTTGAGCTGATAAACAGAAAAAAAGAAACTGATTTAGATATAATATAAATTGTTGCTCATATTTTAATGTTTATTCACATCCTAAGCAGGAAAACGTTTAGAATGAGAATCGAGGAGACTTACTGTCACTCAGACTCCAGTAAGAAACCATCAGCTGACGCTGGTGTGAAAAACTGCCAATCTTGATCGTTTGGATACTTACACAAAGAAAGCCAGAGAATAAAAATAATACGATCATAAAAAGGGCATTTCAATGGTCTTTAATCAAACTTGTTATATATATATATATATATATATATATATATATATATATATATACACATTCGTGGTACATTCAATAAGTTTCCAGATATTTTTGTACAGGCATTTACAATCGTCGTTGACTCTTGAAAATTCAGTACTTTATTGCTATACATTTTATGAGATGACGGACTAATTTTTATGATTTCAGTTTCAAATGAACAGCTACAACAGGAATTGGAATACACCCTACTAAAGCCTGATTGTCACAGCTGGTCAATTTCAAAGATGCAATCTGACACTTTAGAAGAACGATATGCAATAAAATTGTGTTTTAAACTTGGAAAAAAGGCCACAGAAACGTATGGAATGCTTCAGACTGCTTTTCAAGCATCAGTTTTTGAACGGTATAAGAGATTCAAGAAAGGCAGGGAGTCTGTGAGGGATGATGAGAGGTGTGGGAGGAATAAGGAAGTCAATAGACCAGAGTTGATTGGCCAAAGGTTTGGAGTTAGGGTTACTATGTTGAGGTTTTAAGGGAGTTCAGGAAGAGATTCCGTCGGAAGAGGTCAGCACTTTCAAATCGGGTCAGTGGCATTTCCACAAGGACAATGCACAACTCCATCGTTGTCCCAGACTATTTGACCAAGATGGGCATCAAGACAGTTCCTCAACCTCCCAATAGTCCATACCTTGCTTCCTGTAACTTTTGGTTATTCCCTATGCTCAGAAGCTGTCGTTATAAGACAATTGAGGAGATGAAAGAGACTGTGATGAAGGTCGTTAACACGCTCACACAAGAGGACTTCGATGGGGCCTTCCAGAAGTTGTTGGAACGGTAAAACAAGTTCATTGCCGGTGGAGGAGATTACATCGAAGGGGACTAGAGTTTCATGTGTATACTATCAATAAAAGTGCCCATACGAAAAAAGTCAGGAAACTAATTCAATGATCCTCGTATATATATATATTGTAATTTGCTTATAGCATTGCACAAATTATTTCATTTTACTGCGTTGAATTAATTTAGAGGGGTATTGCAATGCGAAATAATTATTTGTGTCAAATTAATTTCAAAGTTAAACTTCATCGTCAGAGACTTTTTTTTATAAATGAACACGATGTTGGATGTTCAAATTTTTTGCACGTTGTAAACATGGTGTTACATGGAGTGTTTAAATGCCATGCGGAATAGACGTGACTTCAGTTGTCCTAATCAATTTCACTTTTTTTATCTTTATTTTTCAAAAACTTAAATATGTATTAAAAAACTTAGCTATTAATAGAATACTATAAAATAATATATATTTATCGTAATGAGTAGAGTGTTCGGCAATGGTCTGGGAGACTGAGGTTCAATCCTAGGTCGAGTCATACCAAAGACTCAAAAAATGGTACTTGATACCGTCTTGCTAAGCACTATGAGGTGAGAATCAAGGGTAAAGTTGAGCAATGCTGGGAATGGAGTAGCGCCCTCCCTTACACCTCGGTATTGTAGCAATTGAAAAGGGAGCCTTTGGGTCACCCTTGACTAAGGTCGCCAACTTTACTATATATACCTATATGTATAACAGCTCTGGATGCACCACTTGGACGCTAACTAAACGGCTGGAGAAGAAACTAGACGGCAATTACCCAAGAATGTTGCGAACAATATTGAACAAGTCCTGGCGGCAACACCCCACAAGGCACCAACAATACGGCCACCAGCCTCCCATCACGAAAACTAACCAAGTTAGACGAACCATACATTGAAGACACTGCTGGAGAAGCAAGGACGAGCTCATAAGTGATGTACTCCTATAGACCCCCGCATATGGCCGAGCAAAAGCAGGACGACCAGCTCGAACATCCATACAGCAGCTATGTGAGGATACGGGATGTAGCCCTAAAGACCTGCCAGAGGCGATGAATGATAGGGAGAAGTGGCGAGAGAGGGTCAGGGATAGCGGCACGACACGGTAATGATGATGATACAGCTCTATCGTGGATATTGATCTCTATTTAATTATACCTCATAATTTGGTCAACCATTGACTCATCAAGTGAGCTAGTGATAAGCGTAAACCATTACAACATTTAAAGTGTTCAGAGGATTTTTGTCATCTTTATTATTATATATACAACATTTCGTCCAAAAAATAGTTGTAATTCCAAGAGTTGATTGTTACATTATATGTCCCAAAAATTCAGTTCTGATTTGTCCAGAACGACAAGTGGCATAGCAGAACTGGGATTTTGGTTAATGAACGTCTTAGTGAAATAATCCGTAGATTCAGTCCTGATCACAGGTGAAAATACCTAACAATACTTGCTAGAGCTTAACCATTCTACCTAGTCATGGTTATTGGGTGTCTTCGTGGTGTAATGGTTAAACCACTGGACTGCGGAATCGTAGTGGCAAGCTCGAACTCCAGTCGCGCTATTATGTTCACTTTCGACCAAATACCCGTGGGAAAGGTATGAAGCGCCTTATCCTCCCAGCTATGGGTCAGATAGTAGCACTACTGTTCTTCTAGAAGAATGGCTTTGACATTTAATACCCGAGAAGGTTGATATGCCATTAAACAACAAACAAACAGTCATGGTTAATGGAATAAAAACCATCCCCCCACCGTGGATTGAATAAAGGGTTCGGTTCGAACTTCCATACAGATTCCTGAGTTCGAAAATGTGCGTATATATCTTTCCTTTTGATTAAATGACTTCAAGTGGAGAGACCACTGTGATGTAGTGGTTAACGTTCTCAACTGCGACATCGTAGACAACGAGTTCGAACGTCATTCACGGTATGACGTTCACTTTTGGATTAATGCTCATGAAAAACGTTGAAACGACCTGAAGAAAGCCGAAAAACTGATAGGCGGAAAGGTTGTAATTATAACAATGAAGACAATAATTGGAATATTGTTTAGAAATTATAAAGTAGTTGTATCTTTACTTCAGAAGAAAATTAACTTTTTATTTTAAAAAATGGTTATTTATTGGGGATACTGTAGTGGGTTAAAATCAATATTTAAAAAAATGGCAATTTATTAAGAATACTGAAGTGGGCTAAAATAAACATTTTAAAAAGTGGCAATTTATTAGGGATACTGAAGTGGGTTAAAATCAACGTTTTAAGAAATGGCAATTTATTAGGGATACCGAAGTGGGTCAAAATCAATATTTAAAAAAATGGTAATTAATTAGGGACACTGGAGTGGGTTAAAATCAACATTTTAAAAAATGGCAATTTATTAGGGATACTGTAGTGGTTAAAATCGATATTTCAAAAAATGGCAATTTATTATGGATACTGTAGTGGGTTAAAATCAATATTTAAAAAAATGGCAATTTATTAGGGATACCTAAGTGGGTCAAAATCAATATTTAAAAAAATGGTAATTTATTAGGGATACTGTAGTGGGTTAAAATCAACATTTTAAAAAATGGCAATTCATTAAGGATACTGAAGAGGGTTAAAATCAACATTTTAAAAAATGGCAATTCATTAAGGATACTGAAGAGGGTTAAAATCAACATTTTAAAAAATGGCAATTTAATAGGGATACCCAAGTGGGTTAAAATCAACATTTAAAAAAATGGTAATTTATTAAGTATACTGTAGTGTGGTGAAATCAATATTTAAAAAAATGGCAATTTATTAGGGATAGTGTATTGGGTTAAAATCAACATTTCAAAAAATGGCAATTTATTAAGGATACTGAAGTGGGTTAAAATCAACATCTTAAAAAATGGCAATTTATTAGGGATACTGAAGTGGGTTAAAATCAACATTTTAAAAAATGACATTTTATTAGGGATACTGTAGTGGGTTAAAATCAATATTTTAAAAAATGGCAATTTATTAGGGATACTGTAGTGGGTTAAAATTAATATTTCTAATAAAAAAAGAAGTTGTTAATTGCAACCATATAAGTGCGAGTAAATTATTATTATCAGATAAAGTTAGAGGCGCTACAAATAATTTGTATCGGATAGGAATACTTGATATCATATAACTGCGCAAACCACTCTACTCATTAAGCCAATGGTTTGCCAATGGTCCAAGAAACCGGGGTTCAATCCTAGGTCGAATCATACCAAAGACTCAAAAATGGTACTTGATGTCGTCTTGCTTAACACTCAGCATTATAAGGTAAGAATCAAGGGTAAAGTGGAGCAATCCAAGGAAGGAGGTGCGCTTTCCCCTACACCTCGATCTAGTAGCTATTGAAATGGGAGCCTCCGGGTCACCCTCGACTCTGGTCGCTAACTTTACTTTTTACTTTCTAATAAATAATAGAATCCTGATATATTTGGTTTTGAAGAAAATAAACTTTTTTTTTAATTGTTAGGTGTTTACTTATTTATTGGTGGTACTGTAATACCTAATAACATCCGTTTTTATCGTATGATGTTCAACAAGAAATTTTTTAAAATCCTGTTATGATTGCTTCGAAAAAATTAATTTTTAATCTAAGAAAAAGTTAGGGGAGTGTTATCGTATAGATGATACTATATATAAATATATATATATATATATATATATATATATATATATATATATATATATGTGTGTGTGTGTGTGTGTGTGTGTGTGTGTGTGTGTGTGTAAGTTTGTTTTGTTTGGGGTTTATGGCATATCAACTTTTGTGTGTTATTTAATGCCAAATCCATTTTTATACAAGTAAACAGTTCTATCTTAAACAATTCAGTTTGGCATAAGTACACAGTTTAATTGTCAAAAACATTTTTATTTCAAGTTATTTAGTTTAGTCAAACAGTTTTAAATCAAACAATTCAGCTTAGTATAAGTATAGCTTTTGTCCAAACCGTTTTATACAAAACAATTCAATTTAGCTCGAGAACAGTTTCAATGTCAAAAACAGTTCTATTTCAAACAATTCAATTTAGCATAAGTACGTTGTTTAAATGCCAAAGCAGTTCTATTTCAAGCTATTCGGGTTAGCAAAAGTACGCAGCTTAGTTCTATTCGACCCATAGATAGGCCCATATCAGGTGCTATTACTCTGGGCCATAGTGGACCTCGGAGTGATGGCAATGAAGGGGTACTCAGCATTCCCAAAAGCTCCAGCATTATTGGAACCCCACTATCAGATTGTTTTGTGTCTTCTGCTGGAAATTCGTTGGTGGGGGGTCTTACCCTTCTGCAGAGATGCTGTCAGTGTATTCTACAGCCCCGGACGACTGCGCACCTATATATATAAGATGAACAAATGTCGTAAAATAAACAGGAATTATATATCTTTGCAATGACACCATAATGTGTGTGTGTGTGTGTGTGTGTGTGTGTGTGTGTGTGTGTGTGTGTGTGTGTGTGTGTGTGTGTGTTTTAATTGACCCCTATTTTTTTTAATTCAAATTCCTGAAAAACAAAAACAGAAACTATCTACATTGAAATAACTTCTTTGTTTTTAATGGGATATCCACCTTCGGGCGGGGGGTATGTAACGCCAAATTAATCTTTGAAGAACAGTTGTGGTACTAACTCATAGTGGGAATGATAAGGGGTTTCAACCTTTCTCGTGATCATTAGTCCAAAAGTGAATGTCATACCGTTCGAACTCGCTGTCTACGATGTCGCAGTTGAGCACGTTAACCACTACGTCACAGGGGTCTCTCCACTTGAAGTCATTTAATTAAAAGGAAAGATATATACGCATATTTGACAACGCGGGCATTTATATTTATTTAATTGTCAAACTTCCCTCGCGTTTTCTTAAACCAACAAACTTGATTACAAAGGCTTCAATGCCAATGAACATACAATAATAGGAAATGAATAAAAAAGAAAGACAAAATATATGCAAATTAGATTGTATTTTTTTTTCTTGTTTTTTTTTTTTTTGTTTGTTTTTGTTTTTGTTTTTTTATTTTTATTTTTTTTAGCTCCGCACATCTGCTCGTGATGTCTTTGGAGTAATCTGACTTTTTGAACCTCTATATCATAACATCTGGGCCTGTCCGTCCCTCTAGGCATTAGACATAAGGATTAAAGCCCTATTCGTTCCTCTTCTTCCCCCGAGTTCGTTTTTTGTTTGTTTGTTTGTTATATTTTGTTTTGTTTTTTTTTTGTTTTGTTTTTTGTTGTTGTTGTTGTTGTTGTTGTTGTTGTTGTTGTTGTTGTTTTTATTTTTCATCGTCTGGTATTAAAAAAAATTTAAATTTTAAAACAATTTTAATTTTTTCCACAGAAATAACACGATTGCATAAAAATTGACTCGTTTTATTTTTTCTCTTTTTATTTATTCAATTTTTTTTTTTTTTAGTTCTGTTTTGTAAAACAAAAAAAAGTATCTATTTCTTTTGTTTCATCCTTAATTAAAAAATGACGCTTCGGAAAAATTTTAAATATCTTATATTTTTATTTTGCCTTCTTTCTTTCTTTCTTTCTTTCTTTTATGTTGAACTGCTTAAGTTTATTTGGGACTGAAGACCTAAATTATTTCGTACTGATTAAACCCCATTCTACTTTTCTCATATTTTCGAAAAAACTGGTTTGGTGAGATCAATTCAGAAATTGTACTTGATATTAGTAGGAATTGGAGAACTTTACGGCCATGTTTGACCACGGAATGACTAAAAAAATGGACCTCCATTATCAAAATAACTATTGAATCCTATTGAACATTTTAATCGATATTTTTAGAATTTAGAGAAGAAAAAAATATTGGAAAAGAACCTTGTACAACAATTCCTTTCAACAGAAAGGTTTCGGTTTCTTTGTTTAATGGTATAAGAACCTGCGTGTGTTATCTAATGCCAAATGTATCCTTAATCGTAGTAAGTGAGTTCGAACTTTAGTCGTGGTATTACGTTTAAATTCAGACTAATACCCATGGAAAAGGTATTTTCTTCCTCATCCCTCCCAGATAGAGGTTAAATAGCACCACTTCTGTTTTTTCTACCAGGGCGGGGTGGGGGTGGCATTAAATAACCTACGAAGTTTGGCATGCATTAAACAAAAGAATTAAACCAATATGAGAGTATAACAGAATTCTGGAGAGTTTTGATCATGTTAAGGTTTCGTTTATTTGTTTATGGTGTATCTATATTTACCCAACCCCTCCGCTCGGGCAGGATATGACACAAGGTCAATTTTTTTAGCAGAGTTTAACAGGTTCGAATTCAGAGTTTTCCTTCTCCTAGACTAGTTGCCTCACCAAGGCTGAAGAACCCAATCTGCCCCACTATTTACCAATAGCTGGAGGGAGAATAATTGGATTATTAGTGCAATGTGAAACGCAATCAGTCTCGTCCAGGAATTTGAACTCGTGTTGCCGTGTCCCTTTCCTACGACGATAACCATTACACCACGTGCACCACTTGTTTATGGTGTATCAACTTCCATGGGTTATTTAATGCCAAAGCCATCCTTGTAGAAGAAAAGTAGTCGTACTACTTAACCCATCGTTGTTAAGTTGATCGACTATCTTCCCTTTCAATAGCTACTACACGAAGGTGTAGGGGAGGGCGCTATTCCTTTCCTTGGTTTTCTCCACTTACTCTTGATCAATACCTTATAATGGTGAGTGTTAATGTATAGGTTTGGTTTGGTTTCTTTGTTTAATGGCATATCAACTCTTTTTAGGTTATTTAATGCCAAAGCCATTCTCCTAGAAGAACAGTAGTGGTACTATTTAACCCATAGCTGGGAGGATAAGGGGGTTCATACCTTTCCCAAGGGTATTAGTCTGAAAGTGATTGTGACATATCAAGGTTTGGTTTGGTTTCTTTGTTTAATGGCATATCAACTCTTTTTAGGTTATTTAATGCCAAAGCCATTCTCCTAGAAGAACAGTAGTGGTACTATTTAACCCATAGCTGGGAGGATAAGGGGGTTCATACCTTTCCCAAGGGTATTTACCCGAAAGTGAATCTAATAGCGCGACAGGAGTACGAACTCGCGTACTACGATTCCGCAGTCCATCGCTTTAACCATTACACCACGAGGACACCCCTTTTAATGTATAGAGTACCATTTTTTGAGTTCTGGATATGACTCGACCTGGGACTGAACCTCGGTCTTCCAGTTTATTTTGCCTAGTTGGCAGGGGTTGTCGAATACACTAACTGCACCTCTGCAGATGGGTAACACTCTCCCAATGAGTGTCATGGATATGAATCTAAAAAATCTGATGGTGAGGTTTCCGTAATACTGGAGCTTTGGCGAGTGCAGAGCACCCTTCATTACCATTGCTCCCAGGTCCAATCTTGTCCGGAATGGTAGCACCTGATAGGGCCCTATCTATGGGTTAAATAGAACTCAACTGCGTACTTATGCGAAATTGAATTGTTTGAAGAAGAACTGTTTGACTAAACTGAATAGCTTGAAAAAGAAATATTTTGGACAATTAAACTATGTACTTATATTTAAACTGGGTACTTATGCTAACTGTTTTTGATATTGAAACTGTACTTAAGCTAAATTGAATTGTTTAATACAGAACTGTTTTGACATTTAACTGTTTGTAAACAAAATCTATACTTATACCAAACCGAATTGGCTGAATAAAAACAGTTTGAATAAATTGAATAGTTTGAAATTGAAATGTTTTAGACAATTAAACTGTGTAATCATCTTAAACTGAATTTGCATAAAAAGAGAATTGGCGTTAAATAACCTACAAAGGTTGATATGCCATAAAATCCAACTAACCTACCAACCCGGTTTATTGGCGAACACACTAAACATTGTGCGAATGGGCCGATCTTTCTCAAATGTATTAATCCGAAATTGAAGCGCGACTAGAGTTCGAACTCGCTATTCCAGCATTATTGTTATCACGATATGAGAACATCTCTCCCAGAAAGAAGGAAAGTTATTTTCATTAATTTTACATATTTAAATAGAAAATAATTTTTTTTTCAATAAATTTTACCTCTTTAAATAAAAAGAAAGTATAGAAGAAAAATATGTTGTCAAATTATTTTTACGGCAGAAAGGAAGATGGTTTTATAAAATATACATTTTTAACTCGAAAATGATCAGTTTATATTAAATGTACATTTTTAACTAGGAAATAATCAGTTTTTAATAAGTATACATCTTTAAACAGAAAATAAACACTTTTTTTGTCAAATGTACGTTTTTAACTTGAAAATAATCAATTTTTATTAAATATACATCTTTAAATAGAAAATCAACCCTTTTTATTAAATGTACATAATTAAATAGAAAATAAACACTATTTTTTATTAAATGTACGTTTTTTAACTAGAAAATAATCAGTTTCTACTAAAAGTCCATCTTCAAATAAAAAAATAATCAGTTTATATTAAATGTACATTTTTAACAAGGAAATAATCAGTTTTTAATAAGTATACATCTTTAAACAGAAAATAAACACTTTTTTTAATCAAATGTACGTTTTAACTAGAAAATAATCAGTTTTTATTAAATATACATCTTTAAATAGAAAATCAACCCTTTTTTATTAAATGTACATAAATAGAAAATAAACACTTTTTTAATTAAATGTACGTTTTTAACTAGAAAATAAGAAGTTTCTACTAAATTTCCATCTTTCGATAAAAAATAATCAGTTTTTATTAAATGTGTATTTTTAACTAGAAAATAATCAGTTGTTATTAAATGTTCATCTTTAAACAGAAAAAAATATATTGAAGGATAATTTGAAAAAAATTACTTTCTTTAAATAGAAAATAGGGTAGTTTGTTTTAATAAATTTACATTTTAAAGAGAAAATATTTCATTCTTATAAACTGTACATCTTTAAATAGAAAAATAAATATAAAAGAATAATCTGATATAGAATTATTTTTTAGAAAAAAAAAGAAGGAAGTTATATTTACAAATTTTACATATTTCAATTGAAAATCATCAATTTTTATGAAGTTTTGATCTTTAAATAGAAATGTAGTAATGAAGAACAATCTGATAATGAATTATTTTCTTACAACAGAAAGGAAGAAAGTTATTGTCTTCAGAAATTTTTTTTAAAAAAACACAATAAACAAAAAATATAAAAACATATAGGAAGGTTTTCTGGACTGGTCTAATTATTCAAGAAAAAATACGGTATCTTTCGAGACAAACGGATATCACAATTAATACTGACTGATACCGGAAGTTAATAGAACCAACACTGATAGAAACCGGAAGTTATTACGACTAATACTGATAGAAACTAGAAGTTAATACAATTAATGAAAGACTGATACGGGAAGTTAACTGCTGGTGTTAGTTTAAAAAAATAATTCAAGTCTTACTGGGATGATTTGTGAGACGAGGAGAGGTAAGTGAATGCATAGCCGCCGTTTTGCGGGGTGCTATTTCCAGGATATGTTTAAAACAGTAAGTAGCATTCTCGTGTTGTTCCAATCAAGCTTTTTATCCAGGTTCTGTGTTGTGCAAAAACTATTTGTTCGTATAGTCATTTTCATTATTATTATTATTATTATTTTGTTTATGGTATCGAGGGCTAATACAATGATAGGTGAGTGATAGAATTCTTCTTTCAAAGGAACCAAATGTTTTTTTAAGAAATGTATAAAACCCTAAAAAGATCTCCCATAAAATATTGTACTGGGGGTTGGGTTTTAGTGCCTAGACATTGAAACTGTAGTGTAATATTGGGATTAGAAAGTATACCAATAAGAGTGACAAAAATGATAAAAAGAGAAAAATATCACAGTTACAAGTGAGATTAGAGAAATTAGGATTAACTACTTTACTAGAAAGAAGAATAAAATCTAATCAAATTGAAACTTTTAAAGTGGTTAATGGAGTTTCTAATTTTGGTAGACATCGAACAATACATTTACTGTCAAGACAAATTTCAAAAACTAAGTTTATTAATATATTCGATTCTTTTTTCTAATAGAGTAATATATTTTGGGAACAAATTACCTAATCAGATCAAAAACAGCAATAGTGTTAAAAAAAATTAAGATTACATTGTATGATTTGGTAGGATGATGTTTTAAGAGAAGAGGGCATTTTGGGGAATGTCGAATGAAATATTTAACAGAATTCTATCTGTATAGAGATATCTTACTTAAAGAGTATAAGTTCTATGCAAAGATAATTTGTGTAAGCGGCTATGTGTGTTTGTGTGTCTCTTTTTAAGGTTGATGTTCAAAAATAGTAAAAAGCGAAGATGCCCAAGGAGACATAACCAAAAAATGAACAAACAAACAATAATCTCTTCTAATAGCAGCACAAAACAACACCATAAGGACTAATCATCTTAAACTAAGAATAGATAAGACGCTACAAAGTAGAAAATGTAGGTTATTTGGTGATAGAGACGAAACGATCAATCACATAATAAGCGAACGCAACAAACTAGTACAGAAAAAAGTATAAAATTAGACACGATTGGGTGGACAAGGTGATCCACTGAGAATTATGCAAGAAATTTAAATTTGACCATACGAACAAATGGTATAAGCTCAACCCAACATCCATCCTGGAGAATGAGACGCACAAGCTCCTCTGGGATTTCGACATACAAACGGTTCACCTAATCTCGTCTAGATGGCCAGATCTTATAACAATCAATAAGAAAAAGTGAACTTGCGAATAGTGGACTTTGCTGTCTCGGCTGACCACAGAGTAAAATTGAAAGAAAACAAATCTAGAGATAAGTACCTAGACCTTGCCAGAGAATTGAAAAAAATGTTGAACTTGAAAGTGACAGTGATGCCGATTATTATTTGTGCACTTAATAGAGTCACCAAAGGATTGATACAAGGGGCGGAGGACTTTGAAATAAGAGGACGAGCGGTGATCATCCAAACTACAACATTATTAAGATCGGCCAGAATACCGAGGAGAGTCATTGAGACCTAAGAAGACTTGCTGTCACTCAAACTCCAGTGAGGGACCATCGGTTAACTCTGGTGTGAAAAACTTGAAAAGCAATAAATATCAATAAACTAAAAATTAGAAAAGAAGAACGAGAAAATTTCTTGAAAACCAATCTCGACAGCAATCTCATCAAAAGGATAAAAACCTAGACAACCCCACCTTTTTGTAAGATATTCGGGACCGTTAACGAAAAGGATAGGGGAGGAATTTAGAAAAATATAACAATGATAAGACGATTGAGGACTAAGTACAAAGCCTTCGATCCGACATGGACAGACTATATGTCAAAGACTCGTAAGGGTTGATTGGTTTGGTTTGGTTTCTTTGTTTAATGGCATATCAACCTTTGTAGGTTATTTAATGCCAAAGCTATTCTCCGAGAACAGTAGTGGTACTATTTAACCCATAGCTTAGAGGATAAGGGGGTTCATACCTTTCCCAAGGGTATTTGTCCGAAAGTGAACGTAATAGCGCGACTGGAGTACGAACTCGCTTACTACGATTCCGCAGTCCATCGCTTTAACCATTACACCACGAGGACACCCACCTAGATTGGTTTGGTTTGGTTTGATTACTTTGTTTAATGGCATATTAACCAGTGTAGGTCATTTAATGCCAAAGCACATTCTTCTAGAAGAATAATAGTGGTACTATTTAACCCATAGATGGGAGGATAAGGGGTTTCATACCTTTTCCAAGGGTAGTTGCCCGAAAGTGAACATAATAGTGCGGCTGGAGTGCGAACTCGCATACTACGATTCCGCAGTCCATCGTTAGGATTGAAAATTGCATAGACGCATCAATACAAGGACCTGAGAACTACATTAAAAAGAGCAAAGAAAGACTAATTACAGCCACTCGTGACAGCATTTGCAACAAGAGAACAGAAAAACAACAGAGGAGCAAACAGAAATAGGTACAAAAACAACCGTATTGATATTTCAAACGATGCACGGGCGAGACTGCAAACAAGAGGATATAGACATGGCTACGCAAGGGAAACCGCATAAAAGAAACTTAATCTCCGCTCACAATAGTACAAAACCATGCCAAAGGGACCAGTTATATTGAAGGGGGAATTGATAATGCACAACAATATCTCAAGAGTTGATAATTTGGAGAAACATGAAACTATTAATGATATAATTGATAAATTCAGTAAAATAGCACAAAAATACGTGATTGGATGGGAAAGGTGATCATCCGGGAATTGTGCAAGAAATCGAAATTGAACAATACTACGAAAAAGTATATGCATAAACCAGAATCCACTGGTTGGTTAGTTGATTATTTGGGTTTATGGCATATCAACATTTGTAGGTTAATTAATGCCAAATCTATTTTTATACAAATAATCAGTTCTATTTGAAACAATTCAGTTTAGCATGAGTACACAGTTTAATTGCCAAAAGCAGTTCTATTTCAAGATATTCAGTTTAATCAAACTGTTCTAATTCAATCAATTCAATTTAGCCAAAGTTCGCAGTTTAGATGTCAAAACAGTTCTATTTCAAGAAATTCAGTTTTGCGTAAATACGCAATTTAGCTCTATTTGACCCATAGATAGAACCCTATCAGGTGCTACAACTCCAAGCATGAGTGGACCTGGGAGCAACGACAATGAAGGGGTACTCTGCATTCCCCAAAGCTCCAGCTTACTGAAAACTCACCATAAGATTTTTTAGAGTCAGAACCAGGACACTCATTGGGGAGTGTTATCCCTCTGCAGAGATGCAGTTGGTGTATTCTACTGTCCAAGACGACTGGGCAACAGAATCCACAGGGAATTGTGCAAGAAATTAAAACTGAACCAAGCTACCAAATGGTATATGGACATACCAGAATCCGTCTTATGGAATGAAACGCGAAAAATTCTCTGGGATTATGAGATTCAAACAGATCACCTTATCCTGACCTGAGCTAGTTCGTTGTTATCCGCTGTTATTTTACGTATCTATAGTGAATGATGTGATCCCAAATCACTTATGGTAAGTAAAGTTTGCGACTGTAGTCGAGGGCGACCAGAAGGCTCCCTTTTCAGTAGCTAATACATCGAAGTGTAGGGGGGGCACTACTTTTCCCTTGATACGTACCTAATTTTGCTGAGTGTTAAGCAAGGAAGTATCAAGTAACATTTTTAAAGTCTTTGGTATGACGCGACCAGGGATTGAACCCAGGTCTCCCGGACCAGTGGCGAACACACTATACTTAGCCTATTTTGTCATTACTTTTTTCCGTGAGCACCAAAAATAAAAGAAAGCAAAAAATAGGCATATTCTCGAACCTTGCCAGAGAACTAAAAAAAAAAAAAAACTGTGTAACATGTGACGGTGATACTTATTGTAATCGGTGAACTTGAAACAGTCCGCAAACACTTGTAAAAAAGACTGGTGTTACTGGGATCAGCATTTTTAAACAAAGCTAGAGTAGTGAGAAGTGTCCTGGAGACCAGAAGAGACTTGCTGTCACTCAGTCGTCAGTACCAGACCACTAGCTAACCATATTTACCAACCCCTCCGCTCGAGCAGGATATGACACAAGGTCAGTTTTTAAGCGGAGTTCAACAGGTTTGAATTCAGAGTTTTCCTTCTCCTAGACTAGTTGCCCCACCAAGGCTGAAGAACCTAGTCTGTCATACTATTTACCTATAGCTGGAGGGAGAATAATTGGATTCATACCTTTCCCAAGGGTATTAGTGCTATGTGAAATGCAATCAGTCTCGTCGAGGATTTGAACTCGTGTCGCCTTGTCTATTTCCTACGACAATAACCATTACACCACAGGCACCTCATCCAGACCACTAGCTAACGCTTGTGTGAAAACTTCGCAAGGAGTGAAAGGATAATAAATCAAAGCCGTTGTAAAAAGAGACACGATACAGTCAAGATATATATTTTTTTACCGATCCCACGTAGGATTTAAATAAGATAACGCCTAGGGGAGTACAGGTGTTTCTCTTGATAACCTATAACCAAGGGCTGAATAAAAACGACTTTTTATTTCTATTCATTTATTCATTTATCTATTTTCTTATTAATAAATCACCATCTTGAGATACTTGCGTCCGTATTTGAAAACCGGTACATATTAAGTATTTCTATTTACCGAATAAAAATACATGAAATGCGTTCTTAATGAAAATATCTCATTAATATAATATGGTTCTCCTCAGTATACGAATTCCATTGTTTTTTTGCTTATCAGAACACACACACACACACACACACACACACACACACACACAGTACGTCTCTGAGTGTTTGTCTCTCTGTCTCACGCGCTCTTTCTATCACTTTACCTTATTTCTATCTCTTTCTTTCTTTCTCTTTCTTTCTCTTTCTCTCTCTCTCTCTATATATATATATATATAAGAAAGTTGGCTACTACACCGGGGTGTAGGGGAAGGTACAACTAATTTCCCTGGATTGCACCTCTTTACCCTTGATTAGTACCGTATAATGCTGAGTGTTAGGCAAGAAGGCATCAAGTACCATTTTTTGAGTCTTTGGTAAGACTCGACCTGGGACCAAACCCTATATATATATATATATATATATATATATATATCCCTACGCCCGATAAAGATGCAATACTACGTCAATTTTTAACAGGTTTATATTCAGAAATTTCTTCGTCTACACCAGTTACCATACCAAAGTTAAAGAGCCCAGACTGTCCAACAATTTTCCTATATCTGGAAGGAGAATAGTAGAATGCATACCTTTCGCAAGGATATTAGCACCATGTGAAATGCAAGCAATTTCGTTAGGGATTTGAACTCGTGTCATTGTGCCCATATCACGTGACGATAACCATTACACCACGAGCGCCACACACCCACACACACACACAAAGTTTATAAATAAAAATGTACAACGCAGAAGTATAAAAATTCGTTTTCATTCTCATATTAGGTTAGACAAAGCTATTTCATTTTGATTTCTTTTGAATACTATACCATCCTTACTGGGTTATTAAACATACACACACACACACACACACACATATATATATATATATATATATATATATATATGAGTAAAATTGGTGACCGTATATATATATATATATATATATATATTAGTGGTAATAATACGGAGTAAATGGGGAATTTCAGAAGTTGTTGGAACGGTAGAACAAGGGCATTGCAGCCGGAGGAGATTATTTCAAAGGGGACTAGAGTTTCATGTGTATACTATCAATATAAGTGCCCATGCGAAAAAAGTCTGGAAACTTATTTAATGATCCTCGTATATGTATCTTTTACACATTCGAGACGTTTACACATTTTCCGATGAAAAATTCCCGGAAAAGGACTCGTCCCTATTTTATACATAAAGTTACGCACTCACACGCGTAGATATACCCACAAGGTCATACATAAACACACACACACTCGCATAAATACACAGATATACACACACATTAGGACACACGCATACCCATGTACATGCATACATATATTCGTACATACATATATATGTATATATATTTATATATAAACATTGAGAAGCATACATATATATGAATATTTACATATTTACATATATATGTACAATATATACATATATATATATATATATATATATATATATATGTGTGTATATATGTATACATATATGTTTATATTTATATATTTATACAAATATGTGTGTATACTTATATATGAAATATACATATACATACGCATATATATATATATATATATCGCTAGTCTCGCACTCCTTCCCTACCCCCACAACGCACAACACAGCGAATTCGCGCGCTTTTGACTCGATACTTAAGTTTACACCTATTAATGCTGTTCTAATTGTTTTGGCAATTAGTTCTTGGGGGAATTGCTTATGTCTTCAGTTCTTGTGCAATTTCCTGCAGCGAATCAAAGACACACACACACACACACTCACTCTCTATCTCTCTTTCTCTCTTTCTCTCTCTCGCCTCAACACCCTCCTCCCTCCCTCAATTCGCTTTGTCAATCACACACACACACGCACACACACACACATACTCTCTCTCTCTCTATCTTTCTCTCTCTCTCGCCTCAACACCCTCCTCCTTCTCTCAATTTGCTTTATCAATCACACACAGACACACACACACTTTCTCTCTATATATCTGTTTCTATCTTTCTGTCTCTTTCTCTCTCTCGGCTCTACACCCTCCTCCCTCCCTCAATTCGCTTTATCAATCACACACACACACACACACATATACTCTCTCTCTCTCTCTCTCTCTCTCGCCTCAACACCCTCCTCCCTCCCTCAACTCGCTTTTTCAATCACACACACATACTCTCTCTCTCTCTCTCTCTCGCCTCAATACCCTCCTCCCTCCCTCGACTCGCTTTTTCAATCACACACAATACTCTCTCTCTCTCTCTCTCTCTCTCTCTCTCTCTCTCTCTCGCCTCAACACCCTCCTCCCTCCCTCAACTCGCTTTGTCAATCACACACACACACACACACACACACACACACAGAGACACTGTACACGCCCACCAATCATCACCACTCACCCGAATACAAGAAATCATTAATTGACATTGATATAAAGAAACGCAAGTAAATGCAATTTCCTCTTTTGTTTTCGCTGTTTATTCCAATTTATGTTGTATTTCAACTTCATGAAAAATCTCTTTTTATTTATCTATTTATTTATACTTACTTATTTATTTATCTGTACATTTATTTCATTATCAATTTTTGATTTTTATTTATTTTAGGTGAGATTGTTTTACTTTTACCTTACAGCGTATTTAACCGTTTTCCATTTAAAAAAAAAACGGTTGTCTGATTTTATGCGCGATCTATAATCATGACGACAAATTTTTAGCTAGTTTCTCTTTCATCTAACCCAACCATGGATTTAATAGTATCATTGCTGTTTTTATAAAAGGATGGCTTTGACATTAAATAACCCACGAAGTTTGATATGCTTTTATCTTACTTTTCTTACCTTAATACATAACTTAGCAATTCAAATTGGCCTACTGAGTGCAGTGTTAACCTATGATCCGGGAATCATACATGATTTGGTTTGGTAGGGTTTTGTGGCATATCAACCATTGTAGGTTATTTAATGCCAAATCCTCTTTATACATTTATATTAAATATACATGATTTGGTTTGGTACGGTTTTATGGCATATCAACCATTGTAGGTTATTTAATGCCAAATCCTCTTTATACATTTATATTAAATATACATGATTTGGTTTGGTAGGGTTTTATGGCATATCAACTATTATAGGTTATTTAATGTCAAATCCTCTTTATACATTTATATTAAATATACATAATTTGGTTTGAGTTGGGTTTTATGGCATATCAACCAGTGTAGGTTATTTAATGCCAAATCTTTTTATACGTATATGTTAAATATATTTGAGTGGCTTTGGTTGTTTTTTATGGCATATCAACCATTGCAGGTTATTTAATGACAATTCCTCTTTATACATATCACACACACACACACATACACACACACACACAAACACATATATATATATATATATATATATATATAATTTGGTTTGGTTTGTGGCATATCAACCATTGTTGGTTTTTTAAACCAAATCCTTTTTACACGTATTAAATATATGTGATTTAGCTTTGTTCAGTTTTATGGCATATCAAACATTGTGCGACATTTAATGCCAAATCTTTTTTTTATAAATATATGTGAGTAAAGTAAAGTTGGTGATTGTAGTCGAGGGTGACCCGAAGGCTCCCTTTTCAATAGGTACTACACTGACGTGTTGGGGAAGGAGTTATTTCATTCCCTGAATTGACCTACTTTACCCTTGATTTGTATGTTATAATACTAAGTGTTAAGCAAGGCGGCATCAAGTACAATTTTTTTGGTATGATTCGACCAGGGATTGAACCTCGGTCTCCTGGGCCAATGGCGAACACTATACCCACAAGACCATATTAGATATATATGACCTGGTTGGTTGGGTTTTATGGCATATCAAACTTCGTAGGTTATTTAATGCCAAATCCATTATATATATATATATATATATATATATATATATATATAATCTGTAAACACATTTTGTTGAAAACATTCTTTAACGAACCTGAGCTCTTTTTTGCACACAGTTAAATGTTTTCAAGTATTGCTATATAGGTGTCACAATATTTCATCAGTCATTTGTTTGCACACAGTCTGTTCTATTTAAACCATAGATAGGAACCTATCAAGTACTACCACTCCGAGATAGAGTGAACCTGGGACCCCTGGCAATGAAGAAGCACTATAGCATTACTTGAGTCTCACTATCAGATAGTTTAGTGTTCTATCTACGATAATCGTTAATGGAGTCTTACCCCTTTGCAAAGATGCAGTCGGTGTATTCTACAGCTCCAGCCGACTGGTTGTAACTCTATAGATATATCAAGAGACCAACTAAAGAAACTAAATACAAGATTATCTCGACATGGTTGCTTCAAGAGACAAACTAAATGGAACTAAATACGAGATTATCTGGACTTGGTTACTTCAAGAGACAAACTAAAGGAACTAAATACGAGATTATCTGGACATGGTTACTTCAAGAGTCGAACTAAAGGAACTAAATACGAGTTTATCTCGACATGGTTACTTCAAGAGACAAACTAAATGGAACTAAATACGAGATTATCTCGACATGGTTATTTTAAGAGACAAACTAAATGGAACTAAATACGAGATTATCTGGACTTGGTTACTTCAAGAGACAAACTAAAGGAACTAAATACGAGATTATCTGGACATGGTTATTTCAAGAGACCACCTAAAGAAACTAAATACGAGTTTATCTCGACATGGTTACTTCAAGAGACAAACTAAATGGAACTAAATACGAGATTATCTCGACATGGTTATTTTAAGAGACCACCTAAAGAAACTAAATACGAGATTATCTCGACATGGTTACTTCAAGAGACAAACTAAATGGAACTAAATACGAGATTATCTGGACATGGTTATTTCAAGAGACCACCTAAAGAAACTAAATACGAGATTATCTCGACATGGTTACTTCAAGAGACAAACTAAATGGAACTAAATACGAGTTTATCTCGACATGGTTACTTCAAGAGACAAACTAAATGGAACTAAATACGAGATTATCTCGACATGGTTATTTTAAGAGACCACCTAAAGAAACTAAATACGAGATTATCTCGACATGGTTACTTCAAGAGACAAACTAAATGGAACTAAATACGAGATTATCTGGACATGGTTATTTCAAGAGACCACCTAAAGAAACTAAATACGAGATTATCTCGACATGGTTACTTCAAGAGACAAACTAAATGGAACTAAATACGAGATTATCTGGACATGGTTATTTCAAGAGACCACCTAAAGAAACTAAATACGAGATTATCTCGACATGGTTACTTCAAGAGACAAACTAAATGGAACTAAATACGAGATTATCTGGACATGGTTATTTCAAGAGACCACCTAAAGAAACTAAATACGAGATTATCTCGACATGGTTACTTCAAGAGACAAACTAAATGGAACTAAATACGAGATTATCTGGACATGGTTATTTCAAGAGACCACCTAAAGAAACTAAATACGAGATTATCTCGACATGGTTACTTCAAGAGACAAACTAAATGGAACTAAATACGAGTTTATCTCGACATGGTTACTTCAAGAGACAAACTAAATGGAACTAAATACGAGATTATCTGGACATGGTTATTTCAAGAGACCACCTAAAGAAACTAAATACGAGATTATCTCGACATGGTTACTTCAAGAGACAAACTAAATGGAACTAAATACGAGATTATCTGGACATGGTTATTTCAAGAGACCACCTAAAGAAACTAAATACGAGATTATCTCGACATGGTTACTTCAAGAGACAAACTAAATGGAACTAAATACGAGATTATCTGGACATGGTTATTTCAAGAGACCACCTAAAGAAACTAAATACGAGATTATCTCGACATGGTTACTTCAAGAGACAAACTAAATGGAACTAAATACGAGATTATCTGGACATGGTTATTTCAAGAGACCACCTAAAGAAACTAAATACGAGATTATCTCGACATGGTTACTTCAAGAGACAAACTAAATGGAACTAAATACGAGATTATCTGGACATGGTTACTTCAAGAGACCACCTAAAGAAACTAAATACGAGATTATCTTGACATGCTTACGAAAAGGAAACCTGAAGAAAGAAACTGAATTTCTTTTAATAGCTGGACAAAATAATTCCTTAAGAACCAAAATAAAAGATGGAGAATATACCGAAGAATATCAAATGTATATTATTTGGTGATAGAGATAAAAATGTCGCTTACCTAATAAGCAAATGCTGCAAACAGGCTCAAAAGAAATACAAGAGTAAGCATGATTGGGTGAGAATGATGATCAACTGGAAATTGTGCAAGATATTAAAATTTGACTCTACTGACAAATAGTGTTTGTGGTGCAATAATAATTGTCGTTGGAAATGGACACAGGGCCTCGAGTTCAAATCCTGGAAGAGGCTATTTACATTTCATGTAGCGCTAATATCAATACAATTTTTTTCCTTCACGCAGTGGATAAATAGACAGGTTCTTTCAACTATGAATGGCAACAGGGAGAGGAAAAAAAAAACTCTGAATTCAAACCTTCTGAACACTGCTTAAAGATCAACCTCATGTTACGTACTGCTTGTGTGGAGGGGTCAAGTAAAAGTATAATGACAAATTTTATATTTATTTACCAACTCCTCTGCACGGGCAGGATGTGACACAGGGTCAATTTTTAAGCGGAGTTTAACAGGTTTTCCTTCTCTTAGACTGGTTGCCAAACCAAAGCTGAAGAACACAGTGTATCCTACTATTTACCCCGAGCTGGAAGGAGAATAATCGGAATCATAGTTTTCCCAAAGTTATAAGTGCTATATGAAATGCAATTAGTCTTGTACAGGATTTGAACTCGTGTCGCCATGTCCATTTCCCATGATGATATTCCGTACACCAACATCGTGACCTGAGAGACAAAGGGTATATGCACAAACCAGACTCTACAAGAAAATGAGACCCCTAGAATTTCAAACAGAGTTTTAGATACAAACAACACTATATTGCTTATGAGATTAACTGGATATGATTGAGCTGAGGAAACCTCAAGAGAGAAAATGAATCTCCTTCAATAACAGCCCAAAATAATGTCATAAGAATCAATTATGTCCAATCAAAAATGGAGAATACGCAGAAAAATAGCAAGTATTCAAGCCGATCTCAGCTAGAACAAAAATACAAGAATACGCCCAACTGAATGGGAAAATGACCCACTGGGAACTGTGCAAGTGATTAAATTTTGACCATACTGACAAATGGTATGTACACAAACTAGAATCTGTACAAGAAAATTAGACGGTCAACGTCCACCTGGACTTTAATAAAATACAAATAGATTACCAAATCCTAATCAGAACTAGTTCGTTGTTATTCGCTAAATTTAAAGGATCTACAGTGAGCAATGTATCCCAGTGCCGTTATCTTATACAATTTTGTCACAAGTTTTTCAGTGAGAATCAAACGAGCTCGGAATGTGGTATACAACGTTGCACAACCTATAATATCAAAATAATGAAAACGCAAATTTAAAAACATCAAAATCATTCATGATATTTTTTCTACTCTCTATGGGGGTGTCCTCGTGGTGTAATGGTTAAAGCAATGTACTGCGGAATCGTAGTACGCGAGTTCGTACTCCAGTCGCGCTATCACGTTCACTTTCGGGCAAATACCCTTGGGAAAGGTATGAACCCCCTTATCCTCCCAGCTATGGGTTAAATAGTACCACTACTGTTCTTCTAGGAGAATAGCTTTGGCATTAAATAACCTACAAAGGTTGATATGCCATTAAACATTAAGCAAAGAAACCAAACCATCTACCCTCTACGACATCTCTTCTCTCTATCTACGTGTCTCTGTATTCCATGTCTTCATCAGTCGATAAAAGCCAAAAAGCAGCACGTGTTTTGCGGCATTAATATTTTCTACTAAATAATCTCTTTCTCGTCAAGCTAACTTCGTCTTGCTTATTCATGATGCAACGTAGATAGGTATATACTATGACATGTTCGTCCGGCAATAAATGAGACGATGTTATGGCTCAGGTTTATAAATAATAATAAAAAAATAAAAATAATAAAAAAATAAATTCCCCCCACCCCGTAAAAAATAATAATGATAATAATAATAATAATACACAGATATCCCGAATAACTTTTCGTTTATTTTATTTGTTTTATTTATTCATTTTTTTTATCTTCTCATTGAGTTTTTTGAATGCATCATTGGAGCCAGTGGATTGTCGGCAGCGATGAATCAGCCTGTCTCTTCGACCATCCATCCTGATGCCGAGATAGGTGTCAGCCATATGCGTAGTTAGACGAAAGAACATCTGTCAATTCCTCTGTACCATTCCTATCAGACTTCAAGATTAGACCATGAAAATTTATTCGTAACGCTAACAAAAATTGTTTATCTTAGATGAAGTGGGTTTCTAATGACAATCCTTATAAAGAAAACGCTGCAACTGTCATTCTCTTGATTGTGTCATAATATTGATATCTACCTTAGATTTTACAAGAATGAAAATTGGCTAAACATCAGACACTATAAGCTCTATCATTCTCTAGATTCAGTCATAATTGATATATACTGTAGATTTTACAAGAATAAAAGTAAGCTGAACTTTTGAGACGATAAGCTTTGTGCATATACCATTTGTTAGTAAGGTCATATTTTTGTCTCTGACACGATTCTCAAAAGATCACCATTTTTACCCATTCATGACTACAAGAATATTTCTTTTTTTTTTCAGTTTACTATTGTTATATAATTAAGGAATGGTGTTTTATTTTAATCATTTTTCATTAATTATATTTTATAATTCTGTTTGGTTGGGCTTTGAACTTTTCGGCTCTTAGTTCAGGTGCACAGACATTGGGTTTAGTTTTACGCTCGCTCGCAAAGGATATGGCAATCAAAATTGTCATAATAAACTCCAGATAGGAAATCGGGCTGTGGTGTGAATGACATCATGCCTAGAAGCGATTTGAGGATTTTGAAAAACACTTCAGTTGGGAGTTGACTTTGAACCATGTAGGCAGACAGTTGGGTTGTCTGCAATTGAGGTAAACAGAAGAAGTTGGGGTCCGACAATGATGTTGAGAAGTTGGTATCCGACCATGAAGTTGAGGATTTGAGATTGGGCCATGCAGGCGGACAATTGAGTCTCTGCCATTGGGGCATTAAGAATTGAGTTCTTTACCTTTGAGGCATATAGTTGGAGTTTCATAGATCTCTACCGACAGGGTACTTAAACACTACAAGATGCGCAACGCGTTTATGGGGTCAGATAGTGTGGTTAGCAAAGTAAGAATTGTGTTTCTCTCCTCTTGTCGAAGAACTGAACTCAGAAGTTAATAAACCGTTCGTATCTGAACTACTGGGATTTTCCCAACTTTATATAGTAACAATATCGCGACGTCGGCAAGAAGGAAAAAACGCAACACGATTTAAGATGTTATAAAAAACATATATTTACATAGAAAGAGAGGAAAGAAAATATTGTCCTTGCAAACATTTGGTTTGCGGGAAACTTTTCCGTAAAAGGCGTCCTTTTAGCAATTTATATTTCCTGGGTCCTTTTAGTTGGGTTGAAGAAAATAGAGCCATGTTTCTTGTGCTTCAGTTGCTGGAAAAATCATCACAAGCGTGTATTGGCGTCTAGAAAACTGAGAGAACGGGCGGGCACGTCTTGATTCTGAGGAATCACACAAGGAAGGAAACGCCCTCATAGGGGTTTGGAGAAAATCTAAAAAAGAAACAAAAGGTAGCCTGTGATTGGCTATTTTTCATCCAATCACAGGGCACCTAGTTAGCAACTCCGTAAATAATTTCAATAGAACAACGGAGTCGGCTGTGTATTTGAGTCCGCCTGTTTTTGTTTTTTTTTATTTTTTTGCATATACTGTTGTTATTGGTATCATTATGGTTATGGCTATATAACGCTACATTCGTTTATTAAGCCCAGTCATCCTCTAGATTGCTTGGTTGTTTGGGTTTTATGGAATATCAACCTTTGTTGGTTATTTGATGCCAAATCCATTTTATGCAAATAATCAGTTCTATTTCAAACAATCCAGTTTTGCATGAGTACACAGTTTAATTGTCAAAAAAATCTCTTTCAGCTATTCAGTTAAGTCAAATATAATTAAACCAATTCAGTACAGATTTTGTTTACACACAGTTAAATGTCAAAACTGTTCTATTTCAAACAATTCAGTCTAGCATAAGTACGCAGTTTAGTTCTATTTGAACCATTGATAGGACTCTATCAGGTCCTACCACTTCGGCCCAGAGTGGACCAGGGAGCGATGGCCATTGAATCCCACCATCAGATTGTTTATTGTCATCTCCAGCACACTCTTAAGAGGGATCTTACCCCTCTGCAGAAAAATAATTGGTGTATTCTACAGCCCCAGCCGAGTAGGCTATTGGGGAGACGGATAAAATAGTTAATCACATAATAAACAATAGTGCTAACAGACACAAAAGAAATACAAAATAGAGTCGGTCCTCGTTGATGAGACATAAAAACTTCCAAGGACTCTGAAATACTATAGGGTCACCTAATCCTTCCCTGAGGAAAAGAAAATGTCATCTGGTGGATTTTGACGTCCGGCGTTAAAAAATAAAAGAAAGCGAAAAAATAAACAAATACCTGAAGGGCTGAAAAAGATCTATAAAATGACAGTGATACCAATCATAGTGAGGATTTTAAGGTCCAGGGTAAAAAAAAAATTAAAGAAAGCGAAAAAAATAAACAAATACCTGAAGGGCTGAAAAAGATCTATAAAATGACTGTGATATCAATCATAGTGAGGATTTTAAGGTCCAGGGTAAAAAAAAAAAATTAAAGAAAGTGAAAAAAATAAACAAATACCTGATGGGCTGAAAAAGATCTATAAAATGACTGTGATATCAATCATAGTGAGAGCCTTAAGAAAAGTCGTCGAAGAACTAAAAAAGAGACTAAGGAACCGGGTGATATTGAGATTTTGGAGGGGCCCGTGAATGGACACGACGATACGAGTTCACATCCTGGACGAGACTGATTGCATTTCACATAGCACTAATACCCTTAGGAAAGGTATGAATCCAATTATTCTCCCTCTAGCTATGGATAAATAGTAGGGCAGACTGAGTTCTTCAGCTTTGGTGTAGCAGCTAGTCTAGGAGAAGGAAAACTCTGAATTCAAACTGTTAAACTCCGCTTAAAAACTGACCTTGTGTCATATACTGCCCGAGCGCAGGGGTTCGGTAAATATGGACAGTGAGAAGAACCGAGACCATCCAGACGGTACTAGGACTTTGCCTGAGGACAAAAGAAAACTGTGGAAAATGAAGGTGATGTTGATACTACTTCTGATTAGTGTACTTGGAACGGTGCCTTGGAAAAAGACCGGAGGAATTGGAAACAAGAAGAATAGAGACAATTCAGGCTACAACATTTTTAAGATCGGCCAGATTACTGAGAAGAGTCCTGGAGACTTGAGAAGACTTGCTGTCACTCAACCTCCATTGAAAGACCATCTGCTAACGAGGGTATGAAAAAGCTCTCAAGACAAGAACTAAAAAAAAAGAAGAAATTGCCGACTTGTAGATTTTGCAGTCTCAGAGGACCACGGAGCGAAAAACTATGAAAGCGAAAAGAGAAGCCAACACTTGCACCTTGCCAGAGAACAAATAAAACTAGAAAACAGGAGAGTAACGATGATCCCCAATATAACTGGCTCGTTTGTAACGGTTTCTCAACGCTTGGAAAGTTGGCTAGAAGAACTGGAAATTAGAGAACAAATCGAGACCATCCAAACTACATTATTATTGAGATTGGCTAGAATACTGAGAAAAGTCCTGGAGACTTGAGGAGACTTGCTGTCTCTCAGACTTCAGTTGGAGACCATCAGGTAACGCTGGCGTGAAAAACACACAAGAAATAGAAGGTGACAATTATACCAATTGTGATTGTTTTTTTTTTTGTTTTGTTTTTTGTTTTTTTTTGGTACAGTAAGTAAAGGATTATTGAAGGGACTGGAGGATTTGGAAGTTGGTGGACGAGTGGATACCATCCAAACTACAGCATTACGGAGAACGCCCAGAATACTGAGAAGAGTCCTGGAGACTTGAGGAGACTTGCTGTCACTAAAACTCCAGTGAAAAACGCTGATGTGAAAAATTCTAATGAGTAAATAATAATAATAATAATAATAATAATAATAATAATAATAATAATAATGCAGTGACGGAGACGAAACGATCAATCACATCATAAGCGAATGCAGCAAATTAGCACAGAAGGAGTATAAGGTGAGACCCGACTGGGTCGGCAAGGTGATCCACTGGGAAATGTGCAAGAAATCTAAATTTGACCATACTAACAAATGGTATGTGGACAACCCAGCACCTGTCCAAGAAAATGATACGCATAAAATCCTATGGGACTTTAACATATAAACGGATCACCTAATCCCGGCCAGAAGGCCAGCTCTCATAATAATCAACAACAAAAAAAAAAAGAGAATCTGCAAAATTGTCGACTTTGCTCTCCTGGCAGGCCACAAAATAAATCTGAAAGAAAATGAAAAGAAGGATAAGTGACTCGACCTTGCTAGAGAATTGAAAAAGCTGTGGAACATGAAAGTGACGATTGTACCAATTCTGACTGGTGCGTTAGGCACAATAACTAAAGGATTATTAAAAGGCCTGGAGGACTTGGAAGTTGGCGGACGGGTAGAGACTATCCAAACGACAGCATTGCTAAGAACGGCCAGAATCCTGAGAAAAGTCCAGGAGACTTGAGGAGACTTGCTGTCACTCAAACTCCAGCTAACACTGATGTGAAAAACTCTAAAGGAGTAAATAATAATAATAATAATAATCTAAAAAAGAATTGTTACAGGGACTGGAGGACTTAGAAATGCGAAGGCCATTGAAAACCATCCGAACTACAACATTTTTTGATTTGGCTAGAATTCTAAGAGGAGTCCTGGAGACTTGAGGAGACTTGCTGTCACTTAGACTTCAAGGAAATCTAAAGCTCGTGTGAAAGACGCACAAGAATAATAATAATAATAATAATAATAATAATAATAATAATAATAATAATAATAATAATAATCAACAAAAAAAAGAGAAATTACAAAATTGTCGATTTGCTGTCCCGGCTGACCACAGAATAAAATTGAAAGAATGTGAAAAGAAGGATAAGTACCTCGACCTTGCTAGGGTGTTGAAAAAAAAAAAGTGGAACATGCAGGTGACAATTTTACCAATTGGAATTGGTACTTTTGGTACAGTAACTAAAGGATTACTAAAGGGGCCTGGAGGACTTGAAAGTTGGCGAACGAGTGGAGACCATCCAAACCACAGCCTTATTGAGAACGACCAGAACACGGAGAAGAGTCCTGGAGACTTGAGAAGACTTTCTGTCACTCAAATTTCAGTGGAAGACCATCAGCGTTAGCTGATGTGAAAAAACTATAATAATAATAATAATGATGATGATAAAAGAGTCCTTGAGATTTGAGGAGACTTGTTGTCACTCAACCTCCAGTGAGAAACCATCAGCTAACGTTGGTGTGAAAAACTCTTAAAAGAGAATGAATAATAATACCAACTGTAATTGGCGCGCGCAGTACGTTCACCAAAGAATTGTTACGGGGACTGGAAGACTTGTAAATGAGAACATCATTAAAGACCAACCTAACTACAGCATTGTTGAGATCGGCTATAATACTAAGAGTAGTCCTGGAGACTTGAGGAGACTTGCTGTCACTTAGACTTCAATGAAAACCATCAGCTAACGTCGGTGTGAAAAAAACTCACAAGAAATGATAATAATTATGATAAAAGATATAATAATTGTAAATAAGGGAAGGAATGAAACATTGGATATATAAAAAGAAAAGTATATGCTGCTTATACCACTCTTCACAATTACAGCCAACGAAATCCGCTAGGAGGCTCTCGCAAGTCGAAATCTACTTCCGGAATTACAGTAGAAGGCAATGGCATGTCTCTTGGGTCTTTGCGCCTCTTTCTGTCCGGCTTGATTACACACCTAAGGTAGTAAGTAGCACTTCAAACCATTTTAACTCAGAAGAACCGGTGTGAATGGGCCGGGAAGACGTGGAGTCGGGAGGAAGGCTGATTATACTTGCGGGACTAGAATTTGAAGAATTGAAAGAGACCGGCCGCTACAAGATAAGACTTGCAGTCCTAATTCAACAATGTCCATAGAATCAATTACGTCTGAAAGTTGAACTCACCAGGATCAGGTAGATGCTGCGTACACATAACCAGCAAAATCTATTTTCCACCCAGCCGACAGGCTTAGAATGTATCCCCAGCAGAAACCTGAGATGCTGCGTACACATAACCAGCAAAATCTTTTTTTTTTTCACCCAGCTGAGAGGCTTAGAAAGTTTCCCCTAACCAAAGATTAGACCTTTACTCCCCACCCCGCCAAAAAAGACAAAAGTGTATGACACTAAACTGAACCTGATGGTGAAGCTCCAGTTCTTGTTTTTCCTTTGTTTTTTAATGGCATATCAACCTTCTTGGGTTATCTAATATTAAAACTATTCATTTACAGATACAATAGTGGTACTATTTAACCCATAGCTAAAACGTAAGGGGATATCTACCTTTCAAAAAGATATTTATCCGAAAAAGAACGTAACAGCGTAACTGGAGTTCGAACTTGGTTACAATGGTGTCAAAATCCAGCACGTTAGCAACTTCGTCGACGGGTGTAAAGTACTCCATTATTGTGAGATCAATTTTCTTCAAAAAAGTCCAATATATATATATATATATATATATATATGACGTGCATACGATAAGTATCCAGACTTTTTTCGTATGGGCACTTTTATTGATAGTACATACATGAAACTCTAGTCCCCTTTGAAGTAATCTCCTCCGGCTGCAATGCACTTGTTGTAACGTTCCAACAACCTCTGGAAGGCCCCATGGAAGTCCTCTTGTGTGAGCGTGTCAATGACCTTCGTCACAGCCTCTTCCATCTCCCTAATTGTCTCATAACGACAGCCTATGAGCTTAGGGAATAACCAAATGTCACTGGGAGAAAGGTCTAGACTATAAGGAGGATGAGGAACTGTCTTGATGCCCATCTTGGTCAAATAGTCTGTGACAAGGATTGAGTTGTGGACTGGTGCATTGTCCTGGTGGAAATACCACTGACCCGATTTGAAGAGTGCTGACCTCTTCCCAAGAAATCACTTCCTGAACTCCCTTAAAACCTCAACATAGTAACCCTAACCCTTTCGCCAATCGACTCTGGTGTATTGACTTCCATACTCCTCCCACACCTCTCATCATCCCTCACAGACTCCGTGCCTTCCTTGAATCTCTTATGCCACTCAAAAACTGATGCTTGATTCATGCAAGATGGTCCAAAAGCAGTCAGAAGCATTCCATACGTTTCTGTGGCATTTTTTCCAACTTTAAAACAGAATCTTATTGCATATCGTTCTTCTAAAGTGTCAGATCGCATTTTTGAAATTCACCAGCTGTGACAATCAGGCTTTAGTAATGTATATTCCAATTGCTGCTGTAGCCATTCATTTGAACCTGAAATTATAAAAATTGGTCAGTCATCTCATAAAATGTATAGCAATAACATACTGAATATTCAAGGGTCTACGACAATTTTAAATGCCTATACAAAAGAAGTCTGGAAACTTACTGAAGGCACCACTTATATATATATATATATATATATATATATAAGTTGGCTACTCTAATCGAGAGTGACCCGAAGGCTCCCTTATCAATAGCTACTACATCGAGGAGTGTGATACTCCTTTCCCAGAATGGCTTCACTTTAGCCTTGGTCTCTACTTTATAACGTTCAACAAGAAAGCATCAAGTACAATTTTTAAGTCTTTTGAATGACTCGACTTGGATTGAACCCCTGGTCTCCGTCGCCATTATCGAACACTATATTTCATGAAAATTTGAAAGTTTTGAAAACCTTCCGAGTTCATAACACACACACACACACACACACACACACACACACACACACACACACACACACACACACACATATATATATATATATATTATGACGTCGAGAGGCTTTCAAATCTTCAAATGTTTGATATCCCCAAGACTTTTTTCCCCTAATTTCCCATAAAATAGAAAATAAACTTTTGGACTCCCAACTGGGTGAGGGCCCTGACTCACAAATGTTTACGTCGTCCCACCTTTGTTTTTTCACACAGTATCATTTGCTTATCAACAAAAAGATTCTTGAGATAGTAAATCTGAATTTCGCACATTCTCATATTATAGATATAATAACCTATTTTTTTTTAAATTCTAGCTTTAAGTTATCTCTTTCTGTCTATGAGAAGAGTCTCTATGGAGTAGTGGCTAACGTGCTGAACAGCGAATCGTAGTGAGAGAGTTCAAACTGTAAGTAAGTAAAGTTGGCGACCGTAGTCGAGGGCGACCAGAAGGATCCCTTTTCAATAGCTACAACGCCGAGGTGCAAGGGAGGGTGCTACTGAGTGTTAAGTAAGGAGGTATCAAGTACCATTTTTAAAGTCTTTGGTATGACGCGACCTGGGATTGAACCCAGGTCTCCTGGGCCATTAGCGTTCGATCTGTAGTCGTGCATTTTCGTTCAATTTTGGAATATCATCCTTGTGAAAATTATTATCCTCTTTTCCACCCAGTTACGGCTTAAGTAGCACCACAATTTTACGATGAGGCTTTAGCATTAAATAACCAACGAAGGATGGAAGGCCATTAAACGAAGAAAAAATAAATCCACACTTCCACTATCTCCTGAATTGGACACTAAGAAACTATATTTATCTATCTATCTATCTAATGAATTCGTGCAACATCTTCGCCAAAGACAACAGCAGTAGTGACACCATCAAAACCTTCATCAAATGGTGATCCTTGGGAATACCATAGTCTAAACCCTGAAATATATATATATATATATATACTATCGGCATAATTAAATTTGCCTAGTCGGCTTGGGCTGTAGAATACACAAACTGCTTCTGTGCGGAGGGTTAAGACCCTACCTCAAACGAGTGTCCCGGATATAACACTAAACAATCTCGTGTTGAGGCTCCAGTAATGCTGGAGCTTCGGGGAATGTGGAGTACATCTTCATTAGCATCGGTCCCAGGTTCACTTTGGCCTGGAGTGGTAGCACTTGATAGGGCCCGATCTATGGGTCAAAGAAAAATAAACTATGTACTTATGCTAAACTGAGTTGCTTGAAATAGAACTGTTTTGGCATTTAAACTGTATACTTATACAAAACTAAACTGTTGGAACTAGAACTGTTTTTTTTAAATGGAACTAAACTATGTACAGGGTGGAACGAAAAAATTGTCGCCCTGGAAAAGATGACATGATTCCATTTCCGTTTAATGAAAATCGGTTTTCTTTCTTTTTTTTTTTTTTTTTTTTTTGCTGCAGACCATCTACTAGTTGGCCAGTTGTGTACAAATCCCAAGAGCGATAGGAGCCTTCTATCATGTCTGAAACTGACACAATGTTCAACGAGCGAGATCGGAGATGCGCCGCTGTACAACTGATGCTCTCTACCGATCCAAGTTATGACAGCAGGACCGTTGCCAGCACCCTCAAAATGCAAATCTGGATTGCCAAGAATAACAGGGACGTTCCCAGGGTGATGAAAACAAAGTTTCCGGCTACGGTTATGGTCTTTGGTGGGGTTTCAAGTGAGGTCCACACCATGCCACCTCACATCTTCGAAGTCGACTTGAAAGTCAACACCAAAGTGTACCTGGATGTGCTGAAGAGTGTGGTGATCCCCTGGTGCAATCGGGTGGCCGGTGGTAGACCCTTGGTGTGGCAGTAGGACTCGGCGCCGGCCCACAAGTCTAAAGAGACCCAACTTGGCTTCAGAAGGAGTGCTATTACTTTTTACCCTTCTCTTACGGGCCCCCTCCTCCCCTGACCTGAACCCGCTGGACTACTTCGTTTGGTCATACGTCGAGAAGATCACCAACACGACTTCCCTCAACACCAAAGCCAGCCTGATCGCTGCCATCCGCCGAGTATTCGCCGAGCTCCCGCCGGCGCTTGTGAAAAAGGCATGCTCCCAGTTCCAGATCCGTATCGAGGCGGTGATTGGGGCTGAAGGCGGCTACATTGAATAGATGTCAGCTCTACTACATAATCCTGTTAGCTGAATTGATTTTTTCAATAAAAGTTTTAAAATAAAGCTGTAGTGTTGTTTTCTTTAGGACGACAATTTTATCGTTCCACCCTGTACTTTTGCTAAAGTGAATTGTTTGAAATAGAACTGTTTTTACATTAAAACTGTACTTATGCTAAACTAGAAATAGAACTTTTTTGACGATTAACAATGGGTAAACAAAAAACCATACTTATATTAAAATGAATTTTTTTAAAAATAGAACTGTTTATATGTATAAAATGGATTTGACATCAAATAACCTTCAATGGTTGATGTGCCATAAAGTCGAACCAAATCAAATTATAATTAAACTTCTTTTTATAAAAATGAAGTTTTTTCTAAACCAAAAATACTATGTAGAACAATATATTGTCAAAAGAGATATTATTAAGTATTATTTTGTGTGCATATATAAATATGTGTGTATTTGTATGTGTGTGTGTGTGTGTGTGTGTTTATGTGTGTGTGTGTTTATGTATATGTATGTAAGTGTGTTTGTGTTTGAGTGTGTGTGAGTGTTTGTGTGTATTAGTGTGTATTTGTATATAAGAGTGTGTGTGAGTGTATGTGTGAGTGTGTTGATTTATAAAAATGTGTATGTGTGAGTGTGTTAGTGTATGAGTGTATGAGTGTGTGTTTGTGTTTGCGTGTATGTGTTTTTTCATGCGTATGTTTATGTTTGTGCATGTCAGTGTGTTTGTGTGTGAGAGAGTGTGTTTGTGTATGAGAGTGTGTTTGTGTATACGTGTGTGTGTGTGTGTGTGTGTGTGTGTGTGAGTGTTTATGTATGTATACGTGTGTAAATATGAAATAATGAAAAAAATCAAGATATTCAGAGGATATATATATTCATATATGAAAAATAAGTTACGTTTATCGTTTCAGTCTTTTTTTTTTTTCAAACCATCTTCAAGGCGATGTTTTTATGCATTGCTGTCTTGTCTGAAAAATAATTTTTCAAATCAAAAACAAATGAAATAAAAAAAAAAAGGTGAAAATTTTTAATTTTTGTCATCGGTAACAAACACACACACACACTCATAGACATATATATATATATATATATATATATATATATATATATATATATATAATGAACAACCTAGCGAAAACTGTGCATTATCACAAGATTGCAAGCTATTATTTTTAGAATTACTCTAAAGATTCTCTGAGAGAATAAACCAATTTCCTTTTCAATTTAGTGTGCCTTCACTCTGAATGTCATTTTTAATCGGGAGTGTCCTCGTGGTGTAATGGTTAAAGCGATGGATTGCGGAATCGTTGTATGCGAGTTCGTACTCCAGTCGTTCTATTACGTTCACTTTCGGGCAAATACCCTTGGGAAAGGTATGAACCCCCTTATCCTCCCAGCTATGGGTTAAATTGCACTATTACTGTTCTTCTTGGAGAATAGCTATGGCATTAAATAGCCTGCAAGGGTCGATATGCCATTAAAAAAAGAAACCAAATCTTTTTTAATCATCCGAATTCTCGATATAACGGTATTATCATGGATCACTGTTACTACAGGAACCCAACAGGCAAACGGATCGTCCAGCTGTACTTTTAAGACACTTCGAGCAAAGCAACGAAACATTCCTGACATAAGAAGTTAAATTAAGTACGGGGAAAAATAACAATTACAGCAGATTTCTTATCAACACTGAACCGAACAGATGCAAGAGTTAGCGGCATGCAACGAGAGGTCTTCACTCATAGAGTTGTTGACACTCAGTCCCAACCCCTTATCTTGACGCGCTGATTCTTCTGTTCCCAGACACTGAACAGCTGTTATATTTAGAGAGAAATGTCATTTTTATTACTGTTCACCTCCTAAATACACGATGTAAATTGCCCGACATGAAATGATTTCTTAGATTTCTTTTTCTTTCTTTTTTTTTATTCCTTTTTTTTAATACACGAAGAATTTAAAAAACAAAATTTCCCGTGGAATTCATTGCCAATTCTTGATTCTCATCTCTAATATGTACACAATGAAAATACCAGATGCTCATTTAAAAAAAAACGTTTTTTTTTTATAAATAAAATTTTAAGTATTTTTGAAAAAAAAAACATAAACAAAACTGGATGATTTAAAATTATTATTTTTTGTTTAGATTTTCTTTCAGCAAATTATTGTGTTGGGGTTTTATTTACAAATCACTACTTAGTCTGTCAGTACCTACTTAATCTGCTTGCAATAACTATGGTCACCTTTAAAGTGACTCTCGGTTTAGGTTTTTATTTACTATGCTGTAGTCACTTTTAGGATCATATATGTGGTCACCCCTTGAGGTCACCCTTGTGACGGTTTTATTTACAATGCTCTGATCACTTTTGTGGACACCCTTGTAGTCACCTTTGAGGTCACCCTTGAGGTCATCCTTGAGGTCATTTTTGTGTTCGGTTTTATTTACAATGCTCTGATCACCTTTGTGATCATCTTTTTGATCACCTTTGAGGTCACCCTTGAGGCCACCCTTGTGTTCGGTTTTATTTACAATGCTCTGGTCACTTTTGGAATCATCTTTTTGATCACCTTTGAGGTCACTCTCGAGGCCACCCTTGTGTTCGGTTTTATTTAGAATGCTCTGGTCACTTTTGGAATCATCTTTTTTATCAACTTTGAGGTCACCCTCGAGGCCACCCTTGTGTTTGGTTTTATTTACAATGCTCTGATCACTTTTGTGATCATCTTTTTAATCACCTTTGAGGTCACCATTGAGGTCACCGTTGTGTTCGGTTTTATTTACAATGCTCAAGTCACTTTTGTGATCATCTTTGTCGTCACCCTTGAGGTCACCCTTGTGTTCGGTTTTATTTACAATGCTCTGGTCACTTTTGGAATAATCTTTTTGGTTCCATTTGAGGTCACCCTTGAGGTAACCCTTGTGTTCGGTTTTATTTACAATGCTCTGGTCACTTTTGGGATATTTCTTTGTGGTCACCCTTAGAGTCACCCTTGAGGTCAACATTATGTTCAGTTTTATTTACACTGCTATGGTCACTTTTATGATCATCTTTGAGGTCACTATTATTATCACCCTCAGTTAGGTCTTTATTTGCAATGCCAAGCCAGGCTTTTATTGACAATCCAGAGGTCATTCTTATACTCACTTTCGTGGTCACCCTTGAGGTCACCCTTGTGTTTGGTTTTATTTATAAAGCTCAGGCCTCTTTTGTAATCATCTTTGTGGTCACCCTTTAGGTAATCCTTGAGGTCACCCTTGTGTTCGGCTTTATTTACAATGCTCTGGTCACTTTTGGGATATTTCTTTTTGGTCACCCTTAGAGTCACCCTTGACAATCCGGAGGTCACTCTTATACTCACTTTTGTGGTCACCCTTGTAGTCACCCTTGTGGTCACCCTTGTGTTCGGTTTTATTTATGATGCTTTTGTGATCATCTTTGTAGGCCCTTAAGTTTTTTAATAAGAGCTCCGATCCCCTTCAGATTCTCCTTTGTAGCTAGCCATCTAAGAACTGGCCTGCCTCATAAAAACTTAACTTCGATGACCCTGATGGAAACAACGCATGACTTGTCTAGCACACAGGCCTTGACCCATCGAAAAACTGACCAGTCTCGTTGCTACTTAACTGTGATGATCTCGTGAGATCCAGTATTTTCAGCATGATATGACTATAATTCTTATTTAATAAGTTTTGACTAATCTGCTACACAAGCCTCTGGTTGTTTATTGTACTTGCTGTTACTAAATTTGGTTTGGTTTGGTTTTATGGTATATCAACCATTGCAGGTTATTTAATGCCAAATCCATTTTTATACATATAAACAATCCTATTTCAAACAATTCAGTTTAGCATTACAACACAGTTTAAATGTCAATAATTGTTCTATTTTAAATAACTCAGTTTAGCATATGTACACAGTTTAGATGTTCAAAACAGTTCTATTTCAAACAATTCAGTTTAGCATAAGTACAGAGTTGGATGTCAAAAACAGTCCTCTTTCAATCAATTCAGTTTAGTATAAGGATACTGTTTAAATGTCAATAAAAGTTCTATTTCAAACAATTCAGTTCAGCATAAGTACGAGTGTTAAATGTCAAAAATAGTTCTATCTCAAACAATTCAGTTTAGCATAAGTACAAGGGTTAAATGTCAAAAATAGCTCCATTTCAAACAATTCAGTTTAACATGAGTATATTTTTAGTTTACACATAGTTAAATGCAAAAACAGTTCTATTTCAAGCATTTCAGTTCAAAATACATACACTGTTTATTTCTATTTTAACCATAGATTGGACCCTATCAGGAGCTACAACTCTGGGCCAAAGCGGACCTGGAAGCGATGTTCGAACATGAAATTTCTCAATAGAAATAAAAAGGCCTTACCGATTGCTTCAAGACAAAAACATTTCACAAATTTTTAATGAGATGAGTATGTTATGTTACGAGAATCAGATGAAATGTTCTTGTCGTCATTTGAAGCTAGGATATTTGAAAAATTGTGTGATTCGGATGATTTATCTTTGGTAGATTCTTTTGTAATTACTGTTTTTGCTCCCCAGAAATTCCTGGAATTTTTTATCTATTTATCTATTTGTTTGTTTGTTTGTTTTTATATACCCCTTTGGACACCATCTCCTCACATAAACCATTGAAAAAGGAATTTTTGCACAAATAAATTATTATTTCAATATATATATATATATATATATATATATACTGTTGCGTTCTGGTTAGTGAACGCTTGTAATATTAAATAAAGGACAAACCACGATATGAGAGGAAATCGAGATATATTCTCAGGAAAAAGTATATACAATAGAGAGACTATTAGTAGACAAGAACATAGGATTAGTGAATACAGAATAAAGATATAGTCCAACGATAGTATCGGCTTCTGTTATTATGGTAGCAAGTAAGGTGATCTAGTGCGATCTCCAGTCTCCCACGCTCTAATACTATTCCTATAAGAGGCTGCTCTTCACCTTCTAGTCTGCCCTGGTATTAGTAGCTACTGCTATATATGGCTGATAGACTAGTTCATTGTGTGGAACAAGGTGGGTGATACCCAACATATACAAATCAAATTTTCTTCAGAAATTCTTCTGAAATTTAATAAAAACACCCTCATAAATTCTTTTTCTTGCCACTTTTTATGAAAATATCCAATTTTTCTAAATTTTTTAATACTATTTTTGATATTTATCAGACTATACAAATTGTTTAAAAAGTATATTACTCTAGTAAAAAAAATCCAACTGGTTAGCAGAGATATTTTTTTTTTAAATCTGTCTTGATTTTAAATTTCTAGTTCAAAGAAAAATATTCAAAAAAGTGTCAACCAAAATCAGAAATTCCATTATTTTGATGGTTAGTTGGTTGGTTGTTTGGGTTTTATGGCATATCAACCTTTGTTGGTTATTTAACGCCAAAATCCAATTTATTGAAAATAGTTCTATTTCAAACTATTCATTTTAGGATAAGTACGCCGTTTAAATGTAAGTACCGTTTAATTGTAAAAATTATTTCTATTTCAATCTATTCTGTTTAGTCAAACAATTCAGTTTAGCATGAGTATGCCGTTAGTTCTATTTAACCTATAAGTAGGGCCCTATCAGCGCCGGGCCAGAGTGGACCTGGGTGCGATGGCAATAAAGGAGTACTCTGCATTCCCCAAAGCTCCAGCATTACTAGAACCTAACCATCAGATTTTTAGTGTCATATGCAGGACACTCGTTGGGAAGGGTCTTGCCCTTCTGCAGAGGTGCAGTCAGTGTATTCTACAGCCCCAGCCGACTGGGCAACCATTATTTTGAATGGTTCAATTTGACCATCTCTCATTATTCTTTCTAGCAAAGTAAGAATAAATATATGACCCTAATCGAGGGCGAGTCGAAGGCTCTACACTGAGGTGTAGGGGAGGACGCCCCTTTTAATATCTAGATTGCTCCACTTTACCTTTGATCCTTACCTTATATTGTTGAGTGTTAAGCAAGACGGATTCAAGTACCATTTTTTGAGTTTTTGGTATGATTCGAGCTAAGATTGAACATCGGTCTCCCGGGCCATTGACTAACACTCTACCCACTTGACATTTGGGCTGATCAAAAGTAATGTAGTAAATTAGTCAGTCCTAATTTCTTTAATCTCCCCTTATAACAGAAATCTTTCACTTTTTTTAGGAAGTATGATTTATTTTGTTCTGTGGGGATTAAATAAGAAATTGTAAAAAAAAAAAAAAAAACAATAATAAGAAAGAATACTAAATAAAAATAAAATAAACATGAAAATAGAATACAAAAGCGCCAATTTATCAGAAGGCCTCTGACAGGAAGCGCAATCCGCGCATGCCTAAAAAGATGGGCTACCTGATGCCAAAAAAATCTATCTCGGTACTTTGACATATTTCGACTGCACAAACGCACCTTTTTCTTCGGATAGCTAGTGGGTGAACACGTGTATACTAAGGAAAGAGGCCTTAACACCGCGTTGCGTCTCCTTCTCGTAGCTGAGTCAAGTGAACATACCGATTGAACACAGATACACATGGCGCACCCTTAAATTTATAATTTGCCAAAAATGATTCCTGAGACTCCTCTGACGTATAGACCGGGAAACACAGTCGTTTCTACCGGTTCAGGATAACATTCAGCACCACGATATAGTCGTGAACCCCGAAAATAAAAGATGAGTTTAAAAGTACCCCCTTTCTTTTCCCTTTCCATCCTTAAATCTTTTGCAGCTTCCACAAAAAGAAAGATAACACATGAATCCCGTTTATATATATATATATATATATATATATATATATATATATATATATTAATTATATGATTTGTATACCAATAGTTTGTATAATCTGTCTGAAAGATGAGGCTTAATGTCCAATACTTTGTGTGTTATATTTTTCGGACTTTTGTCCTCATCATTATTGTTGTTAGATGTAACACAACGTTTCGGTTACTGTATCCTACGGCCTTCTTCAGGTGTCCCTTATTTATCTGGTATAGAAAAGATTTAACCTGGAAAATCAGTTTTAAGTTTGACGTCATTATTTGAATAACATCTTCATATTTCTTGAACGTCTTGTTTGATGAACAAGGAAACTTTTAAAATGATTGGCCAGGTTGAACCATTTCCATACCCAGATGAACAAGGAACATCTGAGGAAGGCCGGAGGGTACAGCGACCGAAACGTAGTGTTACAACTAACAAAAATAAGATAAGGACAACAGTATAAAAACTCACACACAAAAGGGTTTGTAGTTAACCATATTTACCAACCCCTCCGCTTGGGCAGGATATGACACAAGGTCAATTTTTAAGCGGAGTTTAACAGGTTTGAATTCAGAGTATTCCTTCTCCTAGACTAGTTGCCTCACCAAGGCTGAAGAACTTAGTCTGTTCTACTATTTACCCATAGCTGGAGGGAGAATAATTGGATTCGTACCTTTCTCAAGGGTATTAGTGTTATGTGAAATGCAATCAGTCTCGTCCAGGATTTGAACTCGTGTCGCCGTGTCCATTGCCTACGACGATAACCATTACACCACGGGCACCTCCAAGGGTTTGTAGTTAACACTATTTTTAAACGAGCATAGTCAAATGGATTCCGGTATTGCTAATTCTGATTATCTTATTTAATCTTAATCCTATATTTTCACACAGCTAAATGGATTCCAGAATAGAAAATAATTGTATATTTCTATTTGACCTATAGATAGGATCCTAACAATTACAAACACTTCGTGTAATATAATTCAGGGGTGATTTTTTTTTTATTTTAATCATTTTTCATTAATTATATTTTATCTTTTAGTTTGGTTGGGCTTTGAACTATTCGGGTTACGTGTTCAGGTGCATAGCTTTGGGTACAGTTTACGCTCGCGTGCAAAGGATATGACAATCACCATCATCATCATAAACCCAAGACAGGAAATGGGACTGGAGTGTGGATGACGTCATGCCCAGAAGAGATGGGCTGAGAATTAGAGGATTTTAAAAATCACGTCAGTTGAGGATTTGAGATTGGACCATGTAGGCAGACAATTGAGTTCTCTGCCATTGAGTTGAGTTTTCTACCGTTTCGGCGGTGGTTAAGTTTTTCGGGTTCCGACCAGCGAAGATGAGTTGAGATCTAAAACACCACGAGAAGTGCCGAACGTTGAGGGTGTTGTTAGCATAGTATGATTACGAAATACTTTTAAGAAGTGTCTCTCTCCTCGTGTCGAAGAACCGAAGTCAGAAATTAATAAACCGTTCGTACCTGAACAACAGAGTCCGCCATTATTTGTATCTGCATTTGTATATGTACTGTTGTGATTGATTATGATTATAGCTATACAACATTTGGTCAGAGTAGACCTGGGAATAATTGCGAGGAACGGGTACTTCAGATTTCCCAAAGCCTCGCCATTAGATGGTTTGTCATATTCAGGACACACGCTGGAGGGTCCCTACCTTTTTTAGGCGTGTGATCGACGTATACTACTGTCCCAGCCGACTGAAAAGCAAAAGGGGAAACGATGGAAAGTAAAGGAAGAAAATTAAATCACACTGCAATCTATAGATCTGTCGAATCCTAAATATGTCAACCATCTTTCAAACATTGTTTGCATTCTTATCTAATTCTTTGCAAGGTTTTCACGCCAGCGTTAGCTGATGGTCTTTCACTGGAGCCTAAGGGACAGTAAGTCTCCTCAAGTCTTCAGGGCTCTTGTTTGCATTCTGGTCGATTTTAAAAATGTAGCGGTCAGGATGGTCTCGATTTTTCCTCTGATATCCAGTTCATTCAGTCTCTTTTCCGGGTTCTTGAAGATTACTCCAAGGCTGCCGTTTATAATTGATAGCAACGCCATCTTCATGTTCTATGGTTCTGTTTAGCTCGCTGGCAAGATCATAGCATTTGTCTATCTTTTATTTTGACTCTTTTTCGAAATCTTTGGAGACCGTTTCAAGTGCTCCAACTACAACTGGTATCACTGTCACCCTCGTTTTCCACAATCATTTTGTTCTCTAGCAAGATCCAAGTATTCGTCTTTTCTTCTCGCTTTCTTTTATTTTCTCTCTGTGGTTCCCCGGATCGGCAAAATCCACTGGATGACAAGTTCTTTTTTTCTTTTTAATTGACCCAAGGTCTGCTTTTCTGACTGGGATTGAGTAATCCGTTTGTATCTCAAAATTTCAGAGAATTTTATACGACTCATTTGGTAGTATGGTCAAATTTTAGTTTCTTGCACAATTCCTAGTGGATCACCTTTCCCAATCGGTCATACTTAATCTTGTGCTATTATCGTAATTATTATCTTTAGTTTGAAGATAACAGAAAAACTAATCCAAATGGGTGAATTTATTATGATGTAAAGTCGACGTTAACGTTTCGGTTTCAGTAACCATCATCAGGACTTGGATATCAGAATAGTTCACATAGCGATGGATGCTTGCTGAGATAACAGGAGCTAATGAAAAATATACAACAAAAAGATACAAACGTGCACATAGCGTTCTTAATTTAAAAGTGTTAAGAACGTGTTTGGCATGTGGAAATATATTTGAAAATGTTGGATTTCCCAAAGAAACGAGATAAATCCTCCCGTTTATTAAGAAATACGCAAAGACAAGTAAGTTTTCATATATACAGATCGTTTTGAAGTCATCCATGTTAGATGTCGTGTAAGAATGTATTAGTATTTGTTTTTCCGAAAGGACAGTATGAAAATAAATATGGATCAAAATCCAACAGTATGAAGATAGCAGAAAAACATAATCCAATTAGGTGAATTTTTAGCTTCCCTGCTTATTGATTTTAATATTCAATGTTCGACCTTAGTATAAAGCAAATCACTTTGCTCGTTTTAGCCTTTGGCTGTTGGATAAACAAAATGAAAAAAAATGAAATAAAGACAAACTGCTCATGAGGAAATTTTAAAACATCTCACATATAAGATGTTCACAATCGCCCATAAATTAATGACCATGTGCTTGATTAAACTTTGTTTTGCCATTAAATAAATAGACACCTAACAATTTCCGATGGAAAATTAAATTTCTCCAAAATCAAAGTCGGCATTAAATAATCTACAAAGGTTGATATGCCATAAAAAAAACCAACCAACCTAAAGTAAAGATATTAGGATATGTCTTGAGAAACATTCTAGAATCAAAACGGATATTATTTGGTATTATTTACTACCAAGCTCTATGGGATTAAGACTATGTAGCCAACAATAAAATTGCAACGCATTTGTAACCAAAAATACAATTTTATAACCACGCAGAGGGGATGAAGTTATTTTGTCTTCTGTCTACTCATATTTTTGTTTACAGAATTTTAATTATAGTTTTGTTGTAAATAATAACTAATAATATCCGTTCTGATTATATAATGTTCCACCAGTCCCGGGGATTTAACATTTGGTCGTGATCCGTGGATAGACATGCATAATATCAGAAATTTTAAGAGAAGAGTTTAAGTAGGGCTTTTTGGAATACGTGGTGTTAGTGGACATTTTTCCCTTTCTCTTTTTAATCAACAGGCAGAAATCAAATAATTCAATCAAGTAATATGGATAGGTGTTTCCGACAACATCGCTCATAAATAAGTGACCATGTACCAGACTAAGTTTTCAAAAATGTATCGTCTATAAATAAAGGGGGTTTCACAATTTTTAGAAAAAAGCTGCCACCTCTCAAATTTTTTATAGTGACTTTGTGCGCTTTCTATTTTAAGATTACTGCAAGAAACTATTCAATATCTATATATTTCACTAAATGTTGCGAAATCATGCCATGAACGATGAAGCCGAACATCTTTTGTGTCAAACTAAGTTAGGAAACTAAGTCTTAGAAGATCACTACAAGGCATCATGAAGTTCAGTTTAGCAAACTCATGTTTTAGACAATAAAGCAGATCTTTTGTGTGAAAAGAATATTACGAAACTAAGTCTTTTAAGATTAGTCAAGCAAGATATATCAGGCTGTTCAATTTAGCAAACTCCTGCTTTAGACGACAGGGCAGAAAATCTTTCGTGTAAAAAATATTACGAAACTAAGTCTTTTAAGATTAGTCAAGCAAGATATATCAGGCTGTTCAATTTAGCAAACTCATGTTTTAGACAATAAAGCAGATCTTTTGTGTGAAAAGAATATTACGAAACTAAGTCTTTTAAGATTAGTCAAGCAAGATATATCAGGCTGTTCAATTTAGCAAACTCCTGCTTTAGACGACAGGGCAGAAAATCTTTCGTGTAAAAAATATTACGAAACTAAGTCTTTTAAGATTAGTCAAGCAAGATATATCAGGCTGTTCAATTTAGCAGACTCCTGCTTTGGACAATAAAGCAGATCTCTTGTGTGAAAAGAATATTACGAAACTAAGTCTTTTAAGATTAGTCAAGCAAGATATATCAGGCTGTTCAATTTAGCAAACTCCTGCTTTGGACAATAAAGCAGATCTTTTGTGTGAAAAGAATATTACGAAACTAAGTCTTTTAAGATTAGTCAAGCAAGATATATCAGGCTGTTCAATTTAGCAAACTCCTGCTTTAGACAATAAAGCAGATCTTTTGTGTGAAAAGAATATTACGAAACTAAGTCTTTTAAGATTAGTCAAGCAAGATATATCAGGCTGTTCAATTTAGCAAACTCCTGCTTTGGACAATAAAGCAGATCTTTTGTGTGAAAAGAATATTACGAAACTAAGTCTTTTAAGATTAGTCAAGCAAGATATATCAGGCTGTTCAATTTAGCAAACTCCTGCTTTAGACAATAAAGCAGATCTTTTGTGTGAAAAGAATATGACGAAACTAAGTCTTTTAAGATTAGTGAAGCAAGATATATCAGGCTGTTCAATTTAGCAAACTCCTGCTTTAGACAATAAAGCAGATCTTTTGTGTGAAAAGAATATTACGAAACTAAGTCTTTTAAGATTAGTCAAGCAAGATATATCAGGCTGTTCAATTTAGCAAACTCCTGCTTTAGACAATAAAGCAGATCTTTTGTGTGAAAAGAATATTACGAAACTAAGTCTTTTAAGATTAGTCAAGCAAGATATATCAGGCTGTTCAATTTAGCAAACTCCTGCTTTAGACGACAGGGCAGAAAATCTTTCGTGTAAAAAATATTACGAAACTAAGTCTTTTAAGATTAGTCAAGCAAGATATATCAGGCTGTTCAATTTAGCAAACTCCTGCTTTAGACAATAAAGCAGATCTTTTGTGTGAAAAGAATATTACGAAACTAAGTCTTTTAAGATTAGTCAAGCAAGATATATCAGGCTGTTCAATTTAGCAAACTCCTGCTTTAGACGACAGGGCAGAAAATCTTTCGTGTAAAAAATATTACGAAACTAAGTCTTTTAAGATTAGTGAAGCAAGATATATCAGGCTGTTCAATTTAGCAAACTCCTGCTTTAGACAATAAAGCAGATCTTTTGTGTGAAAAGAATATTACGAAACTAAGTCTTTTAAGATTAGTCAAGCAAGATATATCAGGCTGTTCAATTTAGCAAACTCCTGCTTTAGACGACAGGGCAGAAAATCTTTCGTGTAAAAAATATTACGAAACTAAGTCTTTTAAGATTAGTCAAGCAAGATATATCAGGCTGTTCAATTTAGCAAACTCATGTTTTAGACAATAAAGCAGATCTTTTGTGTGAAAAGAATATTACGAAACTAAGTCTTTTAAGATTAGTCAAGCAAGATATATCAGGCTGTTCAATTTAGCAAACTCCTGCTTTAGACGACAGGGCAGAAAATCTTTCGTGTAAAAAATATTACGAAACTAAGTCTTTTAAGATTAGTCAAGCAAGATATATCAGGCTGTTCAATTTAGCAGACTCCTGCTTTGGACAATAAAGCAGATCTTTTGTGTGAAAAGAATATTACGAAACTAAGTCTTTTAAGATTAGTCAAGCAAGATATATCAGGCTGTTCAATTTAGCAAACTCCTGCTTTAGACAATAAAGCAGATCTTTTGTGTGAAAAGAATATGACGAAACTAAGTCTTTTAAGATTAGTCAAGCAAGATATATCAGGCTGTTCAATTTAGCAAACTCCTGCTTTAGACAATAAAGCAGATCTTTTGTGTGAAAAGAATATGACGAAACTAAGTCTTTTAAGATTAGTGAAGCAAGATATATCAGGCTGTTCAATTTAGCAAACTCCTGCTTTAGACGACAGGGCAGAAAATCTTTCGTGTAAAAAATATTACGAAACTAAGTCTTTTAAGATTAGTCAAGCAAGATATATCAGGCTGTTCAATTTAGCAAACTCCTGCTTTAGACGACAGGGCAGAAAATCTTTCGTGTAAAAAATATTACGAAACTAAGTCTTTTAAGATTAGTGAAGCAAGATATATCAGGCTGTTCAATTTAGCAGACTCCTGCTTTGGACAATAAAGCAGATCTTTTGTGTGAAAAGAATATTACGAAACTAAGTCTTTTAAGATTAGTCAAGCAAGATATATCAGGCTGTTCAATTTAGCAAACTCATGGTTTGGACAATAAAGCAGATCTTTTGTGTGAAAAGAATATTACGAAACTAAGTCTTTTAAGATTAGTCAAGCAAGATATATCAGGCTGTTCAATTTAGCAAACTCCTGCTTTAGACAATAAAGCAGATCTTTTGTGTGAAAAGAATATGACGAAACTAAGTCTTTTAAGATTAGTGAAGCAAGATATATCAGGCTGTTCAATTTAGCAAACTCCTGCTTTAGACGACAGGGCAGAAAATCTTTCGTGTAAAAAATATTACGAAACTAAGTCTTTTAAGATTAGTCAAGCAAGATATATCAGGCTGTTCAATTTAGCAAACTCCTGCTTTAGACGACAGGGCAGAAAATCTTTCGTGTAAAAAATATTACGAAACTAAGTCTTTTAAGATTAGTGAAGCAAGATATATCAGGCTGTTCAATTTAGCAGACTCCTGCTTTGGACAATAAAGCAGATCTTTTGTGTGAAAAGAATATTACGAAACTAAGTCTTTTAAGATTAGTCAAGCAAGATATATCAGGCTGTTCAATTTAGCAAACTCATGGTTTGGACAATAAAGCAGATCTTTTGTGTGAAAAGAATATTACGAAACTAAGTCTTTTAAGATTAGTCAAGCAAGATATATCAGGCTGTTCAATTTAGCAAACTCCTGCTTTAGACAATAAAGCAGATCTTTTGTGTGAAAAGAATATGACGAAACTAAGTCTTTTAAGATTAGTCAAGCAAGATATATCAGGCTGTTCAATTTAGCAAACTCCTGCTTTAGACGACAGGGCAGAAAATCTTTCGTGTAAAAAATATTACGAAACTAAGTCTTTTAAGATTAGTCAAGCAAGATATATCAGGCTGTTCAATTTAGCAAACTCCTGCTTTAGACAATAAAGCAGATCTTTTGTGTGAAAAGAATATTACGAAACTAAGTCTTTTAAGATTAGTCAAGCAAGATATATCAGGCTGTTCAATTTAGCAAACTCCTGCTTTAGACGACAGGGCAGAAAATCTTTCGTGTAAAAAATATTACGAAACTAAGTCTTTTAAGATTAGTGAAGCAAGATATATCAGGCTGTTCAATTTAGCAAACTCCTGCTTTAGACAATAAAGCAGATCTTTTGTGTGAAAAGAATATTACGAAACTAAGTCTTTTAAGATTAGTCAAGCAAGATATATCAGGCTGTTCAATTTAGCAAACTCCTGCTTTAGACGACAGGGCAGAAAATCTTTCGTGTAAAAAATATTACGAAACTAAGTCTTTTAAGATTAGTCAAGCAAGATATATCAGGCTGTTCAATTTAGCAAACTCCTGCTTTAGACGACAGGGCAGAAAATCTTTCGTGTAAAAAATATTACGAAACTAAGTCTTTTAAGATTAGTCAAGCAAGATATATCAGGCTGTTCAATTTAGCAAACTCCTGCTTTAGACGACAGGGCAGAAAATCTTTCGTGTAAAAAATATTACGAAACTAAGTCTTTTAAGATTAGTCAAGCAAGATATATCAGGCTGTTCAATTTAGCAAACTCCTGCTTTAGACGATAGAGCGGAAGATCTTTTGTGAGAAAGGAATATTACAAAAATAAGTCTTTTAAGACTGGTCAAGGAAGATACATAATGCAGTTCAATTTTGCAAACTCATGTTTTAGACGATTGAGCAGAAAAATCTTTGTATGAAAAGATTATTACGAAACTCTTTTAAGATTAGTCAATCGAGAAGTTCAATTTAGTAAATCTTTTGTGTAAAAAAATATTTTGAAATTAAGTCAGTCAATATTGTTTTGGCAAGATACACAAAGGAGTTAAATTTCAACACATTTCTAATCAGGGGTCGGATTTTTCATATTGTCAAGAACTTTGAAGCTCATGGCACCTGTTAAAATTTCAGAGGAAATGGTTTCTTTATTATCTGGGCCTCTGATAACAATGCGAACACCCAAGAACTCTGGAGTCAGACTAATTCAACTGAACAGCGGACATCTGGATCATGTACTCTTAAGGTCCTCTTTGACATTCTTTATTCATGTTTGAGACTTAATGATTGCAGATCGTTCGGTTCGTTTTCTTTGTTTTATGGCATATCAACCTTTGTAGGTTATTTAATGCCAAAGCTATTCTCCTAGAGGAACAGTAGTGGTACTATTTAACCCATAGCTGGGAGGATAAGGGGGTTCATACCTTTCCCAAGGGTATTTGCTCGAAAGTGAATGTAATAGCGCGACTGGAGTACGAACTCACGTACTACGATTCCGCAGTCCATCGCTTTAACCATTACACCACGAGGACACCCCCGATTGCAGATCGTAAAATTTTTATCCTTTTTGCTTTCAACAAATGTCATTTTCATTACTCTATCATCTTTGGGGCTTGATTTGAACCCGATCAAATTGTGACACAATCTCAAGTAAATCCCAAACAATTTTTGCAAAAAAAAATGAATTTTCATCTGACTTGAAAGTATTATTTCCCAATTGTTTATGCCTAACGTAAATGAAAATGATTTATTTTTCTCTTCAAAGTTTGCTTTTGAGACCTGGGTATATTTAGGGGTTGGTATCTGTAAGCGGAAACTGAGTCATTGGCCTATTGAGTAGAGTGTTCTCGAATGGTCTCAGGGACCGGGGTTCAATTCCAGGGCGAGTCATACGAAAGACTTAAAAATTGGTACTTGATGCCGCCTTGCTTAACACTCAGCATCATAAGGTAAAGTTGAGCAATCAAGCGAATGGAGTAGCGACCTCCCCTACACCTCAGTGTAGTAGCGATTGAAAAGGGAGCCTTCGGGTCACTCTCGACTAACGTCGCCAACTTTACTTTTTACTTATGTGTAATTGATTCACATTATAGTCGCAAACCTCAAAAATAATATTGTTCATTTTTGTATAATTTAGATTTAGTTTGGTTTCGGTTTCTTTGTTCAATGGCATATCAACCTTTGTAGGTTATTTAATGCCAAAGCCATTCTCCTAGAAGAACAGTAGTGGTACTATTTAACCCATAGCTGGGAGGATAAGGAGGTTCATACCTTTCCCAAGAGTATTTGCCTGAAAGTGAACGTAATAGCGCGACTGGAATACGAACTCGCTTACTACGATTCCACAGTCCATCGCTTTAACCATTACGCCACGAGGATACCCCCCCATAACTTTAGAATAAATATATGAAAAATGTAATTCGATTTGATAATTTATAAAAACTTTATGTAAATGAAAATGTGCAAATTTGACAGGGTTTATATGGAAAATACATTGATTCCTGAATTTAATTAATCAGGTCAGGGCAGAAAAGCAAATTTTCTAGGGAATAATAACAAGTTTCTATACATAAGCAATGAAGAAATTACATATACTATCCAAGAACAAAATTTCTTTTACATAGTGTTATCAAGGGCAGAAAAGCAAAGTCCAAGGGAATATTTTTTTTTCTTTTACAACATAACTAATTAAGAAATAATACATACTATCAAGGAACAATGAAATGCAGGTGAGTTGCTCCGAAAATATTGCCTTCTATTGGCTTTGAGGGAATGCACAACGGATACAAGGACCACATCAACAAGTTTAGCTAATTTTTTTTTTTTAATATGGATTTTTGTGAACAAGTCTAACCTCTACTGCCACACCACCAAGATCCGCTCATGAGGTTGTGAGTCAAAAGATTGAAACGGAAGCCCTTTTCTGTCGCTGCAAACATCTTCCGAGTATGACATTCAGGTGCTTGGTGATCGAAAATGTCTAACCAATGATGTTGACTGTAAAGAAAAAAATAAAGTTTTAAAGCTAAAAAAAACTTGTTCTATCCAACGTTATTATTATGCTTACTGTATCTGTAGCAATTTCCAATCTAATAAATAGGAGGCATTACTTTCGGAACGACCCTCTTAAGATCCTAGCATAAAGAACTATCGAAAAGGCATAGCCAATGATGGTGACGATTTAGAAAAGTGATGTTTTCTAGCAGAAAACTTGCTCTATCCAACTATATTGTAATGTTCCATGCATATGTAAGTTCGGTGGGGGAAAAAGACATAAGCTTTACTTTCGGATCGTCCTTCGCAGAAAAATTGATTCGAACTGATGTTGAGGAAGAGAGAGAGAGGGAGTAGAGAAAAAGAGAGAGGGGGGAGTTGAGAAAAAGAGGGAGAGAGGGGGAGTTGAGAAAAAGAGAGAGAAAGAGGGAGTTGAGAAAAAGAGAGAGAGAGGGAGTAGAGAAAAAGAGAGAGAGGGGGAGTAGAGAAAAAGAGAGAGAGAGGGAGTAGAGAAAAAGAGAGAGAAAGAGGGAGTAGAGAAAAAGAGATAGAGAGGGAGTAGAGAAAAAGAGAGAGAGGGAGGGGGAGTTGAGAAAACGAGAGAGAGGGGAGTAGAGAAAAAGAGAGAGAGAGGGAGTTGAGAAAAAGAGAGAGAGAGGGAGTAGAGAAAAAGAGAGAGAGGGGGAGTTGAGAAAAAGTGAGAGAGAGAGGGAGTAGAGAAAAAGAGAGAGAGAGGGAGTAAAGAAAAAGAGAGAGAGAGGAAGTATAGAAAAAGAGAGAGAGAGAGGGAGTAAAGAAAAAGAGAGAGAGAGAGACTAGAGAAAAAAAGAGAGAGAGGGAGTAACAGAGAGATAGAAGGTAGACAGTAGGGGGGTTGAGAGACAAAGAAGCAGGGAAAGGTCATTTTTAACTGAAAACTTGCTCTATGATTGTGCTTCATGAATCTGTTATAGTTTTCAGGGAAATAAATAGTGGGGCACTTTTCAAAGCGTTTCCAATACTTTATCAACAACTTTACAAAAGTCACATTTGCAATATGATGCAGGGTAAATATATCTAAGACTTATTCCTCACGTTTTAAAAGAACTTGTCCTATGAGAATTTTACAGAACAATATCTGTAAAAAATGCCACTTAATCAAGATAACATATTGCAAATATATATATATATATATATATATATGTGTGTGTGTGTGTGTGTGTGTGTGTGTGTGTGTGTGTGTGTGTGTGATTGCATTTTGTTCTTGTTTCTGAAAAAAAAGAAAGTTCCTTTAATGTATAAAAAAAAAAGAAAAAAGAAATGTAATCGTAATTGTTAGAACTGGAATTCATCCTCGTTAAATCTCTTCCCTGTGGCGCCGACTAGCGGATTATATAAAGAACGAGATAAGATCTTTTTGATTAAAACGGTCGGAATAAGCAGAAAACACTTGGGCTGTCATCTCCATCGTAAAAACCAAGAAAAATTAACATGTTTGTAACTTTTTTCAAAGTGAAGATCTCATTTGCACGAGGTCTGATCAGAAAAGAAATATTAGCGGCACCAATAGTAGCGATGGTTTATGTTAATTTGCTTAACGGCATATCGAATTGTTATGGGTTATTTAATGCCGAAATTTGATTCATTTCTAAACGTTTGATTATAATCATAGCTATATTTGTCCCTTATCATGTTTATTTCATTGAATTTATCATTCTCTCTCTCTCTATATATATATATATATATATATATTTTATATCAAGTAAAATTGGAGACCGTCGTCGAGGGCGACCCGAAAGCTTAATAGCAACTACACCAAGATGTAGGGGAGGACGCTACTCCTTACGCTGGATTGCTCCACTTTACCCTTGATCCGTACCTTATAATGCTGAGTGTTAAGCAAGGCGGCATCAAATGCCATTTTTGAGTCTTTAATATGACTCGACCTGGAATTGAAACCCGCTCTCCCGGGCCATTGGCGAACACTCTCCTCAATAGGTCATTCATCCCATATCCTTTATTTCTAAGACAATGACTATTATGCCAAATTCTTCCAAATTAGTTTAGGGTGATGGTTATCGCCGATGTAAATTAACACAGCGATCTGTGTTCAAGTCCTGAACAAGGCAGTTTGTGTTTCCATTCGAGCTCATATTTTTTGAGAAATGCGTGAATCTATCTGTTCTTCTAAACACCTAGCTGTGGATAAAAATAATTGGGCAGACTGGATTCTTTAACCATTATAAGGGAACCACTCAAGAAAAAGCAAAACTTAAAATATATATATGTGTGCGTGTGTATGTAACTAGCTCAGTCTTTTCAAATCTATATATATATATATATAGAGAGAGATAGATCGATATATATATATATATATGTGTGTGTGTGTGTGTGTGTGTGTGTGTCTGTGGCTAGCTCAGTATGTTCACACCTATCTATCTATAGATAGATACACAGATGGATAGATAGCTTAGTTTGTTCATATCCATCTATCTATTTGGCAAAAATAGTTAATTCTTTATCTATGCGCATGTTGGCATCGCGAAAAACTGACCTTGTGCCACATCCAATATTTGGCAGAATGATTGGGCAAATACATACATGTAGAATTTTAGTAAGGAAGAAATTGTTTGATTAAATAAGCTGATGAATTATTCGTATTTTGCTAAGGGCTCGGTTTGTGTTTTTTAATATTGTTCTCGCATGACGAACAAAGAGCACTCCACGATAATTTAAATATGGTCGTCTTTCGAAGATCAAAGAATATAGGGAGAGAGACGATACCATGAAATTGAGTTTGAAGAATATAAGGGTCATTGTTAAAATAATTTCTGGGCGTTTCATTTTAAACCGTAATTTTCAGATACTGATTTGTTTTTATGTACTTTGGTAATGTTTATATTTTCATTTGTCAGGTTTTTAAATTTTTCTCTATCGACTCTCTGTTACTAGGAAGGACATTTTAGCGTCTACTTTAGTTTTTTTTTTTAAAATAGTTCTTTCATACAGCTTGCGTTGTATGTTTCTCTAGTAGTGGCCATATGAATGCATTCAATGAGAACATGTTTCATTGTTTATGCAATCTGACATGCATTACACATTGATCACTGCGCTTCTTTATGCAAGAAGGAAGATGTAATCCTTTTCCTGAAGCTTTGCTACTTTTCTCCTAATAAAAGCTTGACTTCTCGGAATTTGTTATCAGTATTGTTGCAGCTGCAATGCTACCTTTGTTGTGGTATATATTTGTTTATTTTGATTTTTAAGTCCGTTATGAAATCTTAAAAATTTTTTCAGGGATCATACTCAAGGCAGATATTTGTCTCTGCCTCCCACAAGACAGGACTTGACATAGGGTCAATGACCTGAAGATTGATGATAGTGGGGATTAAGGGAAGGGAAGGTCGGGCACGAGCCAAGGCTCGAGCTCTGCTGGACTATACTGGTCATCGGCCCACTTAGTGCAATGTGGGTCTTATGAGCCGAGCTGGACTTGAACCCAAATCTGGGTCCCGGCAGATAAGGGACCATACACAAGGCAGATTTAATCACTTTATCAACTTGCTCATTTTCACTGACAGACTGTTTCGTTGTATCACATCTCTTCATCGTGGCTAGACACGCGAGATCTTTCAAGCTGGGATCGAAACGTGGCTGATTTTACGTCTGTCTGATTTCTTTCCTCTGAGCTTAGAGACCTGAGGAGACTTGCACTCTCTCAGACTCCAGTGTAAGACTACAGGATGGAACGATAAAATTGTCGTCATAAAGAAAACAACACTACAGCTTTATTTTAAAACTTTTATTGAAAAAATCAATTCAGGTAACTTTATTATGTTGTAGAGCTGTCATCTATTCAATGTAGCCGCCTCGATACGGATCCGGAACTGGGAGCACGCCTTTTCCACAAGCGCCGGCGGGAGCTCGGCGAATACTCGGCGGATGGCGGCGATCAGACTGGTTTTGGTGTTGTGGGAGGTCATGTTGGTGATATTCTCGATCAAACGAAGTAGTCGAGCGGGTTCAGGTCGGGAGAGGAGGGGGCCAGTGATAGAAGGGTACAAAGTCATAGCACTCCTTCTGAAGCCAAGCCTTGGTCTCTTTGGACTTGTGGGCCGGCGTCAAGTCCTGCTGCTACACCCACAGTCTGCCACCGGCCCCCTGATTGCACCAGGGGATCACCACACTCTTCAGCACATCTAGTAGACTTTGGTGTTGACTTTCAAGCCGACTTTGAAGATGTGAGGTGGCATGATGTGGCCCTCACTTGTAACCACACCAAAAACCATAACCGTAGCCGGAAACTTTGTTTTCACCAGCCTGGGAACGTCCCTGTTATTCTTGGCAATCCAGCGATGACAATGTCAATGGTTCTGTTGTCATAACTTGGATCGGTAGAGAGCATGTGTTATACAGCGGTGCATCTCCGATCTCACTCGTTGAACATTGTGTCACTTTCAGACATGATAGAAGGCTCCTATCGCTCTTGGGATTTGTTCACAACTGGCCAACTAGTAGATGGTCAGCAACAAAAAAAGAAAACTGGTTTTCATTAAACGGAAATGGAATCATGTCGTCTTTTCTAGGGCGACAATTTTATCGTTCCACCCTGTACTTGCTGACGCTGGTGTGAAAAACAATCAAAGAATGAAATAAAGCGAATGCCGCAAACTAGAAAAAAAAGGAGTTCGAAATTAGGCTCGACTGGGTTCGGAAGATGTTCTATTGTGAATTGCGTAAGAGATTAACATTTGACCATACGACGAAACCAGAAACTGTTCAACAGAATGAGATGCAGGAGATATTCTGGAATTTTGCGATATAAACGAATCACCCAGTTCCGACACAAAAAGAAATAAGAAAAAAATCAGATGTTGAGAAAAGCACTTGTCATCAAATGGATTTCATCGTTACAGTAGAATGAATACAGATTGAAAATAAAAGAAATCGAAAAAATTGACGAACACTTGGTCCTTGCCGGAGAATTAAAAGAAAACGTGAATCATGAGGGAGACAGTGCACTTGGAACGGTCCCAAAAGGCTTCGAAAAAAAGACAGGAGGAACGGAAAATTATATCAAGAGTAAAAAGCATACAGACCACAGTATTATTAAGATCGGCTAAAATACCGAGAAGAGTCTTGGAGATCTGAGAAAACTTGCTGTAACTTAATCTCGAGTAAAATACCACCTGCTAATGCTAGTGTAAAAAATTTGAAAGGTTTGGTTTGGTTAGTGCTTTTTTTATAGCATACCATCATCATCATCATCATGTCGTGCTGGTAGCACGGATATTCCCGACCCTCTCTCGCCACTTTTCCCTGTCGTTCATCGCCTCAGGCAGGTCTTCTGGACAACATCCCGTATCCTCACATAGTTGCTGAATGTATGTTCGTGCTGGTCGTCCTGCTTTTGCACGGCCATGTGTGGGGGTCCACAAGATTACATCACTTATGAGTTCGTCCCTGCTTCTCCAGCAGTGTCCTGCATGTCTGGCTCGTCTAACTTCAATAGTTTTCGTGATAGGAGGCAAGTGGCCGTACAGTTGGTGTCTTGTGGGGTGTTGCCGCCAGGACTTGTTCAAGATTGCTCGCAGCATTCTTGCGTAATTGCCGTCTAGCTTCTTCTCCAGTCGTTTGGTTAGAGTCCATGTAGTGCATCCATATAGCAGTATCGATGCGACCGCTGCCTGGAAGAAACTGCGTTTCATTTTATCGGTTAGGTCTGATTTCCATTGCAACTCCTATTTAAACACACACACACACACACACACACACACACACACACATATATATATATATATATATATATATATATATATAATTTCTAAGTCAAATGACGATAGGTAATATTATTCTTAAACGTGCCAGAACTCACTTTTTGTACCCAGTTAAAGAGTTTCAAGTATTCCCATCTAAAAGTACGATTTTTATTTCGTATTATTTATTTGTTTGCATACACTTAAATGATTTTAAGTATTGCTATCTTACACAAATAATTATATTTAATATTAATCATTTGTTTGCACACAGTTAAATGGTTTTAAGTCCTGTCATTTAATACATTCGGAGTGGACTTGAGAGACATGATAATAAAAGGGTATTCCACGTTCCCAAAAGCTCCTGGACTGCAGTCTCACCATCAGATGGTTTAGTGTCATACTTAGGACACTCATTCGGGATGGAGGAGGTCTTACCTCACTACAACCCTAGCAGACAGGGAAAACTCGAAAGGAGTATAATAAGGACTGAAAATAAAAACAGAGGCCTCATCATTACGATTCGTGAGTAGACTCAAATTTTCACAAGATTGGCGGATATCAGTAAATATCTCCAGATCAAGTCGACAGATTGTTTGTTTTTAACGGCATGTCAACTCGTCTAGTTTTCTTTTGTACCAAAAAGTTAGGAAATAATTTTCATTGTATATTCAGATTGAAATTTTTGGTCTCGTCGTTACTTAAATTTTTTAATTCATTTATTTATTGCTCACAAATGAATAACTTTTAAACAGATGTATTTGACCCTTTAGATAGGAACCTTACAGACATAGCCTCTCCTAGTCAGAGTGGACTCTGGACAAATTGCAATGAAGAGGTACTCCTCACTCTTCAAATATCTAGAAGGGTAGCCTCAACATCAGGTGCAGTTTAATGTCCTACACAAGGCATTATTGTATATCAGAATTTCCATATTCAAAAGACAGAGGATATATTTAAGTCGTGAGAGATCTTGAAAACAAATATCAGAAGTTAAATGGACTGAGTGGGGAACGTGATCCTCTGGGATTTGAGCAAGAAATTGAAACTTGACCAACCCAACCCCGAATCCGTCCTAGAGAACTAGATACATAAATTTCTTTGGGATTTTGAGGTATGAATTATCATTATCTCTCTTTTATTATTATTACCATTCCTGATTTATTATTATTTACCACAGGGTAAAACTGAAAGAAAGCGAAAAGAGTGATGAGTACCTAGATCTTGCCAGAGAACTTGAAAAAAAACTATGGAATATAAAAGTAACGGTGATACCAATTGTAATAGGCGCACTCGCTACAATCACCAAAAGATTGGTACAGTGACTGGAGGACTTGGAAATAAGAGAGCAAGTGGAGACTGTCTAAAATACAACATTATTGAAATCGTCTAGAATACTGAGAAGAGTCCTGGAGACTTGAGGAAACTTGCTGTCACTCAGACTACAATGAAAAATCATCAGCTACGCTGATATATAAATAACTCTCATAATAGTAAAATAATAATAATCATAATAATAACAAAAAAAATAGAAATAAAAGAAGCTTCTTTTCTCTTGCTTTCCAAACTGACAAAAAAAGGGGGGCAATTGTCTAAAATACAACATTATTGAAATCGTCTAGAATACTGAGAAGAGTCCTGAAGACTTGAGGAAACTTGCTGTCACTCAGACTACAATGAAAAATCATCAGCTACGCTGATATATAAATAACTCTCATAATAGTAAAATAATAATAATCATAATAATAACAACAAAAATAGAAATAAAAGAAGCTTCTTTTCTCTTGCTTTCCAAACTGACAAAAAAAGGGGGGCAATAGACCTTGTATAGTGGTTAAGGACTATAAAAGAAAACACCAAAGAGTACAATAAAACGAGTAAAAACAGAGAGCTTGAAATAGAAATTTTTAAAAAATAAGGCACCTTAAAACTACCACATTGTCATTAATAATGGAAGCCCTGGGTATGATCAGGAAATGGAGATATAAACACATTAACAAGATAAACATGCAAACCCTGCCAATTGGAACGACAACAAAAATTGCACTTAACGGAACTGATCAACTCCTTAGGAGAGTTCTATCGATGTGATAGAAAAATGTCACCCAAAAGAGGCAACCAAAATGCATTATATATATATATATATATATAATTACCATCTCCCCACACCCAGGGTGTTAGGTAAGGACCCGGTGATGGATTGTAGGAAACCAAAAGTAGAGCTCAAAAATTTAATAATAATAATAATAATAATAATAAAGCAGTTTCAAATAAAATTCTTTTTAATTTTCTTTTCAAATTAAATTGGATGTACTTATTTGGAAAAAAAAATCTTTTTATGAGCCCCGATTCTCCTTCCTGGTGGGATTGCACAGACGATCAATATTTTTCATTAATTGTTTATTTAATTAACTTCATCTGTAAATTAAAAACATCTAATTTACATATTACGAAACAAAGGTATTTTAATTCTAAGAACAATGTTCATTAACAAAAAGTAATTTACCTGCACTTATAGAAATAAGGTTCAATTACTGATATTTTATCCAATAAAAATATATATATATATATATATATATATATATGTGTGTGTGTGTGTGTGTGTGTGTATGTATCTTAAACTATACACATATATATATATATATAGTTTAATATATATAACGAAATGTATATATACTTTAAGAAAAAAAGGATATATATATATATATATATATACGTTAAGTAATAAGGACTACATATATAAATAAATACATGCATATATATATATATATATAGTCCTTTTTTTCTTAAAGTACATATACATTTTTTTATATCTTAAACTATATATATATTTATTTATATGAAGAAAAATCTTTATTTATATATATATATATATATATATATATATGTATAGTTTAAGATGGTTTGTTTGTTATTTAATGACAAAATCAACCGTCTTGTGTTATCTAATGCCACATCATCCTTTTAGAACAGTGGTGATAGGATTTAAACCATAGATGGGATGTTAAGGAGGTTCTTACTTTTCCAAAGGGGATTTTTCCGAAAGTGAACGTAATAAGGCAACTGAAGTTTGAACTTGCGTACTACGATTCCGCAGTATATATATATATATATATATATATATATATATATATATTCTTGGAACTATTGTTATATACTCACATAATAAATATGCTTATATACACATGTACATGTTCATGCAGCATCATAACGACACAATAAATAATTAAACAGACGCACAATGATAAAGTCGCAAGAATAAACGACGCACACAGAAAGACGCAGGAAGACTTCTTTATAACATATTTTACCTCACATCTTTATTTGTAAGTTTCGAAAGGGTTGTTCCAAGTTTGCGTGTGAGAGAGAGCTGGAGACCGAACATTACTGAGATATTTTGACCCCAAAGTTATGGCCGTCAGCGTTATGTCTTTCTCGTTCTTCATGGATGCTCAACCGGACCCTGGAGTAAACTCTTCTGTGTGCTGGCTTTCCCTACTACAACGCGTCTACCTCCGTCTTCCACTGTACTGCTTGCCCTCCTTCTCGCCTATCTCCAACTGTCCTCAATTCGTCGGCCTTATATTACCTTCAAACTCCCACGCAGTAATATAGACACGCCTCAACGCCTGCGCAACCTCTTCCGATTTCCAGCGACCGGGATGTTTCACTTCCTTCCGGTGCACCACCTTGAATGGCATTTTTGGCCGGGTCAAAAGGTCAAAACAAAACACTATTTCACTGTGTGCAAATAAATGTATAAGGTTGGATAGAATAATAACTGTTAAATAGTGATTCTTGGAAGTACTTCTCCGTGTGCACACAAATGATTTATATTAAATAGAATTATTCATCTTAGATAGCAATGGCAGAAACCATTCAACTGTGTAGAAACAAAAGTAATATTTAATTATGTTGTCCGTGGTGTAATGGTTATCGTCGTAGGGGAATGGACACGGCGACACGAGTTAAAATCCTGGACGAGACTGATTGCATTTCACATAGCACTAATACCCTTGGGGAAGGTATGAATCCAATTATTCTCCCTCCAGCTATGGGTAAATAGTAGGGCAGACTAGGTTCTTCAGCCTTGGTTAGACAACTAGTCTAGGAGAAGGAAAACTCTGAATTCAAACCTGGTAAACTCCGCTCCAAATCAATTACCTTGTGTCATATCCTGCCCGAGCGGAGGTGTTGGGTAAATATAATTTATGTTCAAATAAATCATTTCTATTTCATTTAGAAATAAAATTACTTAAAAACTATCCTCTCACAAATTATATTTAACTATGTGCAAGCAAATGACTGATGTTAAATTGTTACAGTTATATAGCCATATTTTAAATCATTCAACTCCGTGTGTACCATGGTCATGATATGGCTATGCAAAACGTACATAGAATGTTCATAACATATATAACATAGAACATAGGAATCCCGAAACACGAAAAACACTTACGACTTCTTAGTTCAGGTACGAAACTTTTTATTACCTTTGAGTTTAAAGGTTCTTCGACATAAGAAGAGAGATACACATTCTTTCTATTCTGGCTTTTCCATCTGCCCCCCATCTCGTGCGCCGCCTGTAGCGCGCAAATTCGTCTGGCCTCTGCGAGCTCCGAAAGTCGACCCTTCTCGTTCGGTGTCTAGTTCTCAACTCAAGTGACTTTTTTTCAAAATCCCCAAAATCCACCGCGCCCGCTTCCGGTGCATGACGTCATTCACATCCACTAGTCAACCTTTCTATCTGGGATTTTTATTTTGACATCTCTGAACGACACATCCTCCTCGCGCGCTCGTCAACACCTGTGCTCAAGTTTGCATCTAACTAACCCATGTGCTGAGCCGAAAGGTTCTCAGCCTAACTAAACCCAAAGGCAAGATATATAAAACGAAATCCCTCGGACATTATATTACACGTGTAAACAAATGATTAATAGTAAATAGAAATTCTTGAAACCATTTTACTGTGTACAAACAAATGAGCGCTTGCTCGTTTAAAAATTCTCTAAAAAATAGGCGTTTACGAATAACATCTGTCAATAAACAAGATTTAATCAAAGATAGCATTTATGGGACGACATACCATAAAACCCACCGAACCCGGCCAACCTGAGATAATATACAGGGTGCGGAAGCAAAATTAGGAATGTTCTAATGCAATAATAAGTGACTCTAGTATAAAACAAGATTACTTTTAATTTTAGAAAATAATCAACAAAATAAGAAGACTGACAAAAAATAGTAAAGTTACTCAATATGGCTGCCATTTTTTTTACCTGCAGAGAGGTAACTTCTCTCTCTACCTCCCAAAAATTAGGTTCAGACCATGACACTATATTGCACCTTATGGTGAATCTCTTGTCCTAGATCTCTGGTTAGTGCAGAGTACTCCTTCATTGTAATTATTCCCAAGTCCACTCTGATCCGGAGTGTCAGCACCTGTTAGGGTCTCATCTATTGGCCAAATCGATCATTTAAAAAAAACGTTTATGTTAGATAAGAATACTTGTTATCATATCTCAGTGTGCGAAAATTTTTGTGTTCGATAGAACTACGTCTTAAAAAATACAGTTGAAATAATAACACAAAACATGTTGGTTCCAGCATAAGAGATTTAGGAAATATGGTGTCCGCCTTCATTGCCATCGTCCCTAAGTTCACTTTTACCCGGAGTCGATGCTCCTGCAAGTGCCCTATCTATGGATCAAATAGAACTGTTGTACATTTAGTCCATGGGCAAACAAACGACTGTGTGTAATAACTGATATTTAATTGAATTGTTAGTGATATATATCAAAACTTGGAACGGTTTGACTGTATGTAAATGAATGAATAGAGTTCAATAAGATAATTAGTTTTAAATAATAATACTCGTAACCACTTCACTCAAACCTTAGACCAGCCAAAATGTTGTGCTAAAAAGCTGTCCTATAAGTTGAGGCAGTAAAATACACTGAGTGCACCTCTTCAGAAAGGTAAAACCCTGCAACGAGGTCACCAGTTAGCCATGGTCTGAGGATGAGATCCTAGTGACTGCGCGGCCCTTGACCCGACAACTAAAGTGGTCAAGTGACTTGAGAACTCCACCTTAGCCTTCTGCAGAAGGCCACTTGTTGGCCGTGGGTGGTTAGCCGTATTGCATGAGGGTGAGTTACTGGTAACGAAGCAGTCCTTGACCCGACAAACAAAATAGTCATGTGACTTACGACACTACACCACCAGTCTTGTAGTATGTTGAGTTCCTTAATATCATTAACAAGAATTAATATATCGTCAACATATTTTAAGTATATTAAAGGTTTTTTTAGCGCAGTTAGATATTTCATTTTCAAGGTTGGACATGTAGATATAACTGAAGATTTGGCCCAAGACAGAACCCATAGATACCCCGTCTGTTTGAACGTAAATATTACCAAGGTGGTCGTAGAATCGAACTTCATTAGTGCATGTTAGTATTTTTCGAAGTACATTAGGGTTGATTTTAAGAGGAGAGAGAGATGGGTTGTTATAGATATTATTCATAATTATGTCAATAGCTTCATTGACAGGTACATTAATGAATATTTTTTCTACATCATGTGAAGCTGATATATCATTATTGGATTTAATTGAATATAGAACTTGAATGAATTCATGTGTTGATTTTATGTTATATCTACTAGGCGATTATGGTGTAATAAGTTGTTTTATTGTTTTTTGGGGACAAGCCGCCGCAGGCATTGGCCTCCATGTCAATGCACACAAAACGGAATATATGAGCAATAATCAAACAGGTGACATTACCACACTAGATGGAACCTCTCTTAAACTAGTAGACAAATTCACCTACCTAGGAAGCTGCTTCTCATCAACCGAAAAGGACATCGACACGCGGCTAACGAAGGCATGGACGACTATCGATAGGCTTTCGATCATATGGAAATCAGACCTGAACGATAAAATGAAACGAAGTTTCTTCCAGGCAGCGGTCGTATCGATACTGCTGTATGGATGCACTACTTGGACGCTAACTAATTGGCTGGAGAAGATTACACAAGAATGCTGCGAGCAATATTGAACAAGTCCTGGCGGCAACACTCCACAAGGCACCAACTATACGGTCACCTGCCTCCCATCACGAAAACTATCCAAGTTAGACGAACCAGACATGCAGGTCACTGCTGGAGAAGCAGGGACGTGCTCATAAGTGATGTACTCCTATGGACCCCCACATATGGCCGAACGATAGGGAAAAGTGGCAAGAGAGGGTCAGGGATATCCGTGCCTGCGGCACGACATGATGATGATGATTGTTTTTGTGGCTTCATAAATCGGTGTAGTTATTTGCGATATAAATAGGCACAGAGGAAGATTAGCTTTATGTATTTTCACTGCTCCGTATAGAGAGTCGAGGTTATAATCATGACCGGGGTTCAATCCCAGGTCGAGTCATTCCAAAGACTCAAAAAATGATACTTGATTCCGCCTTGATTAACACTCAGCATTATAAGGTACGGATCAAGGGTAAAATGGATCAATCTAAGGAATAGAATGGCGCCCTCTCCTATACCTCGGTGTAGTTGCAATTGAAACGGGACCATTCAGACCACCATCGACTACGGTCGCCAACTTTACTATAACTACTTATATATATATATATATATATATATATATATATATATATCAAATTCATATTATATGTTATATAATATATATATCATATATACATTATGTATAATATTATATAATATAATCACAAACAATTATTATACTATATATTATTATTCTTTTTATTCACAATGAAAAGACAAAGCAGAAAGCTGATTTCGATTCGCCAATGGTCCAG
>OY757943.1:23815033-23900033 GCA_963585895.1 Sepioteuthis lessoniana
TGCTAGTGTCAATCATAAAAATAGCACAGCCAATTTTAATATTTGTCTCGTATTCATCCTTGGTGTTCTCTCTCCGGCCATGAAGACGGGTGGAGGCAAAGCGGAGATGCTGAGTGTGAACATGAGCAATATGTGACTCGGTAATAATTGTCACGTGTCACCTGTTTGACACTCGAATTGACAAACAGCCTCGTTTTGGTTGTTTACACTATTCCAACCGAATGTATCCGGCGATGACCGAACCTGAGAACCCAATTCTCGCTCGCTGGGAGGAAAACAGGGAGGTGCGAAGAAGACAACAGGAAAGGGCGTTAATAATACCACCACGTGACACCATACGATAGGTGGGTTTGGAGGGGATACCCAGTTTTGTGGGCAATTAAAAAGAAGTCTGTGTCTCTATCCCCCCCCACCTCTCCACACACTTTTTTATTGAACGGATTATAAAAAACAAGAATATGACCATGGATGGATACCTGAAAAAATATAAACAGCAAAAAAAAATGTGTTGTGTCTTTAAGAATATGGTTTGTAAAATAAATGTTTAAACCCGCTGAAATTCACGCATCCATATGCCCGTACGTCCACGCATAACCACACTCGCTCACACACACGCGCTCACATATTTACACACACACACACACACACACACACACACACAAACACACACACACACACACTCTCTTGTTTAATATTATAAATCATATCTCTAAATTTAGTTTATGCAGTCAGCTAGGGCTGTAGAATACACTGACTGCATTTCTACCGAAGGTAACACCCAACCCCGAATGAGTGTCCTGCATATGACATTAAAATATCTGATAGTAATTTCCAGTAATGCTGGAGCTTTGGGGAATGCAGAGTTCCATTTTATTGCCATCGCTCCCAGGTCCACTGTGCCCAAGAATGTTAGCATCTGATAGGGTCCTATTTATGGGTTAAATAGAACTAAGTTGTAAAAGTGACCATTGTCGAGGGTGACCCGAAGGCTCCCTTTTCGATAGCTACTATATCAAGGTGTATGGGAGGGCGCTACTCCTTTCCCTGGATTGCTCCACTTTACCCTTGATCCGTACCTTATAATGCTGAGTGTTAAGCTAGGAGGCATCAAGTACCATTCTTTGAGTCTTTGGAATGACTCGACCTGGGATTGAACCCAGGACTCCAGTGCCCAGTGTACTTATGCTAAATTGAATAGTTTGAAATTGAACTGTTTTTGAAACTGTACTCACGTTAACCTAAATTGTTTGAAATAGAACTGTTTTAGAAACTGTATTCACGTTAAACTGAATTGCTTGAAATAAAACTGTTTTGACATTTTACTGTGTTTAAACAAAAACTATACTTATCTAAACTGAATTGTTTGAATTAGAACTGTTTGACTCAAGTGAATAGATTGAAATAGAAATGTTTTTGACAATTCAACTGTGTACTTGTACTAAACTGAATTATTTTAAATAGAACTATTCATTTGTATAAAAATTGATTTGGCATTAAATAACCTACAATGGTTGATATGCCATAAAACCCAAACAACCAACCAACCAAATCTAAAATGAGTAAAGTTTACCTGACTTCTCGACTAATATACCGCCGAATTAGTTAGACTAACAATATACTGACTGTATCCCTTGCAGATAGGTTAACCCGGCCTGTGTAATATTACGGACGGGCGATATTGTTGAGAACACGCGAGCACATCGGCTGTCATCAATCAGTGAAAATGTCACGAACCTAGCGCGTGTGAGCATAATGACCTGCAGAGTTCAGGCGTGATTTTATTATGACCTTTCACGTGTTTCACTATCGTTTTCACTAGTGTCACCGAACATTCTGGAACCTTCGAATTGTTCCAAAAAAATCTCTATATAAGAAATCAAGTCACGAGATTTTGGGGAGTTCAAGGCAGGTTTCTAAACAGGCGCGTCAGAGGTTCAGGAGACCCCGACCCGTGCATATCCAGCCTGCAACGATACGACTGACAGGAACGTGTCAACAAGCCGACTACCACGATACCAGTCGTCGCCACCAAGAAGAAGAGGGAGGAAGAACGCTATGAAACGAACTTTTCTCCCGGCAACTCGCTGTAGTCCAAGTGAATAAAAACGACTACTATTTTTCTTCCTTAAATTTCGAGTTTGAATGTTTCTTTTCCTGCGGACTCCTTTCCTTCAGACACAACATTTTTGTCCTATGTTGCACCTGGGTATGAAACTAAACTGCATCTGAGGATGGGGCTCCTTTTCTGGAATTCTGTGGAGTGTGGAGTACCCTTTTATTTACTAAGACCCTCAGGTTCACTGAGTAATTATATCCGTCAGGATCTCATGACTTGGTCAAATAGATATATTCAAAAAGTATTCATATTTTTTTTGGTGGGGGGAGTACGCGTGTCGTAATGGCTAACATGCTGAAATGCAACAGCTTAGTAAGCAAGTTCGAACCACAGTCGCGCTATGACACTCACGTTCGAATTAATACCCTTGAGAAAGGTACGAATCCCCTTATCCCCCCCCCCAGCTATGGGTTTAACTTTACCACTAATGTTCTTCAACAAGAATCGCTTTGGCATTAGATAACCTATGAAGATTGATATAACATTAATCCAAATTGCATTCGATATGAATACTGCAAATTATTTTATATTAAGAATAATTACTTGAAGCTATAATTGTTTACTAAGGATTATTTCATTATTATTATTATTTACTCATTACAGTTTTTCACTGAAGTTTGAGTAACAGCAAATGTCCTCAAGTCTCCAGGACTCTTCTCAGTATTCTGGCCGTTCTCGGTATTGTTATAGTTTGGATGGTCTCCACTCGTCCACCAACTTCTAAGTTCTCCAGTTCCTTTAATAATCCTTTAGTTACTGTTCCAAACGCACCAATCACAATTGGTATAATTGTCACCTGCATGTTCCATAGTTTTTCAATTCCCTAGCAAGGTTGAGGTACATATCCTTCTTTTCACATTCTTTCAGTTTTATTCTGTGGTCAGCTGGGACAGCCAAGTCGACAATTTTGCAAGTTCTCTTTTTTTATTATTTTTATTAGTTCTGGTCTTCTGGCCGAGATTAAGTGATCCGTGTGTATGTCAAAGTCCCATAGGAGTTTATGTGTGTTATTTTCAAGACAGGTGCTAGGTTGTGCATATACCATTTGTTGGTATAGTCAAATTTAAATTTCCTTAACATCTCCCTGTGGATCACCTTGCTGACTCAATCGTGTCTAGTCTTAGATTCCTTCTGCACTAATTTTCTGCATTCGCTTATTATGTGAATGTGTTATATTTTGACCTTTTGACCCGGCCAAAAATGCCATTCACGGTGATGCACCGGAAGGAAGTGACACATTCTAATGGCAGTTATGAGAAGAAATCGCGTGGGCGGAAATTGGCTGATGAAATGGGACAAGCTAAAAAATTCCCATGGTACACTCCAGAGTGATGCACCGGAAGAGAGTGACCTATGAACTGCATGACTGTTATTTCCGCTTGATGACGATTAAACATTCGAATTCAAAGATCGAGTGGGCGTCGAACGATTATATAACTCAGTTGAGTTCGACGAGCCAGTTGAATTGAGTTCCGGTTCCGGTTGAGTTCGACGCCCAGGGGGCCAGTGGGGTTGCCAATAGAGTTCCAGACAGTTGGAGAGGGGTGTGGTAGGGAAAGCCACACCCGACCGAGGGGGCCTTCGGGAACCACGATGGAGTTTGGGGTCCAGATAAGATGCTGATAAGATGCAGTAAAGAAAGCCAGCATCCAGCAGAGTGGGCCCTAGTCCTCCGGCTGAGCAGCCCAAGAGAACAAGAAAGACACAACGTGACGGTCATAAAAGTGGGGTCAAAATATTACAGTTTATGTTCGGTCCCCAACTCCCTCTCACACGCAAACCTTGAACAACCCTTTTCGAACCCTTGCAATAAAGTGAGAGGTAAATATTGTTAAAGAAGTTTTCCTGCGTCTTTATCCTGCATGCGTCTTTGTCATTGCGTCTGTCTTTATTATTGTGTCGTTATGATGCTGCATGAACATGCAGATGAGCATGTAACAAATGATGGTTTCATCTCTGTCACAGCAGAGCCTTCATTTGCTATTTTGTTGTGTCTTATCTATTCTCGCTTTGATATATTTGGTTCTTATGGCGTTGTCCTGTGCTGCTATTAGGAGAGATTCGGTTACTCTCTTAAAGTTTCCTTTTCTTAGCCACGTCCTGGTTTTGTCGTGTGAGATGTTGTATATTAGTCGTTTAAAACGTCCTTAGAGTTGCTTTCCTTCCCATTTTTGTTTCCTAGTTATTGTCATTCTGTTGTCGATCGTGTTATCATTATCGTTTCTAATGCCTGTAATGAGCCCTCCATCGTATTTTTGTATATAGTCTTCGAGTTGTTGTCTCGATGCGTCAACGCTGTCTTCAATGCTGACAAGTCCTCTTTTCTTGAAACATATAATCTGTCAACTTCGTCTCTGGTGTGTAATTCCTTATGCATTGTCATTAGTTTTCTTGTTCTTTAGTCTTTGTTTAAGTTCGTATCTGGTCCACTTGAGAAAGGGTCCGGAATATCTAACGAGTGATACAGCCCAGGTATTTATTCCTTTGATAAGGTTTCTGCTGGAGAGTTTTGTCTCGAGTAGTTTTCTAGTTCTCCTGAGATATTCATTTTGAATTTTATTATTATTATTATTATTATTATTATTATTATTATTATTATTATTAACTACTGTACAAATTATTATTATTAGACAGGAATACTTGAAACCATCTAACTGTATGCAAATTATTTGTTTTAAGAATGGTTACTTAAAACTATAATTGTATACTAAGAATTATGGTTGGTTGGTTGGTTGGTTGGTTTTACGTCGTATCAACCCTTTTCGGGTCATTTAATGCCGAATTAAATTTCAAATAATTCAGTTTAGTATAAGTATAGTTACTGCTTACAAACAGTTAAATGTCAAAACATTTCAATTAAATGTGGAAAGTTCTATTTCAAGCAATTCCGTTCAGTATAAGTACACAGTTTAGTTCTATTTGACTCATAGATAGGACCCTATCAAATGCTAGCACTCCGGGACAGAGTGGACCTGAGAGCGATGATAATGAAGGAGTACCCCGCATTCCCCAAAGCTTCAGCATTAATGGAGCCTCACCATCAGATTGTTTAGTGTCGTAATCAGGACACTCATTGGTGGGGTCCTACCCCTCTGCAGAGGCGCAGTCGGTGTATTCTGCATACGCCCCCCACCCCCGCCAGCCGACAGAGCCAGATGATTATGGTTAGTTACTTAAAACCACGTTACAATGATTATGAATAGATATAAATTATTTCTTGAAACCAAATAATTATAAGTATTTCGCCTCAGGTGGTGTAATGGTTAATAAGCTTGACTAACAAACCTTCACGAGAGAGTTCGAATCTCAATGGGTGTCATCCCAATTGAGTTACTCTTGAGCCATATCTAAGCAAAAAAAACCCAGCTTAGTAAATTGGGCGCCTCAGGAGTTGTAATGGTTAGCAAGCTAGATTATCAAACCTTCACGAGTGAATTCGAATCTCATCGGGTTCGTGCTCCATTTATTCGGCCTTGTTCCACACCTAAGCAAAAAAACAGCTTAGTAAATGTATTCGGCGCTTCTGGTATTGTAATGGTTAGCAAGCTAGATAATCAAACCTTCACGAATGAGTTCGAATCTTATCAGGTGCGTGCTCCATTTATTTGGCCTTGTGCCACACCTAAGCAATAAACAGCTTAGTAAATATATTGGGCGCCTCGGGTGTTGTAATGGTTTGTAAGCTTGATAATCAAACCTTCACGTGCGAGTTCGAATCTCATTGGGTACCCCGTTCATTCGGATAAAATCCATATAATTGTGTTTAAATTATTTGTATTAGATAAGAATACTTGAAACCATACAACTGTGTGCAAATTATTTGCATGGGATCCTATTTACCCAACCCCTCCGCTGGGCAGGATATGACACAAGGTCAATTTTTTAAGCGGAGTTGAACAGGTTTCAATTCAGAGTTTTCCTTCTCCTAGACTAGTTGCCTCACCAAGGCTGAAGAACCTAGTCTGCCCTACTATTTACCCATAGCTGGAGAATAATTGGATTCATACCTTTCCGTAGGGTATTAGTGCTATGTGAAATGCAATCAGTCTCGTCCAGGATTTGAACTCGTGTCACTGTGTTCATTTCCTACGACGATAACCATTACACCACGGGCACCTCCCATTATTTGCATGGGATAGGAATACTTGATACCATATAACTGTACGCAAAAAAACTAGCTGAACAACCAACCTTTGGTCAGTTTCTTTATTTAATGGTGTATGAACGTTTGAGGGTTATTTAATGCCAAAACCCTTCTAGAACAGTGGAGGTACAGTTTAACCCGCTGCTAGTAAGAGGATAAGGTTTCATGCCTTTTAAAGAGTATCAATTCGAAAGTGAGCTTAATAGCACGACTGGAGTTCGAACTCATAACGATATTGTAGTTCAGCACGTTAGCCATTTAGCCACGATGACATAATCCCCTACAGACAGAGAAAATTGAATCGTAATAAAAGTTCTCTTATTTCTACAAGATGGCTGGACCTGTCTGGAATACACAGACTTTAGCCTCTGCAGAGGAGTTAGATCTTTCCGAAAGTGTTGTCTTGGGTATGATATATAAACTGCATCTGGTGGCGAGGCTACAGGTCTGTACCTGTGGGAAGAACGGAGTACCCTCTTGTTGTCATTACTCTCAGGTCCACTATGACATAGATTAGTCGGATATCATCTATGAGTCAAATAGATCTGTTTTGGAATTATTTGAACTGGAGGAGATTGTGGTGTGGCTGTGGTAAATGTGATTCATTTGGGCAAACGAGAAACAATCATGGCAATAGGAAATTGAACGCAATTTGGTTTGAAAATAGATAATTTGCGACAAAACAAAAAGAAAATATTTCTTTAATGTTAACTTCTATTTCTTGCGCACAGTTAAATTGTTTCTAGTATTGCTATTGTTTGCACACAGTTAAATTGTTTCAAGTATTGCTATTGTTTGCACACAGTTAAATTGTTTCAAGTACTGCTATTGTTTGCACACGGTTAAATGGTTTCAAGTATTGCTATTGTTTGCACACAGTTAAATTGTTTCAAGTATTGCTATTGTTTGCACACAGTTAAATGGTTTAAAGTATTGCTATCGTTTGCACACAGTTAAATTGTTTCAAGTATTGCTATTGTTTGCATAAAGTTAAATGGTTTCAAGTATTGCTATCGTTTGCACAAAGTTAAATGGTTTCAAGTATTGCTATTGTTTGCACACAGTTAAATGGTTTCAAGTATTGCTATCGTTTGCACACAGTTAAATTGTTTCTAGTATTGCTATTGTTTGCACAGAGTTAAATAGTTTCGAGTATTGCTATTGTTTGCACACAGTTAAATGGTTTCAAGTATTTCCATCAAATATTAATTCAATTAGACATGAATCATTTGTTTGTAGATAGTTTAGTGGTTTCAAATATATTAAATAAACAGTTGTATTTTATCCATAGATGGAACTTTAGCAGTTTCTTCTTCTCCGAGTCAGAGTGTATGTGGGAGTAATGGCAATAAATGGATACTTCACACTCCCCAAAGTTCCAGAAATTGAACCTCAACATCAGATCATTTTGTGTCATAACCAGGACATTCTTTGAGTGGTTTTAACCCTCTGCTGAGAGGCAATCAACATATTCTACCCAACCCCCAGCTGATTAGGCTGAATCAGTAGCTTTTTATCACAACCATTTAGAACCGCTGGTAGCAAGAATATTTTTCAAATTTCATAGAGGAACACTTTTGTTTTTGATTTCTTTGTTTAAGGACATAAAGCCATCCTTGTAGAAGAACAGAAGTGGTGCTATTTAACTCATAACTTGGAGAAATAAGAAAGTTCATATCTTTCCCAAGGGTATTAGTCCAAAAGTGAATGTAATAGAGTGACTAGAGATCGAACTTGCTTACTACGTTTTCGCAGTCTAGCACGTTAGCCACCTCTGAGAATTGGGATTATATGAAAGAAATTTAAGTTGAATAGTATGTATAATTGACAATACATCGTGTTTGAAATTCAAATCCTATCGAGTCTTTTATGCTTCAAGTAACCGGGATACGTTGACGCTAAGTGCAGAAAAATAACGCAGTTACATTGGCTGCATATCCAGTACTTATAATATTAATAGCAACGTTGGAAGTAGAACCGAAAATAACAGTAAAGTAAAGGAAAAACAGCTGAAACGACAACTTATGAACGTGTGCAAGTGGCTTTAAAATGTCAATTGTTATGGCATAGAACAGCCAAACTCTAAGAATCCCTTGTAGCTCGATGTGCCTCAATTGCTCAAGTCGAAATAGCCACAGCATTTCCTTTGTGTTTGATGCATATGAAGAATATATTATAAGGTTGGCTGGTTGGTTGGTTTTACGAAATTTCAAACCTTATTGGGTTATTTTATGTCGAAGTAAGTTATACAATTATGGTCTCCAAATATATACGACACAAAAATATATCTTCGTAATCATTATAAACGGGTGAACACTTCACATTTGGTTGCTATGTCAATATTTTAAGAACAAATGCATCATATTTAGTTGCGTTGTCACTATCTTTAGTGAATTATTTTCAATAGGTACTATTTACCAACCCCTCCGCTCGGGCAGGATAAGACACAAGGTCAATTTTTAAGCGGAGTTTAACAGGTTTGAATTCAGAGTTTTCCTTCTCCTAGACTAGTTGCCTCACCAAGGCTGAAGGACCTAGTCCGTCCTACTATTTACCCATAGCTGGAGGGAGAATAAGGGGGTTCATACCTTTCCCAAGGGTATTTGCCCGAAAGTGAACATAATAGCGCGACTGGAGTACGAACTCGCGTACTACGATTCCGCAGTTCATCGCTTTAACCATTACACCACGAGGACACCCCATTAACAGGTTTCAATTCAGAGTTTTCCTTCTCCTAGACTAGTTGCCTGACCAAGGCTGAAGAACCTAGTCTGTCCTACTATTTACCCATAGCTGGAGGGAGAATAATTGGATTCATACCTTTCCCAAGGGTATTAGTGCTATGTTAAATGCAATCAGTCTCGTCCAGGATTTGAACTCGAGTCACCGTGTTCATTTCCCTACGACGATAACGACTACACCACGGGCACCTCCATTATTATTATTTTCAATAGGTAAATGCTTCTTACTTTGTTGAAATATAAATCTTTTAAGAATCAATGTATAAATAAAAATCAAAACCATTTTAAAATGTCAATCGTTATGGCATAGAGCAGCCAAACTCTAAGAATCCCTTGTAGCTCGATGTGCCTCAATTGCTCAAGTCGAAATAGCCACAGCATTTCCTTTGTGTTTGATGCATATGAAGAATATATTATAAGGTTGGTTGGTTGGTTGGTTTTGCGAAATTATAAACAGGTGAACACTTCATATTTGGTTGCTATGTCAATATTTTAAGAACAAATGCATCATATTTAGCTGCGTTGTCACTATCTTTGGAACCAATTATTCATGAATCTTACTGTCAGTTTCAAAAAATTAAACTTTTTTTTTTACTTTTCTGATATAACAATGTTTTAAGAACTAGTAAATTAATAACACTCCCAATCATTTCAAATAAGTAAACATATCATACTGCGTTAAAATATAAACATTTCAAGAAAATATATTAATAAACCTGACAATCATTTTAAAATACCAAGCACTTCTAACTTTCTTGCAATATTAATGTTTAAAGAGCCAAGGTATTAATTTTCACTATCACTTTAAACAGGTAAATACTTCATATTTAAAAGTAAAACAAATCTTTTAAGAATCAACGTATTAAAATTGTTCACTATCATTTTCAATTGGTAAATGCTTCTTACTTTGTTGAAATACAAATCTTTTAAGAATCAATGTATAAATAAAATCAAAACCATTTTTAACATGTAAAACTTTTATAATTAGTTGCAATATCAACCCTTTAAGAGCAAATGTATTAATAAAGTTTGCGACAACTTTAAACAGATAAACACTTTATATTTAGCTGCAATACCAACGTTTAAAGAACTGATATCTTATTAAAGTTAACGATCATTTTCAACATAGATGCTTTAGACTGAGTGTTGCATATTGACCTTTGACAGAGCCGGATGTTCCAGCTGTGTAAACAAAGTGATTGCAGGACACATCCGTGTAAACTGGATGCATAAATGTAAGCAGCTCCCGTGGGTTGAACCGGTAATTCGTAGTCGTTTTGAATTATATATACAAAGGTACCCACAGAGTAATGGTCAATATCAGTCTTGCAGGCAGAAGAGATACAGTCAGTCACGCAGACTTGCTGCCAGGCGCTCGGTGGGGCAACGGCTCGTAATGGCCCCAGGCCGGGAAGCAGAAGAGGTAAAGATATAAGGCCCTGACGATAACACCATGATATATTCAAGAGAAGAAGATTAGGGTCAATATATGAGTCCAAGTCTTTCAGTTGTCCTCTTCCACCGTCTGTCTCCCTTACACTTGCGTCAGTTCGACCTATTTCGAAGAATAAAGAGAATTACATTTTCATAAAGAAATGCGTTGTTGCGTCTTCAATGTTCCTCTATACAACATTAGTTGAAATATCAATGTTTTAAATGCATTAATAAAATTTACAATCATTTCAGGAAATAAAAGCTTCATACTTCGTTATAATTACATCATTTTCAGAGTCAATATATCAATGAAGTTTGAAATGATTTTTAACATTATCTCAAACAGATATATTTGACCAATAAACAGGAACATGGAATAATGGCAATGAAAGTAGTGGCTCTCCACTCCCAAATTTCCAGAACTGGAACCTCGCTACCAGTTTACAAGAGCCTTTCTCAATTCCTTCTTTACCCCAGTAAAATCCACTACCTCATCTTTTTATCTTATATATATATATATATATATAGTACGGAAGCAAAATTAGGAATATTCTAGTATAATAATAAATGGCTCTATTATTAAACAAGATTAATTTTAATTTTAAAAATCAAATAACAAAATAAGAAGATAGACAGAAAAGAGTAAATATACTCAATATGGCCACCATTTTTTTGCCATTTCTTTCAATCAACACGCCTTTGAAATGATTTGCATGCCTTCAAAATAAATTCTTCAGACATTTTATTCCATTTCTCCTCACTAGTAGTCTTATCAGAACAAATATTTGAATGGGAAGTTGCATTTATTTTGTTTTCTAAAACACCCCATGTAACGTCATCAAGGGGGTTATGGTCAGGGCTTGATGGAGGCCATAAAGAAACTCTAATTATTTCGGAGATTTTTTTCGGGGTGGGGGGAAGGTGATTGGTTTCGGTGTTAAGCAAATCATAGATTCATTGTCGTTTCTTTGCTTGCTTACTCATATTGGGCTGGATTTTAATTTTAAATTCATGAACATTTAGATTTATCGCGTTTTTTTTTTAAATTGGACGAATCAGAGTAAAAAAAAACTCTTAAAAATTATTCCATATTTTGCTTCCGCACTATATATATACATGAAAGGAATTAGGATCATACCTTATTTTTACTTCATGAAAGTGATTTTGTGCTTTTAATAAAATAGATAACATAATTATCAAATGAAACCATTTGGTTTGGTTTGGTTTGTTTTCTTTATTCGTTGATTATTAAACGCCAAAGCCACACTTCTAGATGGGCAGTAGTGGTACTATATAAGGCTTCTTTGTTTAATGGCATATCAACATTTGTGGGTTATTTAATGCTCACTCCCCCCCCCCTTTCGAAGAACAGTAGTGGTACTTTTTAACCCATCGCTGGGAGGCAAAGGGTCTTACAATTTCCCAAGTGTATTAATCTGAAAGGGAACGTAATTGCAGGACTGGAGTTTGAACCCACTTCCTTCGAATCCGCAATTAATCACTTAAGTGATAATGCCACGGTGACTTCCAAAATCGGGGGTGTCCTCGTGGTTTAATGGTTAAAGCGATGGACTGCGGAATCGTAGTAAGCGAGTTCGTACTCCAGTCGCCCTATTACGTTCACTTTCGGGCAAATACCCTTGGGAAAGGTGTGAACCCCCTTAACCTCCCAGCTATGGGTTAAATAGTACCACTACTGTTCTTCTAGGAGAATGGTTTTGGCATTAAATAACCTACAAAGATTGATATGCCATTAAACAAAGAAACCAAACCAAACTTCCAAAATCTTTTGGTAAGAAATGTACGACAAAACTTTCTTCATTCTTTGGAAGAAATCGACTTCGGTAATAATTATCGTTGTTGGAACCTTTTATAACAGTCAACAAGAATATGGAAAACAGACTGAAGGACTTGGAGACTCAGACGAAGAATTGAGTCCATCTAAATCACTGCACAATTAAAATTAGTTAGATTACTTATAAGAGTTCTTTAAACCTGAGAAGACTTGTTGTTACCTTGTCTTCAGTGAATACACTCTGGTAAAAATTGGTGTAAAATAATCTTACAAGGAAAAAACAAAAAAACAATTATCACTTAAAAACAATCATTTCCGAAGTTATATGGTTTCAAAATCATAAAGATTTTCGTTTCATAGGTTTTTATTTTTCATGTGAGTACGTGTATCGGGGGTTGGTTGGTCGGTTGTTTTGTTTTACAGCGTATCGACCCTTTTCGAGTCATTTAACGCCGAATTAAATTTCAGACAATTCAGCTAAGTATAAGTATAGTTCTTGCTTACAAACAGTTAAATGTCTAATAAGTTCTATTTAAAACAATTCAGTTTAGCATAAGTATACAGTTTAGTTCTATTTAAAGCAATTCTATTTCAAGGAATTCCATTCAGCATAAGTACAGTTTAGTTCAATTTGACCCATAGAGAGGACCCTATCAGGTGCTACCACTCCGGGCCACCGTGCACCTGGGAGCGTTGATAATAAAGTGGTACGCTAAATTCCCCCAAAGCTCCAGGATTACTGGAGCCACACCATCAGATTGTTTAATGTCATATGCAGTTCATTCTTTGGAGGAGTCTTACCCCTCAGCAGAGAAGCATTCTGTGTATTGTGCAGCCCCAGACGACTGGGCCATGGTGGGTTTTAGTAAGTTTTTTTTTAATGATTTTTTAGTCCAAACGCCATGATTTTTTAGTCTAAACGCCATGATTTTTTCTCTTTAGCCTATATTAATCTCATTTTCTTCAGTTTGCACTTGTGATTTTTTTCTGTGATGAATATCTTCACAATCATCTTAAACAGATAAACACTTAATACTTCGTTGTAATGTCAATGTTTTAAGAGCTAATGTATTAAAGTTCACAATCATTTTAAATATCATCCTATTCCGATCTATTTGACTCATAGTTTGGACACCTTGTAGGTGCAGTCACTCCGGCTCAGAATGGACCATGAAGTAAAGAATGGGGTGGTGACTTCACCTTTCTCAGGGTTACATTACAGATGGTGAAATCTATCATTGATAGATAGTGAAGGTAATTTAAGTAAGTTCTTAAATGCTAATTTCGTTGAAAAACACCGTGAGACACTCGGTATGATTGAAAGCTATTAAACCCGAGGCCAATATGAGACTTCGGTTCTGACTGGATAGTTTCAATCATGACAATGCTAAAGTTAAGAAAATAGTTTGAACAGTTAATCAGTTGGAGAGTAAGCGGTAGAAGAGTGTGAAGGAACGTTCAAACGGAATGGTTGTGTTCCACCTGTGCTCTCAATACCTTTGTAATCATGTAATCAGAGAGGAAAACACGCTGAATAGAATGACTAATGTTAGATAGCAATACTTGAAACCATTTAACTCTGTGCCAAAAAAATTCCGCTCTGGCGCGTTTAAAAATAACATTACAAACAAACAATTCGTTTATAAATCATTTATATACATGTGCGTGTGTGTGTGTGTGCTGTAAACAGAATTCGACATTAAATGACCCATAAGAATTGATATTCCCTAAAATAAAACCAACCAACCAACATTTTTTCATACATTCTTGAAAGCTTTAATCGAAATCATTTTGAGATGAGGTTTCTTAATCTGAGAATTAATTTTTATTTATTGCGGACTTTTTTTTCCTCGTCTTGGTAGTTTTTTGTGTTGTTTCTTCTTTCACTACGTTTCGGCCAAGTTTCACCTCTGGCCTTCTTCAGGTGATTTACCGTGGCCTCGGATAAGAATGCTGAGTCTTGTAACCGTATCCCCAGTAATTACTGCCTTCCATAGTTGTTGTCTATCGCACCACGTTTTTGACCAAGTAAACCTCTGGCCGGCTTGGGTAGGATTTGAAACCGCTATCTTCTGACAATGCTCACCTCTATCCGCTGCGCCACGGGCCCCGAAGGGCGATTAAGGATGGATTTTTTGGTCTTATAAATCCTTATCTGTTCTTCCAGAGTCGGGTCCGTACCGAATTTTTTGTACTTGTCTTTAATTGGAATCATTTTGAGATGAGGCTTCTTAATCTGAGAATTAATTTTTATTTATTGCGGACTTTTTTCCTTGCCTTGGTAGTTTTTGTGTTGTTAATTACTGTGGATACGGTTACAAGACTCAGCATTCCGATCCGAGGTCGCGGTAAAATCACCTGAAATTTGTCCGAAACGTAGTGAAAGAAGAAATAACACAAAAACTACTAAGACGAGGAAAAAAGTCCGCAATAAATAAAAATTAATTCTCACATTCCTGAAAACTTTTTAGAAAATAAACAAATAATTTACTTTAGTTTAAAAACAAAAAAAAAGCTTATTTAGCCTTTTATAAGTAAAAAAAAAAAAATTAAAAGATATTAAACTAATTAGAATAAGGAACGAATGTTTAAAAAGAAATAATTGAACTTCTTTTAAATCTTCGACGATTTTCTTTAAAAGAAGAACTTAAAAATTAAATTACAAGAATCATAAAATGTTAATGAAACTTAAAGTGACAGCGAAGACTTTTTCAACACGAATACGAGGGACAAAATTGGAAATTGCTAAACGAATGATTGTTAATACTGATTTCCATACTTTTTATATCTTCAAAAATAGATAAAAATACTAAATCCAAAAGCTACGAGCAGTTTTTTTTTTTAATTTATATTTTTCCATTAGTATTCTTTCTTTAATAACATGTTTGGATTTAGCTCGTTATTGGAGAAAAGTACAGTTTGGTTTCATGTCATATCAACCTTTGCAGGTTATTTAATGCCAAAGCTATTCTTCGAGAAGAACAGTAGTGGTACTATTTAAACCATAGATGGGAGGACAAGGGGATTCGTACCTTTCCCAAGGGTATTTGCCCGAAAGTGAACGTAATAGCGCGACTGGAATACGAACTCGCTTTCTACGACTCCGCAGTCCATCGATTTAACCATTACACCACGAGAACACTCCAGAAAAGTACGTCAAAATCAAATGTAAATTTAAGACCCTCCCTTTTAAGCATAATAAACATCGATACAGAATGACCTCTTGTTTAATCTAAAAGGAAATTATAATTTCTATTAAATCTGTTCAGTGTTCCGTATGTCGCATGTAGATATTTACCGGATTTTCCAGCCATGATAATTCAAATAAATCATTGTAATATATTCTCTTAAAATATTTTATGATTTTATAAAACATTCACATTTAGGATACTATTTTCTTCCAACAGCTCTTAATTTAATTTCTTTATTTATTTCATGCAGGTTTTCTTTGGCTTCTGTGTTAAATGGCATATCAAACTTCGTGGTTTATTTAATCCCAAAGCCATCCTTGAAGAAGAACAGTCGTTATACTATTTAACCTATTCCTGGGAGGGTAAGGAGTTTTTATTCGATAAATGAAAAAGAGAAATGAGACAAAAATAAGTGGGGCACCCAATGAGACTCGAACTCACTCACCAAGATTTTCAAGTCTAACTTGCTAACCATTACGCTAACCAAGACGCATAAACTTATCGTATGTACCTCGTATTAAACAGAGATGCAGAAAATAAAACTAGTAAACACACAAATAGTTGGGGGCCTCAGGATGTGTAATGGTTCGCAAGCTGGACTAGCAAAACTTCACGAGTGAGTCCAAGTCTCATTGGGGGCCCCATTCATTCGGACTTGAGGCACATCTAAGTAAAAAAACTTAGAAAATTACTACAAATGGTTGAAATCTGGTCCCAAGTCAATAAAGTTTACTCAAGAAAGAAAGAAAAAAAATTAAAAATTAGTTGCAGCGTCTGTAGAGATAAAAGAAAGAAAGAAAGAAATATTAACAGTAGCCGAAAAGAAAGAAAGAAAGAAAGAAAGAAAGAAATATCAACAATAACAGAAAAGAAAGAAAGAAAGAAAGAAAGAAAGAAAGAAAGAAAGAAAGAAAGAAAGAAAGAATGCCAATGCCAGGATATGTAAAAGAAAGAAAGAAGTTCATGTCACAATAGGTAAAAGAAAGAATTAAAGAAAGATGAACAATATCTGGAAAGAAAGAAAGAAAGAAAGAAAGAAAGAAAGAAAGAAAGACAGACAGACAGACAGACAGACAGACAGACAGACAGAAAGTCAATGCCACAATAAGTAAAAGAAAGAAAGAAAGATTAACAATATCTGGAAAGAAAGAAAGAAAGAAAGAAAGAAAGAAAGTCAATGCTACAATAAGTAAAAGAAGGAAAGAAAGATTAACAATATCTGTAAAGAAAGAAAGAAAGAAAGAAAGAAAGAAAGAAAGAAAGAAAGAAAGAAAGAAAGAAGCTCAATGCCAGAATAAGTAAAAGAAAGAAAGATAACTATACCCGGAAAGAAAGAAAGAAAGAAAGAAAGAAAGAAAGAAAGAAAGAAAGAAAGAAAGAAAGAAAGAAAGATGAACAATACCAGGAAAGAAAGAAAGAACGAAAGAAGGACATATCAACAATAACAGAAAGAAAGAAAGAAAGAAAGAAAGAAAGAAAGAAAGAAAGAAAGACAATGCCAGAATAAATAAAAGAAAGACAGAAAGATTAACAATACCTGGAAAGAAAGAAAGAAAGAAAGAAAGAAAGAAAGTCAATGCCAGAATAGATAAAAGAAAAAAAGAAAGATGAACAATCCCAGTAAAGAAAGAAATGAAGGAAGAAGAGGGGAAAAAAGGTTGAGACAGGCACGGGAAACGCCCATCGGTCGAGAGCTCCCTAAAGTGATGGCATTACTTAAGATTGTGTGACTACATATTACTTAACATATTAGCATTTTACTTTCTTTTCTTTTCTTTTTCTTTTTTTTTTTTTTTTTTTTTTTAATGTTTCTGTTTACGTCTCTCTCAGTGAATTCACAGCCGCTTTTATATATCTTTCTATTTTGGTTTGTACTTCCATCGTTTACCGTTGGCCGTCTCGTCACGCCATCTTCTGGTGAATCAGCTTTTTTTTTATTGTTATTATTATTATTATTATTATTAGTAGTAGTAGTAGTAGTAGTAGTGCTGCATCTGTTCACGCGTATTTCTATTTACACCTATGTCTTTTTAGTGAATCGTTAATTACCAACAGTTATTGTGGGTGACAGGATTTCGTTGAAACGGCCCCTTTCTTTTTTTTCTTTTCTTTTTTAAAGACATCTTACTCGGTAAGATGGATTAAAAGACAAACGGAGTGACCGATAAACAGTCACATAGATACTAACAGATTATGAGAGATAGATAGATAGATATGGTTACAATAAGGAGGTGCTCGTGGTGTAATGGTTATCGTCGTAAGAAATGGACATGACGGCACGAGTTCAAATCCTGGACGAGACTGATTGCATTTCACATAGCGCTAATACCCTTGGGAAAGGTATGAATCCAATTATTCTCCCTCCAGCTATGGGTAAATAGCAGGGCAGACTAGGTTCTTCAGCCTTGGTGAGGCAACTAGTCTAGGAGAAGGAAAACTCTTAATTGAAACCTGTTAAACTCCGCTTAAAAATTGACCTTGTGTCATATCCTGCCCGAGCGGAGGGGGTTGGTAAATAAGGATATGGTTACAATAAGATAGATAGGTAGATATGAATGCACGGACATTTTATGTCCACACACACACAGATAGATAGATAGATAGATATGGTTACAATAAGATAGATAGATAGATAAATAGAAGAGACTGGTTAGTTTGGTTTGGTTTAAGTTTATGACACATCACCCATTGGAGGTTATTTAATACCAAATCTATTTTATACATATAAACAGTTCTATTTCTAACAATTCAGTTTAGAATAAGTACGCAGTTTAAATGTCAAAACAGCTCTATTTCAAACAATTCTGTTTAGCATAGTTACACAGTTTAGTTCTATTTGACTCATAGATACGACCCTACGAGGTGCTAGCACTCCGGGCCATGGTGGACATTGGAGTGATGGCAATGAAAGGGTACTCCACCTACCCCAAAGATCCAGCATTATTTGCACCTCACCATGAGATTAGTCTCATATGCAGGACATTCGTTGGGGTGGGTCTTAACCCTCTGCAGAGATGCAAGCAGTGTATTCTTCAGGCCCAGCCATTATTCCAGTCCAGTGTTCACAAAGACAAGGAGTTATAGTTGAATCTATAGGTAAAATAGATCTGTTCGAAAATGATTAGTATTCGGGTAGAAATACGGTTTCGTTTTTTTATTTAATGGCGTATTACCCTTCGTGGGTTATTCATTGCCAAAGCCTTTCTTAAAATTACTATTTAAGCTACAGCCGCAGGAATAAAGGAATTCATGCCTTTCTCAAGGATAACATTACGAAATCGCTTACTTCGAGGCTGCAGTCCAGCACGTTAGACACCCGGATGGAAATACGTGAAACCATACAACCACGTGAAAACAAATTATTATTATTATTATTATTTTACTCATTAGACTTTTTCACATCAGCGTTAGCTGATGGTTTTTCACTGGAGTCTGAGTGATAGCAAGTCTCCTCAAGTCTCCAGGACTCGTCTCGGGATTCTGGCCGTTCTCAGCAATGCTGTCGTTTGAATAGTCTCTACCCGTCCGCCAACTTCCAAGTCCTCCAGGCCCTTTAATAATCCTTTAGTTATTGTGCCTAAAGCACCAATCACAATTGGCACAATCGTTACTTTCGTGTTCCACAGCTTTTTCAATTTTCTAGCAAGGTCGAGGTACTTATCTTTCTTTTCACTTTCCTTCAGATTTATTCTGGTGTCTGTCGGGACAGCAAAGTCGACTATTTTGCAAGTTCTCTTTTCTTGTTTTCTTTTTTTGTTGTTGTTGTTGTTGTTGTTGTTGATTATTATAAGGTCTGGTCTTCTGGTCGAGATTAGGTGATCCGTTTGTATGCGTGGCATTTTCTAGGATAGGTGCTGGGTTGTGCATATACCATTTGTTATTATGGTCGAATTTAAATTTCTTACACATTTCCCAGTGAATCACCTTACCGACCCAGTCGTGTCTCGCCTAATACTCCCGCTGTGCTAATTTGCTGCATTCGCTTATTATATAATTGATGATTTCATCTCTGTCACCACATAGCCTGCATTTGCTATTTTGTTGAGTCTTATCTATTCTCGCTTTGATATGATTAGTTCTTATGGCGCTGTCTTGTGCTGCTATTAGGAGAGATTCTGTTTCTTTCTTAAAGTTTCCTTTTCTTAGCCATGTCCAAGTTTTGTCGTGTGAGATATTGTTTTGTTTTGTTTTGTTTTTTCCTTGGCTTTTTTTATTTCTTTATTTTTAATTTTTCAAATTCTTTTGTCATGCCTCTATGCGCATCTCTGCTTTTTTACTGTCTTCTCACATCAACCTTGAAAAAGAAATCTTTGCACACAAAGATATTCACTATTTATACAATATCTATGTAAAGATCAAATTCTCTTTAATAAATTATCCGATAGTTCCCAAAAATGCCCTCTTAAATTCTTTTTCTAACCATTATTTCTGAAACCAACCAGTTTAATCTTAAAATCTTCAACACTATTGCAGTTTTTGATCTGATTAGCCTATTTTTTCCAAAAATATTTCACTCTTTCTACAAAATAACCAACTGGTTAGTAATGATAATTTTGTGAAATCTGTCTTAATTGTAAATTTCCAGTTCGAAGAGAAATATTGAAAAAGTGACTACCAAAATTAGAAATTTCATTAATTATTTTGAAAGTTTCAATTTGATCACCTCTCATTCTTCTATTTTAGTAAAGTAAAAAAAGTAAAGTTGGCGACTATCGTCGGTGACCAGAAGGCTCCCTTTTCAATAGCTACTACACCGAGGTTCAAGGTAGGGCGCTTCTTCTTTCCCTGGATTGCTCCACTTTACCCTTGATAATTACCTTATATTGCTCAGAGTTAAGCAAGAAGGTATCAAGTACTATTTTTAAAGTCTTTGGTATAACGCGACCTGGGATTGAACCTAGGTCTCCCGGACCATTTACGAACACTCTACCAATTTCTCTAATCTTTCACAATTACAGTAATCTTTTTTTTTTTAAATAGAATAAGTAATTTTAAAAAGGAAATCTTGAAACAGCTATTGGTAAATAGTAGGACAAACTGGATTCTTTAGCTTTGGTTAGGCCACTAGTCTATGAGAAAGACATTGAATTTAAACCAACTGTACTCCACTTAAAAATAAACGTGGTGTCACTTAATTGTATAACATACCCATGATACAGATATGTGAACTACACATAGGGAATCTAAAAACACGAAACTCCCGAAATTGGTTCAAGTCCGAAACCTTTATTCACCTTTTTGAGTTTAAAGGTTTTTCGACATGAGGAGAGAGAGTCACAATCTTTCTATGCTGACTGCTTTTACATCGTCAGCTCTCAACCCAACTAACAACACGCAGCGCCCGTAGCGCCCAAATTCGTCTGGGCTCGCCCAGCTCTAAAAGTCAACCTTCTTCTTCCGAGGCAGGGACTCAACTAACTGCTTTTTCTCAAATCTCAGCCCACGCTTCCGGTGTGTGACGTCACCCAAATACCCTGGTCCTAATTCCTATCTGGGGTTTTTATTTCAACATCTCTGAATGACACATTCCCTCCGAGCGCACGTGAACACCTGCGTTAATGTTCCACCTAACCCATGTGCTGAGCCGAAAGGTTCTCAGCCTTACTAACCCGAAAGGCAAGATATATAAAACGAAATCCCTCCGCCATTATATTACAGTTGTTAATTGTTTACTTCTTGTGAGTTTTTCCCACTTGTTTTAGCTGATAGTGTTTCACTGGAGTGTAAATGACAGCAACACTTCTCAGTTATCCAGGACTCTTCTCAGAATAAAGCTCATCTCAACAATTCTGTGGTCGACTGCACCTCTGCAGAGGGGTAAGACACCCCCCAAACAAGTATCCTAGATATGACACTAAACAATCTGATGGTGAGGTTCCAGTAATGCTGAAACTTTCGGGAATTTCGAAGAACCCCTTCATTGCCATTGCTCCCAGGTCCACTCAGGCCCGGCGTAGTAGCACCTGATAGGACCCTATCTATGAGTTAAATAGAACTAACGACATGTTCATGTTAAACTGAATTTTTTGACTAAACTGAATAGCTTGAAATAGAAATGTTTTTGACAATTAAACCGTACTTACATTTAAACTGTGTGCTTATGCTAAATTATTTGAAATGGAATAGTTTTTTATCTTGAAATTCTACTTACAGTAAATTGATTTGTTTAATATAGACCTGTTGATTGAATTAGAGCTGTTTGACTTAACTGAATCGCTTGAAATAGAAATATTTTTGACAAATAAACTGCGTACTTACATTTAAATTGCATGCTTATGCCAAACTGAATTGTTTGAAATGGAACAGTTTTTGACATTGAAACTCTCCTTACACAAAACAGAATTGTTTAACATAGAACTGTTTTGACATTTAACCGTGTAAATAAATCTGTACCTATACGAAACTGAATTAGCTGAATTAGAACTGTTTGACGAGACTGAATTACTTGAAATAGAACTGATTATTTGCATAAAAATGGATTTGGCGTTAAATAACTTAGAAATATTGATATGCCATAAAACCCAAACAACCAACGAACCTGTTGTCTTGATCGTCTCGAGTCTTATAATTTCCGCTCCCTCCAGTCTTTTTACAAGTCTTTAAAGACCGATCCATGTACACCAATTACAACTGCTATTACCGTCACCCTTAAATTCCACAGCTTTTTCTTTTAACTCTCTGGCAAGGTCCAAGTATTTGTTGATATTTTCGTTTTCTTTTATTTTCATTCTGTGGTCCACTGGAACGAAAAAATTCACTGGATTGCAAATACTTTTCTTCTTGTTAAAAATACATGAATCCTGGTTTTCTGGCCGGGATGATGTGATCCGTTTGAATATTAGGATGCCAAAAGATTTTATGCAACTCGTTCTCTCTGGTGTATACATCATTTCTAGTATAGTCAAACTACAATCTCTTGCACAATTCTGCGTGGATTCCCCTTCCTAGTATTGCACTTCATTCGCTTCATAACAAACTTATCTTATTCTGTTGCGTATAATCAATTGTCTCTTTCATATAATTGATCTTTATGCCATTATTTTGAGCTTCTATTAAAAGGGACTCAGTTTCGCTTTTGAGGTTTCCTTTTCTTCGCCATATCCTGCTCATCTCGTGTACAATATTTGTCACTTGAAGTTTTCATACCGTGATTTTTCTTCCCGTGTGTGTTTTCTAGTTTGTTTTCTTTTTCTAGTTGGTTGCTTGGTTGGTTGGTTGGTTGGTTGGTTGATTGTTTGGTTGGTTTTACGGCGTACCAACACTTTTCGGGTCATTTAACACCGAATTAAGCCATTTTGACAAAAGTTTCAAACACTTCAATGTTGTATAAGTACAGTTTTGTTTACACACAGCTAAATGTAAAATCAGTTCTATTTCAAACAATTCAGTTTCGCATAAGTACACAGTTTTTTTGTCAACACCCAGTTAAATGTAAAAACAGTTAATCTCAAACAATTCAGTTTAGCGTCAATACAATTTAGTTCTATTTGACCCTATCAGGTGCTACCACACCGGGCCAGAGTGGACCAGGGAGTGATGACAATAAAGGGGTACTCTGCATTCCCCAAAGCTCCAACTTTACTTAAGCCTGACCAAATTGTTTAGTGTCATATCCAAGACACTCGTTGGGAGGGGGTCTTTCCCCTCTGCAGAGAAACAGCCGGTATATTCAACAGCCCCAGCCGACAGGGCAATTTTTTGTTTGTTTGTTCTAATGTTGCCAGTGTTGTCACTGGCTGTTGGAATTAGTATTTCTTTGGATTTCTTGGAGTATTCCACGTGTTGTCGAATGGCCGACTCTACGCAAACCTCAATCCTGGTGAGTCCTCTTCCCCTTACTTTTCATGACATATTCAGTTTTTTTCATCTATTGGGTGTCAGCCCTTATATATTTTCATTAGCTTGGTCGATTTGTCTGAGTTCCTCTCTTGTCTATTTTGATAATGATTCAGAATATATATATATATATATATATATATATATATATGTGTGTGTGTGTGTGTGTGTGTGTGTGTATATATATATATATATAGTACAATTTGATGGAGACTCAAACTTGGTTGTGTCGTCATAATGAATTATTTCAGCGGAGAATATTACGATACTCTCCGTCTCGTCAGATGACTATTAATATGCTTCTCTCTCGAATGTGAATTTTGTTATACCCCAATGAATAACTAGGGAATTAACAATAGCCATACATTGAGCACTCTCCTAGATTTATATGATTTTCCTCATATATTCTATGTAAAGAATAATCCACACCCACTGTCCTTGGACACTGACTGGATATTTTAAGATATATATACAAATATATACACACACACACACACACACACACATATATATATATATATATATATATATATATATATATATATAAGACAAAAAGAAGAAAATTCACTTTCTTAGTATGGTTATAAATTCATTTCAGGCTCTGATAAGTTTAACTAATAAGTTCTTTTTTATATAAAAACCTTCTAAACCTGAGATGTTCAAAATTTTATTAAGATGTTTTTGTTTTAAATTTTGAATAACTTATCTTTTATAAAAGTTAAACTTTTAAGAATTTATAAGAGCCTGAAACAAATTTATAATGATACCAAGAAAGTGAATTTTCTCTTTTTGTCCTTATATAAAATATTTTTTTATCTCTACACGTTGAGTGTTGATGTATCGTTAATCCCAAATAAATAATCCATCACTAACCATTAGTATTGAGCACTCATATTGGATACTCCTAACCTTTGGGTTTCCACTTTGGTTCATACAAAAATGTATATATATATATATATATATATATATACCAACCGCTCCGATCAGACAGGATATGACACAAGGTCAATTTTTTTAACTGGTTTGAATTCAGAGTTTTCCTTCTCTGAGACTAGTTGCCTCACCAAGGCTGAAGAACACAGCCTGACCTACTATTTACCCATAGCTGGAGGGAGAATAATTGGATTCATACCTTTCCCAAGGGTATTATTGCTATGTGAAATGGAATCAGTCTCATCCAGGATTTGAACTCGTGCAGCCGTGTTCATTTCCTACGACGATAACCATTTCACCACGGGCACCTCCAATATATATATAGAGAGACAGACAGACAGACAGACAGAGGGCGCTTGTGGTTACTGTCGTGGAAAATGGACACGGCAACTAGAGTTCGAATCCTTGACGAGGCCGTTGAATTTCATATAGTGCTAATACCCTTGAAAAAGATATGCATCCAAATTCTCCCTCCTGCTATGAGTAAATAGTTGGACAGACTAGGCTCATAGACTTTTCCTACTCTTAGGCAGTTTCCAGACCAATGTTTTAACCTTGGTATAGCAACCCAAGAGAAGGAAAGTCTGAATTAAAAACTGTTAAACTCTATGAAAAAATGACATTATTTTGCATCCTGATCGGGTAGAAGTGTTGGTAGATACACACACACACATACAAACATAGATAGATAGATAGATAGATAGATAGATAGATAGATAGATAGATGTAAATATGAATTGATAGATAGATATCAATAGACTGCAACTGAGAGAGAGAGAGAGAGAGAGAGAGAGAGAGAGAGAGAGTGTGTGTGACTCGGGTAAAGATAGATAGATAGATAGATAGATAGATAGATAGATATGAATAACGAGAGAGAGAGATATTAATAAACTGAAATAGATAGATAGATAGATATGAATAGATAGGTAGATATCAATAGACTGCGATAGATAGATAGATAGATAGATAGATAGATAGAGTGACTAAGGTAAATATGAATTGATAGATATTAATAAACTGATGCATATATATATAAGTTTGTGTGTGTGTGTGTGTGCTTATACTTGGGCGGTTAAGGATAGTTTTATATTTTTTAAATATCTACTTAGATATTTAACGTCAAAAGCTCGTCATATTGCAAACTCTTTTCTCAGCTCATTTTTCCCATCATTTTTTAAATTCTCCTCCGTCATTATTTTTCTTTTTTTTTCTCTTTTTTTTTCAACCTCTGTTTACTCTTATCATCTCTTGACTCTTTTTTTTAATTTTCTTCTTGGGTTTCCTTGCTTTTTTCTTCGACTCTTTCTCACCTTCTTAAGTAGACATCTATGTGTCAAAACACTGTCTTCTTCACTTTTAACTCAAGACCTATTCACCCTTTCAATGAATTGATGGATGTGGTCTCTCTGTTAATTTCCGAAAATAATCATAACCTTGAAAGAGGGTATGAAATGAAAAAAAAACCCGTAAGAAAGAAAAGAAAAAAAGGCTGCAACTAAAAAGAAATATGTGAAGCACCTATTTAAGGCGGTTTCCTCTTTTCTCGTTGCTAACAAGTGCGCAGGATGCCAGCGTGGCTAGCTTTTAAGAGGTTTGTTATATCTTGTCAAGTGACTCTAGCAGACGGCCGATGATGCAACTGACGAGTTATTTACAAAACTACGAGATACAAAAAGCCCTAACGGCGGGAATTGCTTTCGCATGAATCGTTCTTAAAGACCAATTATCACATTTTAGTGTCTGGAGCAAAGGTTAAAGTTAGGTGTAAAGTGGCTGAGAAGCTATTTAGATTTCAGAAAAATAAGAGTACAATTAAGAAAGGAAATTAAAATCAAGCAACAACATAATTTATCTCTTTCTATGTGACTCTGTAATATATATATATATATATATATACATAAACAATCACACATATATATGTACACACACACACCCACACACACACACACACACATATATATATATGTATGAGTATATATATATATATATATATGTGTGTGTGTGTGTGTGTGTGTGTGTGTGTGTGTGTGTGTGTGTGTGTGTATGTGTGTGCGTATATCAATAATACCCAGTTAGCGTCCGAAGCCTTCTAATTGCACTATATATATATATATATATATATATATATATATATAGTGCAATTTGTAATTATCTATCATGACCTTTTTCTACCTCTCTCGCTATATATATATATATATATATATATATATATATATATATATATATATATATTTCCTTTCTCTATCACAATTATATATTAATCTATACATGTGGTATGTGTGTGTGTGTATATAAGAAAGAGAGAGAGTCTATATATATATATGTGTGTGTGTGTGTGTGTGTGTGTGTGCGTGTTTATCAAGATAGATAGATAGATAGATAGATAAAGTTAACTATCATTTGATAGATAGATAGATAGATATGAATCTGGAAAACCGTGATGCAGAGAATGTGACCTAATTCGAAATCAATCTTTTTCAAAATAATCTTCAATAGGAATCTATCCCTGTGTAAATCTTTTCACACTAATAAAGAAGATAAAATTCCTCAGATAAGCAGCTTGCATGCCAATGTTAATACGTCTCCACATGAAAAGAAAATTACATGTAATGTTTGGCGGAAATTCAAATTAGAAAATGCTTATTGATCTCCTGGGATTGAAAAGAAAAACTAAATGCCGACTCATATTCTTAGAGGAAAAAGAGAACACCTTGATCGAGATACAAAATTTTCTAAAGGTTCATTCAGTATTTACTGCTAAGATGGCATTGGGAGAATTCGGTTTTTAGCTTTGTTTTACTAAATTTTGTTGTTTTTTTTTATATAAGTTGACCATCATAGTCATGGGTAACCAGAAGTCTCCCTCTTCAATAGCTACTACACTGAGGTGTAGAGAAGGGCGCTGCTCCATTCCTTGTATTGCTCCACTTTACACTTGATCCTCACCTTATAGTACTGAGTGCTAAGCAAGGCAGCATCAAGTACCATTTTCTGAGTCTTTGGTATGAATTGACTTGGGATTGAACTCCGGTCTCCCGGACCAGTTACAAAAGATAGCGTTTTATTTCATTATATAACCATAGCTATCCTATCAGTTAACTTTTTTAAACTACTGCGGTGAATCAAATATAATTAAATATGTTGGTACCTGCTCGTTTGTGACTCTTATATCACGTGACAGAAGCTGTGGTTGCCGTAGTACACGCTGTGGTTGGTAGTGTCTTGCTATTTGGTGCGTTGACACGTTATGCATTGCTTTAATCCATATGTTACGCTTTATGAGTTCGGACTGAGCGATAATGACGAGAAAGCAATCCAAAAAACATTCATAGTGCAAAAAAAGAAGTTACAGTTGATCACAGTGCAATAGCCAAATGATTGAACAAATTTCGCCCGGATTACAAAAACTTCGACGACCAGTAAGATCAGGTTGCCCTAAAAGCTTGGGTTTCCAGGCCGTGCTCCAAGCTACGAGAGTAAATCTGGTGAGTAGTACTCGGAGAGTATCAAGTGAGCTTGACATCTTACAATTCAGTGTGGTTGATCACCTCCACAACCATATTTACCAATCCCTCCGCTCGGGCAGGATATGACACAAGGTCAATTTTTAAGCGGAGTTTAACAGGTTTGAACTCAGAGTTTTCCTTCTCCGAGACTAGTTGCCATCTCCAAAGCCGAAGAAAATAGTCTGCCCTACTATTTACCCATAGCTGGAGGGAGAATTTCCCAGGGGTATTAGTGCTATGTGAAATGCAGTCAGTCTCGTCCAGGATTTGAACTCGTGTCGCCATGTCCATTTCTTACGACGATAACCATTACACCACGGGCACCTCCATAAAATCACCTCCACGAACTCGGCAGAAGTATCCTCTCAATGCAAAAATATAGCAAAATTTTGATTCACCCTATGTTTTAAAAGTGCACATTAACCATAAACGATTTTTATGTCTGTATTTGTGTAACACAACAACACCACTTATGAAAGCTGTCGCGCGCACAATATAAAAACGACTCTTTTTTTCTGGATACGAACGTTTATTACTCCGACTCTTTTTTAAGTAGACACAAAGAAACGAGAGGGATAGGAATTTCTTCCGTCCATTTGATAGCCAGGAACTTTAACCCGTGGTAGATGAAACGAACAACCACAGATTTAATTTTATTTTCACCCCGATCAAGCCTTACCCAAACGGGATCGCTTGTCGTCCGTCGTCTCCAACTGCCCAACTTCAACTGACCTTGTCTTCGACTTGAACTTCCATCGACTGCAACTTGAACTGACTCCCCTTATCGACACACGGCTAACGAAGGCAATAAGCTATCGGTCATATGGAAATCAGACCTGGCCGATAAAATGAAACGCAGTTTCTTCCAGGCAGCGGTCGTGTCGATACTGCTGTATGGATCCACTACTTGAGCGCTAACAAAACGGCTGGAGAAGAAGCTAGACGGCAATTACACAAGAATGATGCGAGCAATATTGAACAAGTCCTAGCGGCAACACCCCACAAGGCACCAACTATACAGCCAACTGCCTCCCATCCCGAAATATATCCAAGTTAGACGAACCAGACATGCAGGACACTGCTGGAGAATCAGGGACGATCTCATAAGTGATGTACTTCTATGGACCCCCACATATGGCCGAGCAAAAGCAGGACGACCAGCTCGAACATACATACAGCAGCTATGTGAGGATACGGAATGTAGCTCTGAAGACCTGTCAGAGGCGATGAACGATAGGGGGAAGTGGCGAGAGAGGGTCAGGGATATCCATCCTGGCGGCACAACATGATGAAATATTTATTTTGGTTTGGTTTTATGACACATCAGCCATGGTAGGTTATTAATGCCAAATCCTTTTTTATACACATAATCAGTTCTATTTCAAACATTTCAGTTTAGTGTAAGTATAGTTTTGTTTTCATACAGTTAAATGTCAAAACATTTCTACTTCAAACAATTCAGTTTAGCGTAACTACAGTTTCAATGTCAAAAATAGTTCTATTTCAAACAATTCCGTTTAGCATAAGTACAGTTTCAATGTCAAAAAACAGTTCTATTTCAAATAATTTAGTTTTGCATAAATACAGTTTTAATGTCAAAAAGAAGTTCCATTTCAAACAATTCAGTTAAGCACACAAAAAATGCTTTGGCATTAAATAGCCAAAACAGGTTGATATGCCATTAAAAGAAACAGAGACTGTAATTGAACGACACGAGTTTAAACTTGCTTACTACGATGTCACAGTCAAGCTTTTTAACCATTACACTACGGGGACTCCTTTATTCCAAAAATATATGTCCTACCGTGTTTATTGTTGCACATTTCGGTTGTTCCTCCTGCTTTAGTATAAAGGTATGAGTCAGTCATGTATGACAAATGTATTGTCGGGTTTTTAGTTTCAGTTTCTATGTTCTGCAGTTCATCATCCTCAGGGAGGGACGAATTTGGAAAGAATAAACAGAGAATACCATTGATCTAATGAGTAGAGTGTTCGCTAATGGTGAGGAAACCGGGGTTCAATCCTAGGTCGAGTTATACCAATGACTTAAAAAATGGTACCTGATGCTGCCTGGCTTAAAACTCAACATTATAAGATATGGATCAACAGTAGAGTGGAGCAATCCAGTGGAAGGAGTGGCACCCTTCCCTACACTTCGGTGTAGTAGGTGTTGAAAAGGGAGCCTTCGGGTCACCTTCGACTAAGGTCGCCAACTTTACTCAAAGATAAGATGCGCTTTTGTATTTCTCTCTCGACGTCCTTCGATTAAACAAAGTAATATAATAAGGAATTCTAATTAAATATTTTATAGCCCATTCGGGTGAGACTGCCGAATGCACCGACTGCATCTCTACAGAGACGTAAAACTCTCCCAATGAATGTCCTGATATGACACTAAATAATCTGATAATGCAAGAGCTTTGGGGAATGCAAGATACCCCTTTATTGCCATCGCTCCAATGTCCACTCTGGCTCGGAGTGGTAGCGCCTGATAGGTTCCTATCTATGGGTCAAATAGAAACAACTGTATACTTATGCTAAACTGAATTGCTTGAAATAGAACTGTTTTGACATTGAAACTGCGTACTTATACTAAACTGAACTGTCGGAAATAGAATGGTTTTTAAATAGAACTAAACTGTGCTCTTGCGCTAAACTGAATTGTTTGACATTAAAACAGCCCTTATGCTAAACTGAATTGTTTGAAATAGAACTTTTTGACATTTAACTATTCGTAAACAAAAATTATACTTATACTAAATTGAATTGTTTAAAATTCAATTCGGTGTTAAATGACCCGAAAAGAGTTGACACGCCGTAAAACAAAACAACCAACCAACTGCAACTTCACTCTCAACTCGAACTGACACTGTTTCTTTGAAATCCTTCCCTAGATTTTATTCTAATTATTCTCTTTACTAATTTTTGAATCACACGTAATCACTTAAACATTTTAGTGCCACGTCATTCAGTTGATATGTATTTAGAAATGTATTTTAATATATCGCTTACAGCTGATTTCAAAAGAAAGCCAATAACTGTTTATTTCGACAAGAGCTGACACGCAAATGCAAAATAAGGTCTACACCAGTCCAGACCTTTAGAAAACAAAAACCTTGTAACTAAGAAATCAAAGTTTTCAGCTAGACCTCTAAAATGAAATAATAACTAAAATAATTAATTAAAATTCCTAATTAAATTACAACCTATGAAAGGTTGATATGCCATAAAGATCCAGCAATCAGCTTTATTTTCTCCGGTCAGATGGGGAAAGGAGAAATACAAAACACATTTCACCTTAAGTGTTGTTCTCTCCAATTCAATCTTTTGAAATCGTCGAAGTGAAAGAAATGGATAACAGATTCAAAGTGCCGGGTAGTTTATTTGTTCAAGTCAGAAAGGGTTCTTTCTGTATCTTTGAATCATTCTCCGTTCACGCAAACGCTTGTCTTTTCGTACCCCAACCACCAAGAAAAAAGAGAGCATCAAGAAATTCGTCCTCTTATATAAGAGTTCATTATCACTACATGTCTAACTGTTGTATACCCCGCTTTGTCTTTATAAACAACGAGAAAAACGTATATATAAAAATATCTCTCATTTTATTCTCGAAAAGGGCCCAGTGTTTGTTGTTAGTTTGAAAGAGAGATGGAGAGACATTTGCCCAGTGAGGGGACATCTTTTTGTCCCATAACTTCTTTCTGGAGCCAGGGGGTACCAACGCTTGTATTCTCGTGCAAGCTGTGTCGTCAGAGAGGTCCGAGACGCGTCTGATCGGCTGCGTGTCCCTGGTTCGACCCTGATTCTCTGCCTCTGTCTAAATTTGACCACATGTTTATCACGTGGTCTCCTTCCGGTTACACACCTGTTGAATCCGACTGCCTTGACGCGCTGTCATCCCCCTGTTTTCTAATCACAGCGTGACAGTTTGTCAAAGCACACGGGGTCACTAGGAACGAACCAAAAATCCATGTCATAAGTTATATGACATAACAAATTAGAAGCCTGATCGTGCGTGACATCAGCAAGAACCGGTACCATTCATTAATAAAGTGACTATAGTATAAAGTAATGGTTGCTGGTGACCTCGTTAAGTAGTGTTTAACTGTTGCTTACAGTCCGGGGACAAACATAACTTGTTACACCTGGCCTACTGTGTATAATAATTACGGTGGTAATTATATTAATTATTTTATTGATAATTGATCATATTATTTATCTTATTATTTAGTTTAGTGAGCTTGTGGACTGGATACTATTTAACCCATAGCAAGAGGGTATTTGTCCAAAAGTAGCTCGAACTCGCTTGCTATCATTCTACAGTCTAGTACTTCAGCCATTACACTGCGATGGCACTCCCTTAAATAGAATTATTTGAAATTATCAGTTTTTAAAAACAATACTTCAATCCATTCAACTGTTTACAAACAAATTATTAATATTAAATAGAATTATAAGTTTTTGACTGGAATGCGTGAATCCATCTGTGTGCAAACAAATGATTAACATCAAATAAAATTATTAGCTTTTTGATAGGAATACTTGTATCCATTTAGTGTTTATCATATTTACCCAACCCCTCCGCTCGGGCAGGATATGATACAAGGTCAATTTTTAAGCGGAGTTTAACAGGTTTGAATTCAGAGTTTTCCTTCTCCTAGACTAGTTGCCTCACCAAAGCTGAAGAACTCAGTCTGTCCTACTATTTACCCATAGCTGGAGGGAGAATAATTGGATTCATACCTTTCCCAAGGGTATTAGTGCTACGTGAAATGCAATCAGTCTCGTCCAGGATTTGAACTCGTGTCGCCGTGTCCATTTCCTACGACGATAACCATTACACCGCGGGCACCTCCTTCCATTTAGTGTTTATCTTATGGCATTAAACTGCATCTGATTGCCAGTTTCCAGTTTAGTAGTTTGGGGAATATGGAGTACCTGTTTATAACCATTACTTTTAAATCCACCCTGATTCGGAGTTAGATTCTCACCTAGGGAATTGAAAAAAAAATTCCCAGAACAACAGTGGATTTTACTGTTAGGAGACATCAGGAAACGGGACAAAACAAAACCAAAAGTACGGCTAGTATACAGAGGATAATTTCAGAAGGCTAACTGCTAAAAATATCACAGCACAACATCCACTGTAAAGAAAAAACTCGGTGAAGCTGGCCTATATGGTAGAATTGCTGTCAAGAAACTTCTGTTGAGGAACCAAAACAATGTCAAATGACCCCAGAGAGCACAAACCCTGAATAATAGAGCAGTGTAACGTAATTTAACGGCTCATAGAAAATTTGAATTGATATAAATGAATGAATAAATGAATTTTTAAAAAAATCAGTCTTTGAACGGCCAGGCCGAGGCGCTTGTTATAGTTAAAAATAACTAAGAAAAACTAGAGGTCCGAAATTCTTGTACGCATACGCGGAAGCGAGGGAAATCGGGTGTCCCTTCCGCCGGCGACAGGCGGAAGTGAGGGGACAGCTTGAATCCTTTTGGGAGTTGATAGCGAGAAGTGATACAATAAAGACGTGTGTTGAACACCAGCGACGAAGATATAAGGAGACAAAAATTTACGAGACCCAAATTCTGGGGGCACTCCAAAGGGGGCTTTAGACCCAGCGGACAAGAATGTTAGTGCCAGAGAAAATTTAAGTTGATATGCTTCTTATATTTTGCCACCTCCTATCTCCATCTTTATTCTTATTTGTTGTCTTCTGTCGTCATCCCCAATTTTTCTTAAGCTCCCCCCTGCTTGTAGCGTTGACCAGTCGGCTGGGGCTGTAGAATACACCGATTGCACCTCTGAAGAGGATTAAGACCCCTACCAACGAGTGTCCTGCATATGACACTAAACAATCTCATGGTAAAGTTCAACTAATGCTGGAGCTTTGGGGAATGCGGAGTACCTTTTCATTGCCATTGGTCCCAGGTCCTCTCTGACCCGGAGAGGTAGCACCTGATAGGTTCCTATCTATGGGTCAAATAGAACTAAAATTGCTACTTATGCTTATTTGAATTATTTGAAATAGAACTGTCTTGATATTCAACCTGCGTACTTATGCTAAACTAAATTGTTTGAAATAGAACTGTTTGACTAAACTAAATAGCTTGAAGAAGAAATGTTTTTGTCGGTTAAACTGTACTCATCCAAAACTAATTGTTTGGAATAGAACTGTTCATTTGTATAAAATAATTTAGCATTAAATAACCAACAAAGGTTGATATGCCATAAACCCAAACAGACAAACAAATCTGCTAGGAGGAGGAATGGAAACATGACCACAATTTCGTGCGTACATATTTGGTTATTTCTTTGTGACTTGTCCTTTCATTAAATAGCATTTTTACAATATCAACTGTTACTTGTCTGATCAGAAAATCAGTTTACATATCATTATAGACGTAAACAAAGATTTATTTTCTTTTAATTAAGCTATGCGTGTCTTCTATATCTTTAGTAATATATTTTGATATTTAAGCTTCTAAATGTGCATCGCAACTTATCAATGAATATTTATATTGTCGTTCAGTAAAAGACATTTTTGAGCCTAGTCGAATGTGGCTGCAGAATAAACCGACTGCATCTCTGCAACGCGGTAAGACTCTTCCAACGAGTGTCCTGTTATGACAATAAACAATCTGATCATGAGAATTCTGGAGTATCCCTTCACTGAAATTACTCCCAGGTTCACTCAGACCTGGAGTGTGAGCAACTGAAAGGGTCAAATAGAATTGTTTGACACTCAGTGCAAACAAATGATTTATGCTAAACTGAATTGTTTGGATTAGAACTGTTTGATAAATTAACTGTAAGTAAACAAAGGACTGAAGTTTAATTGAATTGTTAGTTATACAAAACCGTAAAGAACAATGAATGAAATAGATTTTTTTTTCTAAATGCTTCTCTTTTCATTCAATGTGTTTGTTCCATAAAATTTTTCAATTTATGAAGCACTTAAGAAACTCCTCTTTTAACTAGGCGCGAAACTATATTATTGTATTTCTTGAAATATCTTTGCTATGTCGAAGAATGTGCTGATAACAACTTGTGCGGTCGAACTTGGATCTCTAGCCAACAGACACAACTGCTTAAATGGATTGTGCAAATGGGGTCAAGTCAGGGGAATTGGTGGATATATAAATCGGTTAGACAGAAGTCTGTGGTGTGTACGTGTGCGGTGAAATTGCGTGTTAGCATTGTATGAGAGTGAAGAGATTATAAAATGTCGGCTAAAATTACCCCCACCCCACCTTATGGAACATTACAAAAGTGGCGACGAGGAATTGTTTCGAACATTATAAAAGTCTTCTACGTCAACAAAATTTTATCATTTGACCATTCCGTTTTCGAAACAAGAAAAAGTCACACGGAGCAAGGACCGAGGAATATGGAAGGTAGGGCACTTCCGCAATCCGGTGTTTCGCAAAAAATAAAAAGCTATTCAAAAGTAACAAGATAGGCAATATGTTTCTTTTTTCTTTTTTCAAATTAACTCTAACAAGTCTAGACCCCATCGAGACGTCTAGAATGTTCATTTAGACAATTAGATGTCGTCAATTTAGTTTTTATGTTGTTCAGGTGTGTACACGTCTTTATTCAAATTTCAAATTTTAAAATCAAAAGAGCATCAATTATTATTACATACTCCTTTAGAGTTTTTCACGTCAGTGTCAGCAGATGGTTTTTCACTGGGGTTTGAGTGACAGCAAGTCTCCTCATGTCTCCAGGACTCGTCTCAGTATTCTGGCCGTCCTCAGCAATGCTGTTGTTTGGATAGTCGCCACCCGTCCGTCAATTTCCAAGTCCCCCAGGCCCTTTAACAATCATTTAGTTACTGTGCCTAACGCACCAATCACAATTGGCACAATCGTTACTTTCATGTTCCACAGCTTTTTTATTTCTCTAGCAAGGTCGAGGTACTTATCCTTCTTTTCACTTTCCTTTAGATTTATTCTGTGGTCCGCCGGGAAAGCAAAGTCGACAATTTTACAGATTCTCTTTTTTTTTTTTTTTGTTGATTATTATGAGGTCTGGTCTTCTGGCCAGGATTAAGTGATCCGTTTGTATGTTAAAGTCCCATAGGAGTTTATGCGAGTCATTTTCTAGGACAGGTGCCGGGTTGTGCATATACCATTTGTTTGTATGGTCGAATTGAAATTTCCTGCAAATATCCCAGTGGATCACCTTGCCGACCCAGTCGTGTCTCGCCTTATACTCCTTCTGTGCTAATTTGCTGCATTCGCTTATTATGTGATTGATCGTTTCGTCTCTGTCACCGCAGAGCCTACATTTACTGTTTTGTTGCGTCTTATCTATTCTCGCTTTGATATGATTGGTTCTTATGGCATTGTCCTGTGCTGCTATTAGGAAGGATTCCGTTTCTCTCTTAAGGTTTCCTTTTCTTTGCCAGGTCCAGGTTTTCTGGTGTGAGATGTTGTTTATTAGACGTTTAAAGCGGCCATAGAGTTGTTTTCCTTCCCATTTTTGTTTCCTAGTTGTTGTCATTCTTTCGTTTATCGTGTTGTCCGTATCATTTCTGATGGTTGTAATTCGTCCTCGTTCGTGTTTTTCTATGTAGTTTTCGAGGCGTTGTACGGATGCGTCAACGGTGTCTTCGATGCTGGCAAGTCCTCCTCTTCCCTCTTTTCTAGATACATATAGTCTGTCAACATCGTCTCTGGGATGTAATACCTTATGCATGGTCATTATTATTATTATTATTAACTTTATTTTTTTACTAGTATTTCTTTAGAATTCATGTCAATTGCTTTTTATCGCAACTTTTTCTTCTATAGTTATAGGAATATTATTCTAATTTCTTAGATGAATAATTTTGTTTGGTCTCTTTGTTTCCCTTCTAAATATTCCAGCAATTAATGAGATCTGAACAGTCTCAACTTTCCCTTCGATTTCTTATTCCTTCTTTCAATTTCCGAGATTCTTGGAAATTGTTTTGTATGCTATGACAATATTTTGGTTTCACCGATACCTTCATATTCAAGAATTTTTCTTTTTACTTTCTGGCAAGGTCATAAGAATCGATCTACAGTAAACTCTTTCAACAAAAATATAGAGTGTATTAGTAAGCCAGTACATATAGTGTTCAGCTAGAAATGATAAAATCTGGATATCTTTTGTTTATATGAAAATTAACGTTTGTATTTTTTTTTTTTAATCCTGTAAGTGTTTTGAAATATGCTAAGTTTAACCAAATTCAGTATAAAATCAAAGTTTTACAAAAAGTACGCTGCACCAATCTTACAAATATGTGAAGAATTACCTTGTAAATCAGCATCTAATATCATGGTTTCAACCAGTACTCGAACTCCGATAACTGGAAGCAATGGTAATTAACGCAAATATCTAACTTACAATGCAAAAGTTATTTATCGAATTTGAGCTTATTTGGCTCAACTGATTAGTGAAAAAGAAAATTAGCCGATACGCTTGGCGCTTTTCGAGATTATTACCCCACCCCCCATAAATGTTAATCTTTTAATATTTCTAAATTTACCTTAATTTTCATAGCTCTTAAATGATAATGTTACAATAAACCAATTACCAACCCCTTCGAGTAGGAGGTGACAGCAGGTTAATTTTTAAGCCCAGTATACCAAGTTTGAATTAAGAGTTTTCCTTTTCGTAAAAGTGGTTGCTATACCATGGTTAAAACTATTACTATTGCAGAAGAGCATTTGGCTTAATTTCTTTGTTTAATGGCATATCAACCTTCGTAGGTTATTTAATTCCAAAGCCATCCTTATAAAACAGTATGGAGGTGCCCATCGTCGTAGGAAATTGGCACGAGTTCAAATCCTGGATGAGACTGATTGCATTTCACCTAGCTCTAATACCCTTGGGAAAGGTATGAATCCAATTTATTCTCCTTCCAGCTATAGATAAATAAAAGGGCAGACTACGTTCTTCAGCCTTGGGGAGGCAACTAGTCTAGGAGAAGAAAAACTCTGAATTCAAACCTGTTAAACTCCGCTTAAAAATTGACCTTGTGTCATATCCTGCCCGAGCGGGGTGGGGGGTTGGTAAATATGTATAGAACAGTAGTGCTATTATTTAGCCCATACTTTGGGGGATAAGGGGGTTGATACCTTTCCCAAGGGTATTTGTCCGAAAATGAACGTAACGACTGCAGTTCGAACTCACTCACTACGATGTCGCAGTCCAGTACATCAGCCATAACGCCCCGGAGACGCCTTCGTCTTTGATGAAGGATGAAATATTCTTAAAGAAATGATGACACACACACGTGCACTCTAACACACACACACACACTCATACACACACACACACTCATACACACACACACACACATATATATATATATATATATATATGTTGGTCTTACCACTACAACTCTTTCAAGATGCACCTTAATGACTCTACCTCCATAGCCTAACATCTTAAACCCCATTCTATTATCAAATCCAGATTTCGAAAAATTCTACTTGAAAACACCACTACAATAGCACACGAAATTATACATGCAAGCAACCCCTGATGATGGCCTATAAAAGGTCAAAAAGTGCTCGGGACAATTTTGGTAAATTCATCCACCAATTCTAACTTGACACCAAGACATTTATCATGAAACTTGAAAGGATCTTGATAAAATTATATAGAAAAATTACGTTTTTATTATTTAATCAAACATGTTTAGATGAAAGACTGCTACCCGACTACACACACACACATACACACACACACACACACGTTTATATATATATATATACTAGCAGACTGAACTTCTGAACTTTGCTCTGTCAGCCTTTCTAAAAAAAGAAAAACTATTTAAACCTGTCAAACTCCGCTAAAATATGAACATTGTGTTTTCATTCTATGGTCCGCTGGAAAGACAAAATCTATTATTCGTTCTCCCTTTTTTCTTGGGGGGGGGGTAATTTTCACTAGGTTTTGTCTCCGGCAAAGGTATTACTATTATTATACTCTTTTTCACACCAGTGTTAGCTGATAGTTTCTCACTGGAGTCTGAGAGACAGCAAGTCTCGTTAAGTCTCCTGGACTCTTCCCAGTATTCTGGCCGATCTCAACAATGCTGTAGTTTGGATGGTCTCCAATCGTTCTCCAAGTCCACTAATCCCTGTACCAATCCTTTAGAGACTCTACCGAGTGCACCAAATATGATTGGTATCACCGTCACTTTCATGTTCCATCGCTTTATTCAGTTATCAAACAAGGTCTAGATATTATTACTATTATTATTTTAGTCCTTTCTTGTTTCTCATATCAACTCTGAGGGGTTTTAATTAAAGTCTGAGTGACAGAAAGTCTCCTCAGATCTCAAAATCTATGTATTTCTGAGCATTCCAGATTATTATTATTTTGAGAGACAGTAAGTCTCCTTAAGTATACAGGACTCTTCTCAGTATTCTGGCCGTTCTCAATAATGCGTTAGTTTGGATGGTCTCCACTCGTCCGCCAACTTTCAAGTCCTCCAGGCCATTTAATAATCATTTAGTTACTGTACCAAAAGCACCAATCACAATTGGTATAATTGTCACCTTCCTGTTCCATAGTTTTTTCAACTCTCTAGCAAGGTCGAGGTACTTATCCTTCTTTTCACATTCTTTCAGTTTTATTCTGTGGTCAGTCCGGACAGCAAAGTCCACAATTTTGGAAATTTTCTCTTTTTTTAAAAATTTTTTTGGATTATTATAAGGTCTGGTCTTTTGTCGGGATTAGGTGATCTGAGTGTATATCCAAGTTCCATTGGAGTTTATGTGTGTCATTTTCTAGGACAGGGGCTGAGTTGTGCATATGCCATTTGTTTGTATGGTCAAATTTCAATTTCTTGCACATCTCACTGTGGATCACCTTGCCCACCGAGTCGTGTCTAGTCTTATACTCCTTCTGTGCTAATTTGCTGCATTCGCTGATTATGTGATTGATCGTTTTGTCTCTGTCACCGCATAGCCTACATTTGCTATTTTGTTGGGTCTTATCTATTCTCGCTTTGATATGATTGGTTCTTATGGCGTTGTTTTGTGCTGCTATTGGGAGACGTTCTGTTTATCTCTTAAAGTTTCCTTTTCTTAGCCATGTCCAGGTTTTGTCATGCAAGATGTTCTTTATTAGTCGTTTAAAACACCCATGGAGTTGTTTTCCTTCCCATTTTTGTTTCTTAGTTATTATCATTCTGTTGTCCATCGTGTTATCAGTATCGTTTCTGATGGCTGTAATCAGTCCTCCATCGTGTTTTTGAATATAGTCTTCGAGTTTTTGTATCAATCCGTCAACGCTGTCTTTAATGCTGGCAAGTCCTCTTCTTCCCTCTTTTCTTGATACATATAGTCTGTCAACGTCATCTCTAAGGTTGTGATGCCTTATTCATGGTCATAATTTTTTTTGTTCTTTGGTCCATTTGTTTAAGTTCATCTCTGGTCCACTTCAGAAAGGGCCCGGAATATCTACCAAGGGTTACAGCCCATGTATTTATTCCTTTGATAAGGTTTCGGCTAGAGAGTTTTGTCTCGATTAGTTTTCTTGTTCTCCTGAGATATTCTTTTTGAATTTTATCTTTCATTTCCACTTGCTTGATAGTGTCAGTCTCCAAGATGTCCAAGTATTTGTAGGTTCCGTTTTCAGCGAGCGTTCTAATCTTGTCTTGATTTGGTAGCTCCAATCCATCAGGTAGATGTCGTTTGCAACTTTTCATTACAAGCATTGCACATTTTTTTATGCCAAATTCCATTCCTATGTCCTGACTGTATATTCTAACCGCGTGTATTAGAGTTTCCAATTCTTTTTCTTTTTTTGCAAATAGTTTGATGTCATCCATGGACATTAAATTATCGCGATTTTCTTTATTTTTTGATGTAGTTTTTTTTTCTTAAATTGATGTTATCCTAATCAACGTTCGGCTATTACACTATTGAGACACTATGTGGGTGGTCCGCTAAGCAGACGATCCCTTTGACTGTCTTGGCACAAACCAAACAAAGGGCTTAGAATCGAGATCTCCAACGAGACTTGAAGTGGGGGGAAAAAGGCAGATCCGAGAGAAGCCAGGGAAATGGGTAAGGGAACGACAGAGAAGGCAGTTGGAAAAATGAACCCAGAGAAAGCAGTTCGCAAAGGGTGACACAGAGAGGCAGTCGAAAACGGACAGCAGAAGAGACCAGTCAGGGGAGATAGAGTCCAGGGGCAGTGAGGAAGACAGACAAGATGAGTTCGCAGTCCTGAGTCGACAACGGTCAGCAGTGAGGAAGACGGTCAAAGATGAGTTGGCATTCCAAGTAGCCTAGTAGAAATTTTGCGAAAACTACACGTCAGCGATAGTCTACAGATGCACAGGAAATGCAGTGTCACAAATTTGCCTTTATTGCACTTTGAGTTGACCCAAGCCCATATTGTTCGTTTGTTCTTTGTTCTTTTTCTCCCACTCCCTCGGTTGTATTTCTTGTGGCTATAAAGAAATGTGAGATACCTCGGCGGACCACTGGATGAATCACCGACCAAGACATAATCGTTTCAAAGAAGTTGATAAGTACGGGGGGCGGGCGCGAGGGGTAGTATTACACCATATACTCGGGTAATGAAGGATATTTTAAGACCAATTTTTTGCCTAAACAATGAGAGGTTTTTCATTTCACGAGATAGGCTTTTGGAAACATCGAAGCTTACTTTGGGGATAGTCTTCTTGGCAGGGTGGTTAACATGCTAGACTTCAACATCGTTGTGAGCGAGTTCGAATTCTACTCGTGTTGTTATGTTCTCTTTCGGACTAATACCCCGGGAAAGGTATGAACCCGTTTATCCTCTTCAGCTATTGATTACTTAGAACCACGACAGGGATGGCTTGCGTATTAAAAAAATTCATAAAGAATTATCTGTCATTAAAAAAAATAGAAAACAAAACGAAACCAAACTTTAATTCCTAAATAAATAAATAAAATATTAAATTATAAAACGAAACTAATTTGATAATTTAGTTTTAAACGATTTAAAAGAATCAGTAAACTATAAATCCAATGATACCTTTAATTTTTGAATTACTTTTAAATGGAAAGGATGGGTTTGGTGCCGACAGAAATCACAAATATAAGGTTACTTGCTTCTTGTGGAATATATTAACGTGACCTGCAGGTGTGAATACAGCGGATATTGTTGACAGATACATTGATAGAATCGGAGTGATCACCGGAATGTCATCAAGCCCACAGGTGCTGTGTATCGGCGGATGTTGAGACAACTGCATCCAACCGAAGATAATATCAACAAAGTGATTATCGGAATATCACCTTGACCTGTGGGCATGGTTGAATTCGGTGATGGTGGCAGATGCGTCCGCCCACAGAAACGGGCTTGGGCAAGTAGCCACTGGGGAAAAAACAACATAACCAATGGAAAGGAAAGAAGTGAGACGTGGGCGTAACCATAGTCAATGAAAAAGAGGAATTACTGCAGGTCACGTGAGAGTTTTAGGCAATATAAGTTCCCGATTTTCGGCTAAAGTCAGTTGTTCACTGGCTCTCCCGTCTCCCGACAACTTCTTCGTGTGCACGAACTCTCTGCCATTGTTTTTCTGCTCCACACAAGTATCATCGCCAAGAATAAAAATATAATCTTCTTTTTTTTTTTATAAATTCGTGTTCCTTGTTGTTAATAACGACACACCTGAGTATACAACAGTTGGTTTGAGGTAAGATTTTTCTCTGTTTACAAAACAATCCATATTGGTAGACCCAGATTCAACAATATACGAACTTGGAATATTGGCACAAATCTTGGGATATTTAGCAACAATTCTTTCGCTTATATTGTAATTAATATAGATTAAATTACAAGAGTTTCAAAATCGGAAATTTCAATAAATTTTCACTGAATGTTCAATTTTCATTTCAAGATTCTCTACTTTATTACACCAGTCTAGTCGGTTGGGGCTGTTGAATATATCGACAGCATTTCTGCTGAAAGATAAGACTCCTCCCCTAAAGAGTGTCTTGGTTATGAAACAAAATCATCTGATGGAGAATCGCCTGTCCTAAAGATTTATTGCCGTTACTATAAGGTCTAAACTGACTCGGAGTGGAAATACCCGCTGGAGTCAGACCAATGGGTCAAATACAACTGTCTACGCATTTAACTGTTTAAACGAATGGGTGATATTGAACAGAATTATTGATGTTAAGTAGTAATAGTTGAAACCCTTTAACTGTGTGCCTAAATTGAATTATAGGCATTACATAGCAATACTTGAGCGAGTGTCTTCGTGGTGTAATGGTTAAAGCGATGGACTGCGGAATCGTAGTACGCGAGTTCGTACTCCAGTCGCGCTATTACGTTTACTTTCGGGCAAATACCCTTGGGAAAGGTATGAACCCTCTTATCCTCCCAGCTATGGGTTAAATAGTACCACTACTGTTCTTCTAGGAGAATGGCTTTGGCCTTAAATAACCTACAAAGGTTGATATGCCATTAAACAAAGAAACCGAACCGAATAGCAATACTTGCAACCATTTGAATGTGTGCAAACGAGTAGGTACAGTAGGATTGAATAATTAGTTTTTTTTTAATATTAATACTTGCAATTATTTATCTATATGCAAACAATAACAAAACTCGAGTGTAAATAAATTTAAACTGTAACTCATTTAAAAATAACATGACCAACAAACTATTTACAAACAAATCACTTGCATAACCATTTAACTTTGTGCCAACGAATGATTGATGTTAAATGAGCAAAAGACAACAAAGTTAAATGGTTCCAGGTATTACTATGTATCATTAACGTTGTGGAAATAATAATAAAGATGAAGACAATATGTTATATAATTACGGAATGAATTTTTTTTATGTAAAGCATTTTTCGTTAATTATATTTTATCATTCAGTTTGGTTCGGCTTTGAACTATTCGGCTCTTAGTTCAGGTGCACAGACATTGGGTACAGTTTACGCTCGTGCGCAGAGAATATGACAATCACAATTGTCATAATAAACCCCAGATAGGAGGTGCCCGTGGTGTAATGGTTATCGTTGTAAGAAATGGACACGGCAACACGAGTTCAAATCCTGAACGAGACTGATTGCATTTCACATAGCACTAATACCCTAGGGAAAAGGTATGAATCCAATTATTCTCCCTCCAGCTATGGGTAAATAGTTGGACAGACTTGGTTCTTCAGGCCTTGGTGAGGCAACTAGTTTAGGAGAAGGAAATCTCTAAATTCAAACCTGTTAAACTCCGCTTAAAAAATTGACCTTGTGTCATATCCTACCCGAGCGGAGGGGTTGGTAAATACGATAAACCCCAGATAGGAAATAAGACTGGAGTGTGAATGACGTCATACCCGGAAGCGATGGGCTGAGAATTTGGAGATTTTGAAAAAGATGTCAGTTGGGTCTCGGCTATGGGCAGTCGAGTTGGTAGTTTGCTGGGGACCAGTCCAGTTGGTTGTCGAATGGAGACCGGTCGAGTTAGTCGTCGACTTGGGCCATGTAAACGAACAGTAGAAGTTGAGTTCCGACCATAGTGTTGAGAAGTTTGGGTTTCGACCGTTGAGGCATAGTTTTTCAGGTCCCAACCGGCGAAGATGAAAGGAGATCTGAAGCTCCACGAGATGTGCCGAGCGTTTGAGTTTTGTTAGCATGGTTTGATACGAAAGACTTTTAAGAATTGTGTCTCTCTCTCCTCGAGTCGAAGAACCGAACTCAGAAGTTAATAAACGTTCTTACCTGAACAACAGTGAGTTCACCTGTTAATGTGTTGTGTATTTCCCTGTATTTGAATTTGTACATGTGCCGTTGGATCGAGATATCATTATGGTTATGATGTGGGTATACAACAAGTAGTCCGAAAACCCTTAATGATAAAGTATCATTAACAATTCAATTAAACATCAATCATTTGTTTGTACCCAGTTAAATGATCAAACAGTTCTATTTCAAACAAATCAATTTAGCATAAGTCATTTGTTTGCACTTAGTTTAAATGGCCAACAGTTTTATTTGACCAATAGATCGGACTTTTTTCAGGTGCTACCACTCCGGACCACAGTGGGTCCGGGAGCAATGGCAACGAAGAGGTACTCCGCATTCTCCAAAGCTCCAGCAATACCATCAGATTGTTTAGTGTCACATACAGGACATTCGTTGGTGGGTGGAGGTTTTCTCTCTCGACAAAGATGCAGGCAGTGTATTCTACAGCCCCATTTGACTGGGCTAATAGACATGTCTGTATTTCTCAACACATAAGTTTGTTTGTTTGTCAGTTTGGTTTGATTTTATGGCACATCAAACATTGTAGGTTATTTAATGTCAAATCCATTTTTATACATAGAAGCAGTTCTATTTCAAACAATCCAGTTTAGTATAAGTATGGTTTCTTTTTTTGTTTATACACTCTTAAATGTCAAAAGAATTCCATTTCTAATAATTCAGTTTAGTATAAGTACACAGGTTCCCTGTCAAAAACGGTTTTATTTCACACAATTCAGTTTAGCCTACAAAAACAGTTCTATTTCAAACAATTCAGCTTAGCATAAATACACAGTCTAAATGTCAAAAAAACAGTTCCATTCCAAAAAATTCAATTTAGCATAAGTACGCAGTTTAAATATCAAAACAGTTCTATTTCAAGTAATTCAGTTTAGCGTAAGTACGCAGTTTAGTTCTATTTGACCCATAGATAGAACCCTATCAGGTACTACAACATCGGAATAGAGTGGACCTGGGGGGTGATTGCAATGAAGGTGCACTCCCCAAAGCTCGATCATTAGTGGAACCTCATCATCTGATTGTTTATTATCATATCAGGACACTCGTCGGCAGGGGTCTTACTCCATCTGCAGAGATGCAGTCGGTTTATTCTTCAGTCCCACCCGACTGGACAAAACACTTAGGTGACTACTTAAATGATAGTAAATACAGTAAGCAAACTAAAGGGGAATTTCGTTGGTACCTCGACCAATTCAAAACTCGAGGGAATAAACGTGCTGAATGCGAGGGAAATGATTCATTGGTTTTCTTTTCTATTTTCGTAAATACAAGCCCAGTTTCCAACCATAAGCAAATCTGTTCGACAAGTTTTGAAACGTATATTTGCGATCATTTACGTTTGTGAGAGACAAGATAAATAAGAAAGTTTATTCAATGTTTAACGATGGGTAAAAGAAAAAAAGCAAAAAGAAAAGGAGGAGAGGTGGGGCGATACACGTAGGTAAATAAATAAACAAAAATCTTCCGGGATGAAAATGTGATCTTAATTCGTGATAACAGCTGATGACAAGGGAAGCTGCGATCTCAATCTGCTGGTTGAGAAGAAAAGATAGATTGATAGATTGGCAGGTGTTTGCGACACTGTCCGGTTATTGAGATCAACTTGGGTGATTACAATGATCAGCTCCAGATGAAATTCCCAGGCGAATTGTAATCAGAGAACAAGCTTTACACGTCTTTATTGGAACAAAAAAAAATATTTCAGATTCATCAAAAATTGGCGGGTGGAAAAGCGCAGGAAAAAAAAAAAAGAGATGAATAACCTATCTTTAAAAAAAAAAATAACTCATTTCAGGTACAAGATATGTAGATAATTGAAAAATGTAAATAAATGTAAAGAGTATGTGACAGACAATAACCCCAGACGGATTGACATGCCGTTTAAAATCAGTTAACCAATCACTGGTAGAAGCGCCGGTGAAACTCTTTTTTGATATGTTAAATAGATAAATTACTAATCTTTTAAAAACTAAGCCATTTCAGGTACAAAACATTACGTTAATTGAGATAAAAAAAAAAAAAAAAAATAGGAGAAACAATTTTCAAAAAAGATTGATTTTGTCTCTTGTAATTGTGTTCATTTGTAAGTTTCTTGTAATTGACTTTGTAATTCTTTTAAGATAATCCCACGTTTTGTAATACGTTTTTTTCTTTGTTTGTTTGTTGTTGTTTTTTTGCTTTTATATAAATATTTTACTTTTTTGTTTTCTTTGGGTTTTTTATCCGTCGTTCAACATAATCCTCTTGGTATTCAACACTTATTCCATCAAGCTTTACATTGGTCGAAGTGTCCTATCTGCGGCGCTTAGAATTAGTTAAATGCGCATAATAACCCTCTAGGTATTCAGCACTTATTCCATTGAGCTTTACACTGGTCGAAGTGCTACGACAGCATGGCTCAGAACACACAAAGTGTATATAATAAACTTTTTTGCATTCAACACTTATTCCATTAAGCTTTACATTGGTCGAAGTGGCCTATCTGCGGCGCCTAGAATTAGTTAGATGCGTATAATAACCCTCTTGACATTCAGCACTTATTCCATTGAGTTTTACACTGGTCGAAGTGCTAAGACAGCGCGGCCAGAACACAAAGTGTACATAATAATCTTTTTGGCATTCAACACTTATTCCATTAGGCTTTACATTGGTCGAAGTGCCCTATCTGCGGCGCTTAGAATTAGTTAAATGCGCTTAATAATCTTCTTGACATTCAGCACTTATTCCATTAAGCTTTACATTGGACGAAGTGCCTTAACGGCTGCGCTTTGAGTAAGCTGTGTGCATAATTATTTTCCCGGCATTGAGCACTTCTTCCATTAAGCTTAATACTGATGGAACTGTTCCGTCGGCAGCGCCAAGAAAGAGCTATGTGTATATAATATTCCTCAAGGCATTCAAAACTTATTCCATTAAGTTTTCCATTATTCGCATTACCAGAGAAACCTGCACCATCATAGTTTTTTTTAATATCCTCCATATCCTCAAATGTTACTCTTAATATGACCCACACTAATGGTGAGGCTCCAGTTCTGGAGGTTTAGAAAGTCTGAAGTAACTCTCTTTTCTCTTCTTTCGATATTGTTACATAGAATTATTCGCTTATATATCAGCCGCCTATCGGTGAAACCTTCAGGTTGCGGAAGCAGAATAATGAAATTTTAAAGTAAAATCTCAAAAGTCTTGCTCTATCCTCAACATTAGAGCAATATGCAGTTATTATTAAATATTTAAAAGTCCAATTTTATGAGTATCGACCTTCAGGGAAGCTGTATGAGGTTCGGTCGTTAGATTTCAATTGTTTAGTTATGGTATACACATGATTGAAGTTATACTCCGTCACATATAATGCAATACGAAGTCAACTGGGAATTGCAATTGACTATCATGATGTTTTTCAAGACAAATTACTGACGTTCATTTCAACAAATCGTAATTAGACGCGACTTTATGGAATTAATAAAATCACATAAAAACAGCAATTACTCAGAAATTAGACACTTTGTAAATTTACTAAATAAAAAAAAGAGTCAGTGATATTGTTTTATCCTTTTTCGTCACCCCTTTTTTTAATTTGCCTTTTTTTTAGGTGAGGGGGTAATGTGATCCCTCTTCTCTTTCTGGGGGTGTCCTCGTGGTGTAATGGTTAAAGCGAGAGACTGCGGAATCGTAGTACGCGAGTTCGTACTCCAGTCGCGCTATTACGTTCACTTTCGGGCAAATACCCTTGGGAAAGGTATGAACCCTCTTATCCTCCCAGCTATGGGTTAAATAGTACCACTACTGTTCTTCTAGGAGAATAGCTTTGGCATTAAATAACCAGCAAAGGTTGATATACCATTAAACAAAGAAACCAAACCAAACCTTCTCTTTCTGTCTCACACACACACACACACTCTCTCTCTCTCTCTCTCTCTCTCTCTCTCTTCTTGTCTTTTTATAGCATTCCTTCTCTCATACACACATACACATTCTCTCTTTCTCTCTCTCGCTTTCTTGGATGTCACTTTCTTCTAGTCTTTTTAATTGCATTTTTTCTCTCATACACACACATTCTTTTTATCTCTCTCTCCATCTCTCTTCGTCTCTGTCTAGGTCTGTCTGTCTGTCTGTCTCTCACTCTCTTTCTCTCTCTCTCTCTCTCTCTCTCTCTCTCATTCTCTCTTAGCTTTCTTTCTTGAATATCACTTTATTTTCTTTTTAACAGTATTCCTTCTCTCATACACACACGCTATCTCTCTCTCTCTCTCTCTCTCTCTCTCTCTCTCTCTCTCTCTCTCTCATTCTCTCTTAGCTTTCTTTCTTGAATATCACTTTATTTTCTTTTTAACAGCATTCCTTCTCTCATACACACACGCTATCTCTCTCTCTCTCTCTCTCATTCTCTCTTAGCTTTCTTTCTTGAATATCACTTTATTTTCTTTTTAACAGTATTCCTTCTCTCATACACACACTCTCTCTCTCTCTCTCTCTCTCTCTCTCTCTCTCTCTCTCATTCTCTCTTAACTCTCTTTCTGGAATATCACTTTCTTGTCTTTTTAATGGTATTCCTTCTTTAATATACATACACAGAATACTGTATATCTATCTTTCTATCTATCTTTTCTCTGTTTTGAATATCATTTTCTCTTTGGTTTCTTGAAATTGCCATCACTCTCTTTCCTTATCTCACCTTTTCTTTCTTTCTTTCTTTCTTTTCATTTTTGTTAATCGTTTTCTCCTGATATTTTTTAAATGCTTTTCTCTTCTGTTTGTCTCTATTTCTGTCTTTTTCTCTCTCAAACTATAAATTAAAAGTCTATTTTTTTTTAACAGGAAAGTTTCTTGTTTTACTAAAATATAAATAAGTATATTACGTGCCGCAGAGATAACACACACACACACACACACACACACGTATATATGTGCGTACATGTGTGGATAGATATCTCTCTGTCTATCAATTCCAAGTTATGTCACTCTTATATCTAGGTTATCTCTCGTCTGCTTCAGTTCTCTCTCTCTCTCTCTCTCTCTCTCTCTCTCTCTCTCTCTCTCTCTCTCTCTCTCTGTGTTTATATATATAAAATAGTCTGCTTTAGTTTTTTCTTTCCTTCTTACTCTCTCTCTCTATATATATATATATACATATATATAAAGAGAGAGAGAGAGAGAGAGAGAGAGAGAAAGAAGGAGAGAAAGAGCTGAAAGAGACACACACATATATATATATACAATAATCTGCTTCTGTTCTCTCTCTTTCTCTTTCTCTCTCTCTCTCTCTTTCTCTCTCTCTCTCTCTCTGTGTTTATATATATAAAATAGTCTGCTTTAGTTTTTTCTTTCCTTCTTACTCTCTCTCTCTCTATATATATATACATATATATAAAGAGAGAGAGAGAGAGAGAGAGAGAGAGAGAGAGAGAAAGAAGGAGAGAAAGAGCTGAAAGAGACACACACATATATATATATACAATAATCTGCTTCTGTTCTCTCTCTTTCTCTCTCTCTCTCTCTCTCTCTCTCTCTCTCTCTCCTTGTCTGCACACACACACACACACACACGCATATATATATATATATATATATATATATCGTAAATTGCAGCGCAGACGTCTATCTTTTAAGTCTGAAAAAAAAAAAGCCTGAAAAAAAACTCTTTGACTCTCACAGCTGAGACAATATCCAAACCTTTACCCCAGCCTGGTCAACCTGCGGAACTCCAGACAATCGATACAAATCTTTTGCCGCACCTCCAGCACCGAACATTTCATGTTAGGTGCACATATTTAACTAGTTAATACAGCGATCCATATCAGATAATAAAACTATATTAGAAATTAACTGTTATATTAACGTTGTATCATACGCCGTTTGCAGGCAGCCAGTCAGTCAAATACGTTATGTTGTTTACTTGCGCACTTTCATGATAGCACAAATGATTGAGAGTTCGTATGAATATAAGATTTGATGTGTACGAGTTTTAGGTTTCATGCGTGGCTGATGCCATTCTGGTTTCAGTGAAAAGTCACGAAAGCCATGCACAACTGGAGTAATAACAGTCCGATTAGACATAATTGTTGTTTATTGAATATACACACATTGGCATTATTATTGTTCTTCTATGGCACAACCTTTTAGATAAATTTTACTTGAAGGATATTCTATTTACAATTAAAATCTTGATTCTAAGATACCACCCTGTAATTCTAAAAGTATCAACTTATACATATTTATAAAGTTTAACTCTGATGAACTTATTATATGCTTTTGTAACAGGTGATCATATCCAATCTTTATTTAGGTCGACAAGGTAAGTTTCGGCCTACCAGTAACTTATTGTACGTTTGTGGGGGTCGACTTATACAGCAGGTATAGGCCTAACCTATAATTTTGAGCTAAAAGTCTTGAGATTGACATATCCCTACTTGACTTGAACGCCGCAATTTTCGGTATATATATATATATATATATATACAGAGATAGAGAGAGGAAAGAGTGGAAGAAGTAAAGAATTTACTGTGTATAAAGAGAGATTTATTTCACAATATATATATATATATATATATATATATATTTGTATGTATGTTTGTATAAGTTGTAAGTTGCCCGACCGTAGTCCAGGGTAACCTGAAGACGCCTTTTTCAAGATAAACTACACCGACGAGGGGTGGATGGTGCTATTCCTTTCCAAGATTGCCCCACTTACCCTTGATCTGTACCTTATAATGCTGAGTATTAAGCTTGGTGACGTTTGGTTCGGTTTCTTTGTGTTTTAATGCATATCAACGTTTGTAGGGTATTCAATGTAAAATGCATGTTTATACAAATAAACAGTTATATTTCTAACAATTCAGCTTAGCATAAGTAAACAGTTTACTCGTCAAGAACATTTCTATTTCAAGTTATTCAGTTTAGTCAAACAGTTCTATTTCAAACAATTCAGTTTAGTATAAGTACGCAGTTTAAATGTCAAAACAGTTCTGTTTCAAGCAATTCAGTTTAGCGTAAATACACAGTTTGGTTCTATTTGAACCCTATCAGGTGCCACCACTCCGGGTCAAAGTCGACCTGGGAACGATAGCAATAAACGGGTACTCCACATTCCCTAAAGCTCCAGCATTACTGGAGCCTCACCATCAGATTGTTTAGTGTAATATCCAGGACAATCGTTGTAGGGAGGGTTCTTACCCCTCTGCAGAAAAGCAATCAGAGTATTCTATATTCCCAGCCCACTGGGCAAACTAGGAGGCGTCTACCATTTTTTGAGTCTTTGGTATGTCTTGACCTAAGGAGTAATCCTCGATCTCAAGCATCATTAGCCAACACTCAAACTATTATGCTATATATGTATATATATATATATATATATATATATATATATATATATAAGAAATTACCTTTATTGTTATTCTTTTAAATCTTTATATTTTACATTCGAAAAATGAAGATTTGACACTATATTCACATCGGGCTGAACTTGTGAATGACTTTGAACAATCACATTTTATAACCTTCTTGATCTGGCCGAGTACTTTTCAGCCCCCTTGGTATATATATATATATATATATATATATATATATGCATGTATTTTATGAGATGACAAACTAGAAGAAATTATTCAAAGTTTCAGTATAATTGCATTCTGAAAATTCCTCTAATTAGAATATTTTCATGCTTCTTTTCTGTTTATCATTTCACGATCAGTGAAATGTGCCTAAGTTTGCAAGCCAAGTTTAGAGCTAACATCTTTGTTGTTTTAAAACTCCTAATCAAAATTGGAAACAAAACGATTGCAGCAAGTAAAGTCTCTTTTTCTTTTTTTTTTTAAATTCATTTTGCCAGGGTTTTTTTTTTCTTAATTGTTCGTCATTCATTTTCACTTGTCTTCGTTAAGTTGTTGATTGCATTTCCGTGTGTTTGAATTTTTTTAAATTATTCCCCTTTCCAAACTCTAATTGATTATTCAAGAGCACACTCGACTTTTAATATTCGAAATTATATTTTTTAAAAATACAGCCATTTCAAAGCTGATGAGTTGTAAGCAGTGCCTGGCCGCTCGTACAAAATAATTATCAATCATGGCAGACCATAATGTAATCAAATCGAAGTTGTCTTCATCTTGTTTAGAAATCAATTTATAATTCTTCGTCAGTATCGTTTTAAGGGAAAGGAGGTGGAGCAGAGACAAAAGCTAATCAGCGTCGCATCTGTTAACGGAAATTATTTGGGGAAAAGGTCGAGACACAAACAGAAAAGAAAGGTTTACCTGGGAAATTTGACAGCAAAAAGAATTAAAATAAAATGGCGGCAGATGTTTCTCTCTCTCTCTCTCTCTCACACACACACACACACATGCGCATGCGTTTAGAGAAGGGAGATAATCAGCGTGTCAAGCCGGCAAAAGAGACAATTAACAAAATATACGCTAATGTGTCTTTTCTGACACATTTTTTAAACGGTGTTAATAACATTTCCAGGCATTTGTTTTATCTGTTAATGTATCTGAAAAGGTGCTAGAATTGGTCAGAAAGAAAACACAGAAAGAAAAAAGTCTTCTTGAAGAATTCTATTCGCTCTTTACAAGACTTTCTTTAATTTTACTAAGGTGAGTCAAAAGTTTTGCAATATTTTGGTAACGTGAGGCTCAATTCGGCAATTCTGGATGTTTTTGCCGATGTCATGAAGCTGACGAACAACTCTTGATTTTGAGATGTCGTTCCCACCTGATAATCTCTGAATGCAACTGGTTTGGAGTATGGCCTCTGAATACAGGATTTAAGGTCTACTTGCCTACAAAACAGCGGCTGTATGGCCACTGACCTCCCATATCGCAAACCATCCAAGAGAGATGAGCGAAACATGGTGAACACTACTGAGCAAGTAAGAACAAAGTTATTTGGGATATTCCCCAAGGGACTTCTACACATGGACACAGCAAAAACTTATATTCTTTGTGCGGGCATCTAAAAACAAAATACCAGCAACACCCAGCAATTATCAAATAAAAAATTGCACTTTGTGGAACTGCTCATCTCCTTAGGAGAGTACTATCAATGTGATTGGAAAAGTTACATCTAAAAGTATAGACAGAACATAGAATGCATATAATCACCACTGGATGCAGCTTAGTGACATACCAAAGAAATCTCTTTTTAAGATGGCCGATAGGGACGCATAGTGAGAGAGTATCAAGAAAACCCGGGCAATCGGCTCACCATGATGATGATAAAGATGATGATAGTATCGTGTCATGGACATGACACTAAACCGAATCCGATAGTGAGACTCCAATTTTGGAGTTTAGGGAATGTGGCGTACCCTTTTATTATCATTACTCCCAGGTGCCCTGCGAACCTAAGTGGTATAGCACAGTCAGCTGGCACTATAGAATAAACCGACTGCTGAGGAATAACACTCCCCTCCCATGAGTGTCCTGTATATGACACTAAACAATCTGATGGTGGGACTCCCGGAGTTTTGAGAAATGCAGAGTACTCCTTCATTGCCATCACTCCCAGGTCCACTTCGGTCAGGAGTAATACCACCTGATAGGGTCCAATCTATTGATAAAATAGAACTGCTTGGCATTTAAAATGAATCGAAATAAATGACTTATGGTAAACTAAATTGTTTGAAATAGAACCGTTAGATCATTTAACTGCGAGTAAACAGGTGACTGAGGTTTAATTGAATTGTTAGTGATACACAGCTATATTTGGAACCATTTAACTTTGTGACTTATGCTTAACTAAATTGTTTGAAATAGAACCGTTAGATCATTTAACTGCGTGTAAACAGGTGACTGAGGTTTAATTGAATTGTTAGTGATACACAGCTATATTTGGAACCATTTAACTTTGTGACTTATGCTTAACTAAATTGTTTGAAATAGAACTATTTGTTCATTTAACTGTCTGGATCTACAAAATGTGTTTACAAATATATTTAATATATATGTAATAACAGGATTTTGCATTAAATAAACAACAAGGGTTGATATGCCATAAAGACCAAACTCAACCAACCACCCTTAGTTGTAGAAGTTGTAAGGGTCTCATCTAAATGTCAAATAGATCTGTTCAAAAATAATTCTGTTGGATAAGAATGCAGATTGTATCAAGTTCAGTTTGGTTGCATTTTATGGAACATCAACCTCTGTGGCTTATTCAAAGCCAAATTTTGTATATATAAGAAACTAGATGGCAATTACACAAGAATGCTGCGTGCAATCCTCAACAAGTCCTGGCAGCAACACCCCACAAGACACCAACTGTACGGCCACCTGCCCCCTATCACGAAAACTATTCAAGTTAGGCGAACCAGACATGCAGGACATTGCTGGAGAAGCAGAGATGAACTCATAAGAGATGTACTCTTATGGATCCCCACACACGGCCGCGCAAAAGCAGGACGACCAGCACGAACGTACATTCAGCAGCTATGTGAGGATACAGGTTGTTGTCCTGAAGACCTGCCTAGGGCGATGAACGATAGGGAGGAGTGGCGAAAGAGGGTCAGGGATATCCGTGCTGCCAGCACGATATGATGATGATGATGATATATATATATATATTCCACAGTTTTTGTCAATTCCACAGCAAGGTCCTGGTACTTATCCTTCTAATTGTATTAAGTTTTGGTTTGGCTGAATTTAATGGAACATCAACCTTTGTGCCTTATTCAAAGCCAAATTTTGTACACACACACACACACACACACAAACACACACACACACACACACACACAATAATATATATATACATTCCACAGTTTTTCCAATTCCAAAGCAAGGTCCTGGTACTTATCCTTCTAATTGTTTTAAGTTTTGGTTTGGTTGAATTTAATGGAACATCAACCTTTGTGCCTTATTCAAAGCCAAATTTTGTACACAAACACACACACACACACACACACACACACACACACACACATATATATATATATATATATATATATACATTCCACAGTTTTTCCAATTCCAAAGCAAGGTCCTGATACTTATCCTTCTAATTGTTTTAAGTTTTGGTTTGGCTGAATTTAATGGAACATCAACCTTTGTGGCTTATTCAAAGCCAAATTTTGTACATACATACAGACATACATACATGCATCTTTTATGGAAGTGCCCATGGTGTAATGGTTATCGTCATAGGAAATGGACACGGCGACGCGAGTTCAAATTCTGGACGAGACTGATCGCATTTCACATATCACTAATACCTTTGGGAAAGGTATAAATCCAATTATTCTCCCTCCAGCTATGGGTAAATAGTAGGACAGACTAGGTTTTTCAGCCTTGGTGAGGCAACTAGTCTAGGAGAAGGAAAACCCTGAATTCAAACCTGTTAAATTCCGCTTAAAAATTGACCTTGTGTCATTTCCTGCCTGAGCGAAGGGGTTGGTAAATATATATATATATATACATCTTCCACAGTTTTTCCATTCCAAAGCAAGATCCTGGTACTTCTTTTCGCTTTCTTTCAATTTTACCCAGTGGTCAGCCGGGATGGCAAAGTCCACAATTCACCAAGTTCTCTTCTTTCTTTTCTTTTTTTTCTTTTTTTTTTCTTTTTTTGTTGATTAATACTAGGTGTGGTCGTCTGGTCGAGATTTAACATATAAAATATTGCTATTAAAAAATTATTGCAGTTGAACTTTGAAAATATGAATTATTATGATTGTAACCATTCACAAAGGAATCAAGTTTCCGCTTTACATTATCCATAAGTTGTTGATATGCCGTTAAAAAAGACGTATAAATGATATAGATGATTATAACACCTATTCCCAATGAATCGACAACGAAATGAATATGGCATAAACCCGTCGGTTGAGTAAAGGCTTCCATCCGAAATTCTTAAAAAAAAACGACTACGTCCAAAAGACACCTGAAGAAGGGTGAGGGCGCAACGGCCGAAACGTTAAGAGCATAATAACTAAGATGAGGACAATAGCCTGGGACTAATAAAAATACACGCACATACGCACGCATGTATATATATATATATATATATATAGTGGGATTTATAGATCCTTTTAAAAACATTATAAAACTTAAAATGAGTTCGTCGTTGCTTCTGCGGCAGTGTCCCACATGTCTTGTTCGTCTTATTTGGATGGTTTTAGAGATAGGTGGTAGGTAGCCGTACAGCAGTTGTTTCGTGGCGTGTTGCTTCAAGGATTTGTTCAATATAGCTCGTAGCATTCTTATGCAGTTCCCATCTTGCTTTTTCTTGTATTTTTGTCTGTGTCCATGTAGTGCATCCATGCAGTAGTATTGACACAACTGGAAGAAATTCCGTTTTATTTTATCGGACAGGTAAGACTTCCATATGAATAATAGCCTATCGATAGACGTCCATGCATTCACCAGGTGCATATTAATATCACGTTCAGTAGATGAGACACTGCTGTTGAGGGACGTGAACTTGTTAACTAATTTCAGTGAATCGCCGTTTACAGTGGTGATGTTTCTTCTTAATTGAAACACATGTACTCCGTTATATACATATATATATAATTTTCGTGGTAGGTCCAAAGAGATTTTTTAAAAAGTAGATATTTAAAAATGAATAGCTCTACTAAGTGATTTGTATTTTTTAAAGAATTATTTATTTCGTGTATGTTTCCAGCTATTGCATTCATCAGAGATCATATGTGTCATATATATATATATATATATATATATATATATATATATATATATATATATATATATATTCTATCAACATACGCGCATAGATAGATAGATATGAACAATCTGGGGCAGATAATATAAAAGCTAGATACCGAGATTGATTTATAGATAGAATAAAAATAGATAGATAGATCCTCCTAAAACCGTTTTTTAATCAGAAAAGTGCTCAAATATTGGCCAGCAGAGCAAGTTAAAGCGTAAAATAAATGTTTTCTTGCTTTTGCGTGTCATTCCAATTATTTTTAGTTCCATGCATATTTTTATTTTAAAGTTTAAAAATACAATTATCAAACAAAATATTTCGTTTCATGATTGCATTTTTTTTCGGAGGTTGTAGGTATTTACGCAACCATAATGCCACAAGCAGGATGTGATGGTAAGTCAGTTTTTAAGGGGAATAACCCTTGTCTAAATTCAGAGTTTTCCTTCTCCTAGACTCCTACTCAGAGCAACCGATAAATTTACACTAATCACAAGAGCTTTAGCGTCCAGGATTTGAACTCAGGTCATTGTCCCATTTCCCACGATCATAATCGCCACTTGCCTAGCTCGGGCTGTAGAATACACCGACTGCACCTCTGCGGAGAGCTAACCTCCCCCTCAACGAGTTTCCTAGATATGACACTAAACAATCTGATGATGAGGTTCCAGTGATGCTCGAACGTTGGGGAATGTGAAGCACCCTTTCATTGCCATTGTTCCTAGCTCCACTCTCGCCCTGAATAGTAGCACCTGATAGGGCCTATCTATGGGTTAAATTTAACTAAACTGCATACATATGCTAAACTGAATTGTTTGAATTAAAACTGTTTGACTAAACTGAATAGCTTGAAATAGAAACGTTTTTTGACAATTAAACTGTGTACTTACATTTAAACTGTGTACTTATGCTAAACTGAATTCTTTGAAGTGGAACTGTACTTACGCTAAATTGAATTGTTTAATATAGAACTGTTTTAACATTTAACAAAATCTATTCTTATACTAAACAAAATCTATTCTTATACTAAACTGAATTGTCTGCATTAGAACTGTTTGACAAAACTGAATAACTTCAAATAGAAATGTTTTGACAACCAAACTGTTTACACATGCTAAACTGGATTGTATGAAATAGAACTGACTATTTGCATAAAAATGGATTTGGCGTTAAATAACCTACAAAGGTTGATATGCCATAAAACCCAAACAAGCAAGCAAGCAACCAACCAACCAAAATAAACTGGATAGCGTGAAGTGGAAATATTTAGACAATTAAACCGTGTACTAACATTTAAACTGTGTATTTATGCTAAACTGAATCATTTGAAATGAAACTGTTTTTGATATTTAAACTCTACTTATGCTAAACTGAATTGTTTAATATAGAACTGCTTTGACATTTAACTGTGTGTCAATAAAATCTATACTTATACTAAACTGAATTGGCTGAATTAGAACTGGTTTGGTTTGGTTTGTTGGGTTTTATGGCATATAAACCTTTGTAGGTTATTTAACGCCAAATCCATTTTTATGTAAATAATCTGTTCTATTTAAAACAGGCTCATTGGTCTTGTGAGTAGAGTGTTCGCTAATGGGCTGGGAAACCTGGGTTCAATACTAAAGACTTAAAAAACGGTACTTGATACTTCCTTGCTTAACACTCAGTATTATAAGGTACGGATCAAGGGTAAAGTGGGGCAATCCAGGGAAAGGAGTAGCGCCCTATACTACACCTTGTTGTAGTAGCTATTGAAAAGGGAGCCTTTGGGTCGTCCTCGACGAAGATTGCCAATTTTACTTTACTTACTATTTAAAACAGTTCAGTTTAGCATGAGTACACAGTTTAATTGTCAAAAACATTTCTATTTCAAACTATTCAAGCAGTTATATGTAACAATTCAGTTAAGTGTAAATACAGTTTTAATGTCGAAAAACAGTTCTATTTCAGATAATTCAGTTAAGCAAAAGCAAGCAGTTTAAATGTAAGTACAGTTTAATTGTCAAAAAGATTTCTATTTCAAGCTATTCCTTTTAGTCAAACAATTCATTTTTGCATAAGTATGCTGTTAGTTCTATTTAACCCATAGATAGGGCCCTATCAGGTGCTACTACTCCGGGTCAGAGTGGACCAGGGAGCGATGGCAATGACGGGGTGCTCTGCATTCTCCAAAGCTCCAGCACTGCTGGAACCTCACCATCAGATTGTTTAGTGTCATATCAAGGACACTCGTTGGCGGCGTCTTACCCCTCTGAAGAGGTACAGTCAGTGTATTCTACAGTCCCAGCCGACTGGGCGATGAATTAGAACTGTTTGAATAAACAGAATAGCTTTGAAATAGAAATGTTTTGACAATTAGACAGTGTATTCATGCTAAACTGAATAGTTTGAAATAGAACTGATTATTTGTATAAAAATTGGTTTTGCATAAAACAACCCAGAAAGGTTGATATGCCATAAACCCCAAACAACCAACTATAATTGCCACGCTACAGCTACTGTTTCGATTCAGTTTCTTAATTTAATGGCATATTGGTTATTTGTAACCTTCCTTTGAGACTAACGGCAATGATACTATTTAATGCATTGGGTGGGGGGAATAAAGGTGTTCATAGTTTTCTCAAGGGTGTTGGCGAGCGTAATAGCGCAAGTAGAGTTCGAACTCGCTTGCTTCTATGTCACAGTCTAGCACGTTATCCACAACGATACGGGGGCTCCACCTCACACCTTGTACAGTTTAAATGTTCCCTAACAAAAATAGAAAATGCAATCTTTAATTCTAAATTTTTTTATATATATAAGAAAATTTAAAAAAAGAAAACACGAATAGAATTATTTTTTAAAAAATAGTGCAAAAATAACTGTGTACACACACATACGTATGTTATGGCACAATTCAAACTTGAAAGGCATGAGTTCATTTGTATGGCTCCCAAATTACACATTGAGTGAAGCAACACACGTAAGTGTATCAACCACAGCACAAGTCATGGTAGGTACCTACCATGACTTGAACTATTTCAGTCTCATGATATATGAGCTGTAAACTAACAAGTACCAAAATATTACAAAACATTTTACTAACCCTAGTATTCAGCAAATTGATTGATTTAAACACAATCTGCAATCTTTCTTTTAGATTATCATAAATGTAATATTTGTGTCCATAAATCTTTATCAGGTGTAGATATAACAATGACTGAAGAAAAATTGTACATTTTTTTTTAAATTTTGTAAAATTATTTTTATTAGATTGGAATACCTGACATAATATAAACGTATGAAACGTGGTGTAATTGTTATCGTCGTAGGAAATGAACACGGCGACACGAGTTCAATTCCTGGACGAAAGTCATTGCATTTCACATAGCACTAATACCCTTGGGAAAGGTATGAATCCAATTATTCTCCCTCCAGCTATGGGTAAAGAGTAGGACAGACTAGGTTCTTCAGCCTTGGTTAAGCAACTAGTCTAGGAGAAGGAAAACTCTGAATTCAAACCTGTTAAACTCCGCTTAAAAGTTGACCTTGTGTCATATCCTGCCCGAGCGGAGGGGTTGGTAAATAGGATAAACGTATGAAAACAATCCTCAGAAACTACTCCAAAAAGGTAAGTATAAACGTACGCAATTCCCTAACCTTTAGGCATAAAGTAAGCCCAGTCGGGTTGCCGTGCCATTAAATTAATCATACATCAACAAATGTTGCCTAGTCGGCTGGGGCTGTAGAATACACCGACTGCTTCTCTGTAGAGAGGTAAGACTCTCCCAAAGCGTGTCCAAGATATTATATAAAACAATATGATGGTGAACCTTCGGTAATGCAGGAGCTTTGGGGAATGCGAAATGCTCTTTCATTGCAATCACTCGCCGGTCCACTCAGGCCCGGAGTAGTAGCACCTGATAGGGTCTTATCTATGGGTTAAATAGAACTAAACTGAGTACTTATGCTAAACTGAATTGCTTGAAATTGGACTGTTTTGACATTTAAAAATGTATATTTATGCTAAACTGAATTGTTTGAAATAGAACTGTTTTAACATTTAACTGAACTGTTTAAACATTTAACAGTTTGTAAACCAAATCTATACTTATACTAAACTGAATTTTTTTAAACTTAATTCGGCATCAAATGACCCGAAAAAGGTTAATATCAGTAAAACAAAACAACCCACCAACGATAATCCTTAAAAAAAAATTATTGCTTTGAATAACTATTCTTAAAACAAATAATTTGCATACAGTTACACGGTTTCAAGTATTCCTATCTAATACTAATAATTTGTACAGAAATAACTAATAATAATAATAATAATAATAATAATAATAAACTATGGAACATGCAGGTGACAATTATAACAATTGTAATTGGTGCGTTTGGAACTGTAACTAAAGGATTGCTAAATGGACTGGAGGACTTAGAAGTTGGCGGACGGGTGGAGACCATCAAAACTACTACATTATTAAGAATGGCCAAAATACTGAGAAGAGTCCTGGAGACTTGAGGGGACTTGCTGTCTCTCAAACACCAGTGAAAGACCATCAGCTAATGTTGTATAATTTGGTGATATACAGATACGAAAACACAGGTTAAAACAAATACCAAACACACACAGGCGGACTCTGTCGCTTCAAGTGCGAACGGGTTTATTAACTTCTTGTCTTTGGTTCTTCGACATGAGGAGAGAGACACAAATCTTACTATGCTAAACCCCATCCGGACGCGTGGCACATCTTGTGGTGTTTAAAATCTCAATTTATCTCCGCTGGTCGAGACCCGAAAAACTTACCTGCCGCCGCAACGGTAGAAAATCCAACTCTCTGCCTCGATGGCAGAAACTCAACTATCTGCCTCCATGGTCCAATGTCAACTTTCCACTGACTCTTTTTCAAAATCCTCAAACTCTCAGGACCATCTTTTCCGGACATGACGTCATCCACACTCCTGCCCCATTTCTATCTGGGGGTTTATTATGACAATTGACTATACACCTGGGCTCTTAACCCGAATAGTTCAAAGCCCAACCAAACTAAATGATAAAATATAATTAACGAAAAATGATTAATATAAAAAGAATCATTCCTTAATAATATAGCACTAACACTGATGTGAAAAACTCTAATGAGTAAATAATAATAATAATAATAATAATATGGGAGGAAAAACAACTCTATGGCCGCTTTAAACGTCTAATAAACAACATCTCACACCAGAAAACCTGGACCTGTCTAAGAAAAAGAAACCTTAAGAGAGAAACGGAATCCCTCCAAACAGCAGCACAGGACAACACCATAAGAACCAATCATATCAAAGCAAGAATAGATAAGACGCAACAAAACAGTAAATGTAGGCTCTGCGGTGACAGAGACGAAACGATCAATCACATAATAAGCGAATGCAGCAAATTAGCACAGAAGGAGTATAAGGCGAGACACGACTGGGTCGGCAAGGTGATCCACAGGGAAATGTGCAGGAAATTTCAATTCGACCATACAGACTAATGGTATATGCACAACCCAGCACCTGTCCTAGAAAATGACTCGCATAAACTCCTATGGGACTGAACATACAAACGGATCACCTAATCCCGGCCAGAAGACCAGACCTCATAATAATCAATAAAAAAAAAGAGAATCTGCAAAATTGTCGACTTTGCAGTCCCGACAGACCACAGAATAAATCTGAAGGAAAGTGAAAAGAAGGATAAGTACCTCGACCTTGCTAGAGAATTGAAAAAGCTGTGGAACATGAAAGTAACGATTGTGCCAATTGTGATTGGTGCGTTAGGCACAATAACTAAAGGATTATTTAAAGGCCCGGAGAACTTGGAAGTTGGCGGGCGGGTAGAGACTATCCAAACGACAGCATTGCTGAGAACAGCCAGATTCCTGAGACGAGTCATGGAGACTTGAGGAGTCTTGCTGTCACTCAAACTCCAGTGAAAAACCATCAGCTAACACTGATGTGAAAAACTCTAAAGGAGTAAATAATAATAATAATTACAAAACAATTATAACTTCAAGTAACTATTCTTAATATAAGATGATTTACAGTATTCCTATCAAATGCGATTCCGTTTAATGTCATATCAACCGTCCTTGGTTTTTGTCGAAGAAAAGTTGTGATATTTGACCAATACCTGGAGGGGGATAAGGGGATTCATACCTTTCCCAGGGGTATTCGAAGGCGACTGTATAAACAAACAACTGTACTTATGCTAAACTGAACTGTTTGAATTAGAACTGTTTTTTGATATTTAAACTGTGTACTTATGCTAAACTGAACTGTTTGAAATAGAACTGTTTTTTGACATTTAGACTGTGTAAACTGAACTGTTTGAAATAGAACTGTATGTACATATGTATAAAAATGGACTTGTTGATAAGTCATAAAAATTGTTGGTATGCTATAAAACAAAACCAAACGAAATTTTTAATTCAGATATGAAAATTTATCAAAACTTAAAATAAATTATGATCCTAACACGAAAATTCCCTCTAATGAAAAGACTATGGATATTAATTAAAATCGAACTTCAGTTTCAATTAAGTGAACGTTAATTGACTTGTTAACTGGGGAGACTTTTATTAAGTCGTTTTTTTTTTGTTACGTTTTTTTTTTTTTTTTTTTTTTTTTTTTCAAGTAGTGGTTGGGTGAGAGGTTCTTCGTTGTGCTTTATCACGTGACTGACACAACAGGTGGCTGCTGAACATAGAACTCTTTAAAAAAAAAACATGAAAGCAGTGATAAGGACCTAAACCTGTATAATTAATTTTAGTTTAATTAAAAATAGTCAACTGATTTAAATATTTGATATATGAAGTGATCAACGTGTTAATTTTGACTTAAAGAGATTTAATCTTCAGGACTTCATCTAATAAGCTCCGTTTTTGTTTCACTTACTGTAATTTTCCTCAGACTAAAACAATCATTTATTTCGATTTTTTCTGCGGGGTAATTTCATAGATCAATAACCAGCACAAACAGACGAAAAGGTGTTATATTGCTTATAATACACAGAATGACTCATAAATAAATGTAACCCTAACTGTTTGCCCAGTCAGCTGGGGCTGTATAATAAACCGACTGCATCCCAGCAGAGGGGTAAGACCCCCCCCAATAAGTGTCCTAGATATGACACTAAACAATCTGATGGTGAGGTTCCAGTGATGCAGGGGCTTTGGGGAATGCGGACCACCCCCTTCATTGCCATTGCTCCAAGGGCCTTATCTATGGGTTAAATAGAACTAACGGTTTATGCGAAACTGAATTGTTTGACTAAACTGAATAGCTTGAAGTAGAAAGGTTTTTGACGATTAAGGTCCAGTATAAATGTAAGTACGGTTACTTACATTTAAACTGGACTTTGGACGTTAGAGTGTTCGCCAATGGCCCGGGAGAGCTGGGTTCAATCCCAGGTCGAGTCATACCAAAGACTTTAAAAATGGTACTTGATACCTCCTTGCTTAACACTCAGCATTATAAGGTACGGGTCAAGGGTAAAGTGGAATAATTCAGGAAAAGGAGTAGCACCCTCTTCTACACCTTGGTGTAGTAGCTATCGAAAAGGGAGACTTCGGCTTACCGTCGACTAAAGGGAGACAACTTTACTTTACTAAATTTAAACTACGTGCTTATGCTAAACTGAATTATTTGAAATTGAACTGCTTTTGTCATTGAAACTGTACTTACACTAAACTTAATTGTTTAATATAGAGCTGCTTTGACATTTAACTGTGTAAAGAAAATCTGTACTAATACTAAACTTAATTAACTGAATTAGAACTGTTAGACGAAGCTGAATAGCTTGAAATAGAAATGTTTTTAACAATTAAACTGTGTACTCATGCTAAACTGAATTGTTTGAAGGAGAACTAACTATTTGAATAACAATGGATTTTTTTTTTGTAATTGTCTTTAATTGGAATCATTTTGAGATGAGGATTCTTAATCTGAGAATTAATTTTTTATTCATAGCGGACTTCGGGGCCCGTGGCGCAGCTGATAGAGGCGTTGAGTCTCTACGGTTTCAAGTGAGCATTGTCAGAAGATAGCGGTTTCAAATCCTGCCTAAGCCGGAGGTTTACTTGATAGACAACAACTATGGAAGGTAGTAATTACTGGGGATACGGTTACAAGACTCAGCATTCCTATCCGAGGTCGCGGTTAAATCACCTGAAGAAGGCTAGAGGTGAAATTTGGCCGAAACGTAGTGAAAGAAGAAACAACACAAAAAACTACCAAGATGAGGACAAAAAGTCCGCAATGAATAAAAAAATTAATTCTCACAAGAATGGATTTTAATTTAAATAACCTACAAAGGTTGATATGTCATAGAACCAAAACAACCAACCTTACTACGTTTTCTAAACAGTTCATTTTCTTCTAAACTAAAGATCATTATCATTATCAGTTCACGCAGATATCGACTATCTCTCTCTGTCTCTCTTTCTCTATCTCTGTTCCTCTCGTCATCCGCGTCATTTCCATCCCTCTTGGTTGGTCCTCTAGACGCACTGAGCTGATGAATGTAAGTTTTGTTGTTCTGCCAATACTGGTGTGTCCATGGGTAGGAGTCCGCGGCGTGGGAGTTTGTTCTAGCCTCACCAACAGTACTCAGTTTGTCTTGTGCGTCTTACTTGGATGGTTTATGAGATAGGAGGTAAGTGGCAGTACAACTGCAGTTTTGTGGAGTGCTGCATTAAATAACCATCAAGAGTAGATGTGCTATTAAACCAAATAGCCTAAATGCCCTTTTTTACTCACAATTATATTCAATTATAACAAATACAAGTAATTTTCAAACATGTATTTCACCCATTGAGGAGTAACTCTGAACTTCCTAGGTCTCCAGAACTGGAGCCTCACCACTAGAAGTAACTCTATCCTTCCTAGTTCTCCAGAATAGGAGCCTCACCACCATATGCAGTTTAGTGTCATATCAGGACACTTTTAATATTTCAAGCACTGTTTATATTTACCAACCCCTCCGCTCGGGCATAGGGAAGAGTGGCGAGGGAGGGTCAGGGATATCCGTGCTAGCGGTACGACATGATGATGATGATGGTATATACAAGGTGTCTCTAAGAATTTTACATGATTTGAAAAGTAATCCCATTTACCAACCCCTCCGCTCGAGCAGGATATGACACAAGGTCATTTTTTAAGCGGAGTTTAACAGGTTTGATTTCAGAGTTTTCCTTTTCCTAGACTAGTTGCCTCGCCAATGATGAAGAACCTAGTCTGTCCTACTATTTACCCATAGACGGGGGGAGAATAATTGGATTCATACCTTTCCCAAGGGTATTAGTGCTATGTGAAATGCAATCAGTCTGGTCCAGGATTTGAACTCGTGTCGCCGTGTCCATTTCCTACGACGATAACAATTACACCACGGGCACTTCAAGTACTGTTAGTGGTTTGAGAGTGGGGCCTGGTACTCTTTCGATTGCTCTTTTTATTCTCATCTATAGATGAGCACCAGTAGTTACCCAATCGAACTATTTGATCCTGGCCGTTGAACCGTCGGATTCATACGCCCAGGGCCAGTACGGCCACTTACCCAACATCACGAAAACTATCCAAGTTAGACGAACCAGATATGCGAGACACTGCTGGAGAAGTAGGGATGAACTCATAAATATGTCACGATCTTCCCGTTCGTGGTGGATAGGGTGACATACCTAAATTCTTGCTGGGGAAAACAACCACTATGGTGGTATCAGCTTGGACGAAAAAAAAGTTTCCCGGGTCGTCACTCAGCCGCGAACACCATTGGAAAGAATAACAGATTTAACATAGCGCAACAAAACGAATGATATCTACAATTCATTTGTAGGTTATTTTATTTCATTACTGATAATTTTGGCAATTTTCTATACGAGCCATAAGGAGGGGCAAAATCGTAAAACCTTCGTGGAAACCAACAAAAGAAAGAGAAGGTAAAAACAAAGTATTAACTACTGTCATACTTTTTTTTCAGAGGTTAAGATTCTTTCACCCTCTCCCTCTCCTCCTACTTTCACCGGGAATCGCTATACCAGTTCACTGTTGTCTTGGAGCTAGTTTTAATTCTGTTAATCTCCTCTGAACTTTCTTTTTTTTCCCTTGGCGATGATTTTCTTACTAATTCCGGTCTCTATAAGGTGGGGAGGCGAACGCAGAAGATAATCCAACATACCCGGTCCAATCTCGACCGATTCATTGTACACCGATTCATAAGTGACATATACAACAGATTTGTGCTGATACAGAATATAGCCTTGAAGACTTATCGAAAGAGATTAACGATAGAGAAGGGTGGCCGAAGAGGGTCAGTGAGATCTGCACAGGCAGCGCAACATGATGATGATGATAATGGTGATGATAGTAATTAGACAGTAAACTGATTGCTTGATTTTGACGGCATGTCAACCCACTTGTGTTATTTTATACGTAGAGGCTAAGGAATCGTGTTGAGGTTAGGGAATCGCGTTCATTGTATCTTCATATTTGCATTTTATGTGGAATCGGATCAATGTCAAGCATAGCACTAGACCTTCGGATCTAGTAAAACTATGACCAGCAAAGTCACCTGGCATACGTGCCGGGAGACTTGGTAAAGGTTAGTATTGGATCACAAAGTGATCCAATGACCAGCATTGTCCAGCAACGCACGAGTCTCATGTGCGACTTCCCCCTCCACAAATGCCCACAATGAAATGACCTTGTGACAAGTTTTGCCTGATGGGAAGCAAAACATACAGTTTCTTTTGCTTGCGATCCTGTTGAATACGAATAATTTTAAACAGATCAGTTTGACTCTTAGATGTGACCCTAGCAGGTACTAATGTAATATAATGGCCGAGGAATTTCGTTTTATATATCTTGCCTATCGGTTTAGTTAGGCTGAGAACCTTTTGCTTAGCGTATGGGTTAGTTAGGTGCAACATGAGCACAGGTGTTCACGCGAGTGTGGGGAGAATATGTCATTCAGAAATGTCAAAATAAAAATTCCAGATAGAAAATATTACTGGGGGGATGTGAATGACGTCACGTACCGGAAGCGTGGGCTAAGATTTGAGAAAAGTCAGTCGAGTCGAGTTCCTGCCTCAGAAGAAAAAGGTTGACTTTCGCTTGCTCGCCGAGGCCTTGTGGCGGATGTCACGCGTGGTGGGGGGCAGATGGAAAAGTCAGCATAGAAAGATTTTATCTCTCTCCTTATTTCGAAAAACCTTTTAACTCAAAGGTAATAAAAAGTTTCGTACCTGAACTAAGAAGTCGTAAGAGTTTTTTTGTGTTTCGGGTTTCCTATGTTATCTAATATGGGCGTTATGAACATTCTATGTACATTTCACACATATCTGTATTCATGTATGGGTATGCAACACTAATACTACGGATCCTTATAGACCTGGGAGTAATGGTAGTTAAGAGATACTTTATATAATTCAGGGCTCTTACAATGAAGCCTCACCATTAGATACAGTTTAGTTTTATACCCTCGATACGCCTTTTTTTTTTTTTTGAGTGGTGGTACTCCTCTGCTGGGGTTATTGTCATCGTATTCTAAGCCTTCTCATCAACCAAAAAAGACATCGACACACGGCTAACGAAAGCATAGACAGCTATCGATAGGCTCTCGATCATATGGAAATCAGACCTGACCAATAAAATGAAAGCAGTTTCTTCCAGGCTGCGGTCGTGTCGATACTTCTATATGGATACACTGCGTGGACGCTAACTAAACGGCTGGAGAAGAAGCAAGACGGCAATTACACAAGAATGCTGCGAGCAATTTTGAACAAGTCCTGGCGGCAACACCCCACAAAGCACCAACTATACGGCCACCTGCCTCCCATCATGAAAACTATCCAAGTTAGACGAACCAGATATGCAGAACACTGCTGGAGAAACAAGAACGAGCTCATAAGTGATGTATTCCTATGGACCCCCACATATGGCCAAGCAAAAGCAGGACGACCGGCTCGAACATACATACAGCAGCTATGTGAGGATACGGGATGTAGCCCAGAAGACCTGCCAGAGGCGATGAATGATTGGGAGAAGTGGCGAGAGAGGGTCAGGGATATCCGTGCTAGCGGCACGACATGATGATGGTGATGATTCTAAGCCTTACCAACACGATAGTGAACTTCTACCAAATGAGTTTACTATTGTGGCAATATTATCACTCAGGATTTGAACTCGGATCGCCCGATCTGTTTCCTGTGACGATGACTATTATACCACAAACGCCTATTTTGGGAAGACTCGTTCAATGTAATCGATTCTCACCGGGTGCTCCTTGAAGAAAAAAAAATAACGTAAAGTAAATAGTTAGCAAATTGAATTAACAACATTGAACGTAAGGGTTTTCGGTCGAGGACGTAAGGGATTTCGATCGAGAACAAGGACCTCAGCGGGGCACTTTTGAAATCTGTAAAGATCAGGAACTCCACCGTTTATTTGATATTGTCTCTACCTTGTTGAGTCGAAATCGTTCTTTATCTCAAATCTGTAGTGTTTCGTGAAGAAAGAAAAGTAGAAATTGTCAAGAATCGTTAGCGTCGCCAGTGGGAAACATCTGCCAACCATTCTGTCGCAAAACGAGAACCGAGAATCCAAAAAATGTTATGATGATTTGAATGTGTATGGGGTGTGTTGGGGGTGTGGGGGCTTTTCGGAGGAAATCCTTGTCTCGTCATCACAATGTGCCTTAGTTTATGTTTAGAGAAGTTGAACATGTATATTTCGAGAGATTAAATATAATAGTCGATTGACAAATAAATTGTTAAAGAAGAAGAAGAAGAAGAAGAAGAAGAAGAAAAAGATATATGTAAGGTACAAAGAAGAAGAAGAAGAAGAAGAAGATACATGTAAGGTATAAAGAAGAAGAAGAAGAAGAAGAAGAAGAAGAAGAAGAAGAAGAAGAAGAAGAAGAAGAAGAAGAAGAAGAAGATGCATGTAAAGTGTAAAGAAGAAGAAGATACATTTATGGTGGAAAGAAAGAAAGAAAGAAAGAAAGAAAGAAAAAGGAGGAGGAAAGAGATATACAATCTCTAAGAAGCCCCAAATGAAATCGAAAAAGTGATCGAGCGAAAGAAAGAAAGAAAGAAAGATGGAAGGAGGAGAAGGAGAATAAAAGAGTTAAACAATCGCTTAGAGGCCACAATGAAACTGAAAAAGAGATCGAAGCAAAGAAAAAGATAAAAAAAAGAATGGAAACACAATGTGGAAGAAGAAGAAGAAGAGAATAAAGAAGAAGAATTGCAAGAAAAAGAAACGAAGAAGAGGAAAATGAAAAGGAAGAGAAGGAAGAATGAGGAATGAGTCTTAAAGAACTTGATTCCTTAAAAATGAAGTAAAAAAGAGAAAAGAGAGGTAAAGGAGAAAAAAATAGACTAAAAGAATGAGAAATGAGGTTGAGTCGCATAGAAGAAGAAGAAGAAGAAGAAGAAGAAGAAGAAGAAGGAGATACATGTATGGTGTGAAGAAGAAGAAGAAGAAGAAGAAGAAGAAGAAGATCCATGTACGGTTTAAAGAAGAAGAAGAAGAAGAAGAAGAAGAAGAAGAAGAAGCTTTTAGGCTTTTTTGTGGGGGGTGACCTTTTGTTTCTATTTTTTTTTATCATCATTATTGTAAAGGCTCAAATCGGAAAAAATGACGGCGACTTCAGAAACAACAACAACAACAACAATAACAACAACAACAACAACAATAACAACAACAACAACAACAACGTATCTGAATATAACAGAACAAAAGTTACGCACTCTTTAACTCTTTTAAAAATGTTTTAAAAGAAACAAAAAAATTGAGAATATCAACTTGAAACCAATTCGTCTGTTTTACGCAAAATTTCACTGAAAAAAAAAACGAGTAAGAAAAATAAACCAGCATTTTTATTTTTCGTTTTTTTTTTTTTTTGCTTGGTTTTTTTTTTTTTTTTTCCTTTTTTTTTTAAAGAATCGTATTCTATTCCGAATTTTGCTTGCTTGTTTTGTTTGTTTGTCAGTTTGTTTGTTTGTTTTTACGTTTATAACCTCAACCACCTGAACCGATTCTTATCAACTACCCCACCATGGGGTACCTGCTGGTGAAACCCTCAAAATACACAATCCAGTACCTCAAGTAAAATTCAAACAAACTTCACCCTGCAACCCCAATTCATGCGACAAGCCACCCGCTAATCCACGAGACGTTTCTAGTTTAACCGCCAACTCTATTCGGGCGAGGAAAGAGTTGGGGTGCTTTTTGGCTTGAACTACCAGCAATGACAAGAGGTCTTGACGCCGGGCGAAGAGCCATCCACTTAACAGGGAACAAGTCCATTGAAAAGGAAAAAAGATTGTGTGCGGGGGTGTAATTTTCAACCTCTCTAGCGTAAACAAAGCAATCAATGATCAAGTAAGTAACAGTTGGGGGTACCAACGCCCCCAGTCGAATTCATGCCATTAAGTATGACCACTACACATTCACTTACCTGCAGTACCAGCAGTACCAGCAGCCAGTAGTCAGCAGGGGGTGCAAGATGAAGAAAAACGAGGCTAGAGAGAGAGAGGTGGGTAGGTAGGAGGATGGGAAGGATTGAAAGATGGCTCCGAAAGTAATGCCAATTTGACCTCTCGGTGGGCCTTTAAAATATCATTACAAACATACGATGATCGATAATCCCACACAAATAGCCATAAAATGACCCTAGACGGGTTGACATGCCATCAAAGTCAATCAATTAATGTAGATGGTAGTTTGTAAGATTGATTTTAACGGCATGGCAACCACTCTGGGGTTATTTTATGCCAAGCTGTTAAAGAATCGTGTTCCGAAATTTAAATTTAAAACGGAAGTGGGCTTAATGAAGAGGTAACTCTTCACCCCTCTTCTATTCCCTCCCACTCTTCTATCCCCTCCCACTCTTATGTGTCTATTCAATTTTTTTTATCAAAAAGATCTGAAGAAGTCCTGTTAATTTTTTTTCGTGTTTTTGGAAATTTCAAAAATGCGTAAAAGGATTGAAATAAATTTATAATCCTATGTGACCGGTTTCGTTGTTTTTTCTTAAAGAATTTATTGCTCTGTATTATTGTTACATTGAGCTCTTTACCAGGAAAATTTAAATATTCATTCATGAATAATTTCTTGTCCTGATGGAATTACTCCCAACTCCGGTTTAACTGGACCAAGAATACTATATATATATATATATATATATATATATATATATATCATAATCATTATTATTATTATTGTTTTTATTATTATCATTAAATTGTATTTATGCTTATATAAGCATAATAAGAATTTGATTATATATATATATATATATTTCTAAAATTCTCCCTCACCCTATGTATCACTCTCTCTCTCTCTCTATATATATATATATATATGGGGGGTGTAGTTAGGCAGCAGTCGTTCATTTAAGCATGTTTGATTAAATAGTAAAGACCCATTTTGTCAGTATAATCTAATTAAGATCTTTTCGAGTTTCCAGATAAGTGTCTTGGTTTTAGGTTGGAATTGGTGGATGAATTTATCAAAATTGTTCCGAGCGCTTTCAAACCATTCATAGGCCATCATCAGGGTTTGCTTGCATATGTAAAGAGTGTTTTCTTTTTAATGAGTTTTGAAAGTTTTTGGTTCTTATAACATAACAAAACTACGCAAACGCAAAGTTGGATAAAACTGAGTTGCTGATGAATTTAAAAAACAGAACGCTATCAACGAAAATAGAATACTATCAAGAAATACGAAATATTAAAAAAAAAGAAAAAAAATTCTAAAGGCCTTTCAAAACATTGTCGCTATTTTCAAAATTAATTCTACTGATCTTAGGTTTTATATATATATATATATATATATATATATATAAGGAAAATGAGAACTTTAGATAGATATGATACATGCCTTTTTCCGTTACAGATTAACGCACAAACACAGGGATGTCCTTGTGGTGTAATGTAATATGACGGACGGGCGCTGTCGTCAATCAGTGAAGGTGTCATGAGACTAGCGCACGCGGGCTGAATGACCTGCAAAGTTAGACGTGATTTTAAAATAATCACAGATGTATTATCATATGTTTCACTGCATTCGGGGATATTCGATTTGTTCTCCAAAATCTCTATATAAGAAAACAAATAACGAGATTTTGGCAGAGTTGAAGGCAGTTGTCAAAACGGGTGCGTTAAAGGTTCCGAGGCCCCGATCCATCCTACCCCAGTCTTCTACGACCTATCTGTCAGGCGTGCGTCAAACATCCAGCTCTCACCCACACCCCATCACCACCAAGAGGAAGGGAGAAGAAGGACACAACTAAAATGAACTTTTCGAGTTGCAGCGATCATAGCTGAATAATAAACGACTGCTATATTTTCTTCCCTTACCTTCGAGTTTGAATATTTCTTTTTCTGCCGACTTCTTTCTTGACAGCACAACACGTTGGTCCTATGGCACAGTAATGGTTAAACAGCTTCGACTGCGGAAGCTTAGTGAGGGAGTTCGAACTTTGGTCGCCTAATTACATTCACTTTCGGACAAATAAACTTAGTAATGATATGAATTCTCTTTTCATCATAGCTATGGGTTAAATAGTATCACTACTGTCCTTCTAAAAGGATGGATTTGGCATTAAATAACACATGAAGGTTGATTTACCATTAAACAAACAAACATAAATACAGACTTTGATTGATAAATTGGTGCCATTTTAAACAATTAATTTTGCAAATACGTTTTATATTTTTCCGGATTTGTCTACGACGCATCAAATTAGAATCAGTGGGACACTGTCTGTTAGAAAAGTAACAGCATGATGAAATTCACTCCCCCATCATCATCATCATCATCATGTCGTGCTGCTAACACGGATATCCCTGACCCTCTCTCGACACTTTTCCCTATCGTTCATCGCCTCTGGCAGGTCTTCAGGGCTACATCCCGTATCCTCACATAGCTGCTGAATGCATGTTCGTGCTGGTCGTCCTGCTTTTGTTTGGCCATATGTAGGGGTCCATAGGAGTACATCACTTATGAGCTCGTCCCTGCTTCTCCCGCAGTGTCCTGCATGTCTGGTTCGTCTAACTTGGATAGTTTTCGTGATAGGAGGCAGGTGGCCGCCCCCCAGAAATGTATATATATATATATATACATTTCTGGAGGAGTGAATTTCACCATGCTGCTACTTTTCTGTACATATATATTATATTCTGTTACTTTTCTGTATAATGTATATATATATATATATATATATATATGGTTTCGCTCCTAGCTACGGGAAGCTAGTATGTCTAGCCACACAGATGAGTTCAGATAGAACGAAACAGATCTGTCTGTGGATGACTATATATACCTCCGTAGGGTTGAGTTCTCTAGCGAATGAAGTAATCATGTTGCCATTAGCGTTTATTTGCAAGGCTCTTCATATATGAATTGAGCTCTCGGTAGCCGTTAACCGGATGTATGTAAATAATAGTAATTGTGATTCATAACCGTTTAAAATTTATTTCGCTGCTACTGGTTCCACGTGGCTGAAGTGAAGAGTCTCGGATTGGCATTTGAGTCAACCGGGTTTCGCTATTAGCTTCGGGAAGCTAGTATGTCTAGTCACACTGAGGAGTTCTGATAGAACGAAACAGATCTGTCTGTGGATGACTATATATATATATTTCATTGAACAATATGTACATGTTTGTCTACATATTTTTGTATATGTCCTTTCCAGTTGCCGAATTGATTTTATAGTATACCACTGAAATTGGTTGATGAAACTCCCATAATTAATTATTAACTTTGTGCTTTCTGTCTGATCTTGGGCTATCATTAGTGGTGTGAATATTGCAAATGCGATGTGACCTTTCCATATACATTACTATTTTTTAACGAATAAAATGCTACAACACACCAGTATAAATAATAAACACTTACAAAGTAGTAATGTACATGCAAAGCTCACATCGCTTTTGCAAATATACATACCCCTGATGAGGGCCCAAGATCGGAAAGAAAACACTAGCGTAACAATTAGTTATGGGAGTTTCATCAACCAATTCCCGTTGGATACTATAAAATCAATTCGGCAACTGGAAAGAACATGTACAAAAATATGTCGACAAACATCTCTATACTGTTCAGAGAAATATGCATTAATGAAGAGATGTTGCCTAAATTTGCACACAGACACACACACACACACACACACACATATATATATATATATATATAGAAGAAAAAATACACATATTGCTTAACCCAGAGCCTGAAAAATTATTAAATAAAAGATGTGAATTATTAGCTAGGTGTAGACATAGGGCTAAATTCAAACTATTGAAAAATTAACATGAATAGTGTTTTTTGAATAAACATAGGATTAAATTGAGAATTAAGGTAAATGAATAAAAATAAAATAAAATAAAAGATAAAAAATGTGAAAAAACCATATCATATATACGTGCTAATCATTAAAAGAGTAACTGAATTAATAAGCTCAAAAATAAATTTGATTTTAAAAAAGTTAAATTTAATTAAATCTTGAAATTAATTTAATATAATTATTACTGTATCGTTACGTAAAGTTATTGAATAAAGTTAATTTTCTAATTCAGTAATAAATCTGTAGTTTTAAGTCGAAAAGTAATTAGAATTTTTAAAAAATAAAATTTTTTTTAGAAATTAATTTACTATAATTCTAACCGACAATAAAATAAAAAACGGAAGTGAGCTAAATGAGGAGATAACTCTTCACCCCTCTTCTATCCCCTCCCACCCTTCTTTCCTGTGTCTATTCTTATTTATTTTATCCATAAGATCTGAAGAAGTCCTGTTAATTTTTTTCGTGTTTTTGGATTTTACCAAAAACACATAAGAAGATGGAAATAAATTCATAATCGTAATGTGACTGGTTTGTGCTTTTTCTTAATGAAATATATATATATATATATATATAAATATATATATATATGGTGTTTATACAAGTTTGGTTAAAGACCACTGTACTTTTCATTTTCATGATCTTATGTTTTTTCTCCTGCTTCCTTACTAATTTCTTGATTGCATAGTTCAATTGATACGGAAGTTTTCCTAGATTTTGATTTGTAGCACTTTGGTATATATCGATTGGTCATCTCCAAAATGACTCTCAGTGTTTTTTTTTTTGTTTTTTCTTTTGTTTTTTTGGGGGTTTTTTTTTGTTATTTACTAATCATTCTGCTTAGATATACTACAAAATCCTCAGATTGTTAACAGTATGGATTGTAGATGTTTTAGTCATCCACTGCTTAGATGAGGCGTACAGGCCTCAGATTGCAAACGGTACGCATTATAGATATTTTACTAATTTACGAAGCATTTTGCTTAGATGTGACTCACAGGCCGTATGACTGGGTACCCAATGAGACTTGAACTCACCCGGGAAGATTTTCTAGTCTAGCTTGTTAACCGTTACACCATCTAAGGAGCCCTGGATAGTAGATATTTGTTTTTGTATAGTTTGGGTGCAATATTTATTTTGTTGGAAGGGTTTATTATTGGTGGGGATACTTTGATTAGCATGTTAGTTGTTGAAGATATCTAGTTTATTACTGACAGTGTTGATTACTACTTAATTCATATTTGTAAGTTTACTCTTATTATTGATGACTTCAAGGATTTGTAGGGGGGGGGGGTTGTTGCTATTTTTAGATATGATTTTGGTGTTATCGGTGAGGATATTTAGTATTTCCCAGATGTGAATTTATTAGTGTTACTGCTATGTGCTGGAGTTTATGGCACTAGAATTACCGTGTTGGTATATATGTACATATATATATATATATATATATATATAGGCAAGTCTTATTGGACTCGTGGGTAGAGTGTTCACCAATGGTTCGGGAGACCAGGGTTCAATCCCAGATCGCGTCATACCAAAGACTTTAAAAATGGTACTTGATACCTCCTTGCTTAACACTCACCAATATAAGGTACGTATCAAGAGTAAAGTGGAGCAATCCAGGGAAAGGAGCAGCGCCCTCCCCTACACCTCGGTGTAGAAGCTAATAAAAAGGGAGCCTTCTGGTCGCCAACGACAATGGTCACCAAATTTACTTACTTATATATATATATATATATATATATACATTAGTTATTATATATATATATATATATATATGTATATGTATTAAGGCAAGTCTTATTAAAGACGATAAAACACTGTTTCTTGGTTATTTTTCTTGCGTCGGGATCCAGGTGGTAAAGGAATTGCCCTATATCTTCTGCCCCAGCGCTTTTCGACCATACTTTTGGTTGTCATCAGCGGTAGTGCAGTTTTATTTGACAGTTTGAGTTTTTATTGTTTTGATTATTTGTAACATTTTGTTTTGAAGTTGTCTAAATATGCAATCTTCAATATATATATATATATATATATAGGGTATTCTTCAATCCAGTAAATCCGGCGAAAGGAACAATTCCATCAAGACTATTAAGTTATTCAAAATTCGAATATTTAAATATTCCTGGTAAAGAGCTCAATGTAAATGATATCACAGAGCAAATATTCTTTCAAGAAAAAAACAAAATTCGGTCACATTAGGATTATAAATTTATATCCATCTTGCTAAGAGCATTGATATGAATCAACAACTCCAAAACAAATTTAACAGGACTTCTTCAGATAATACATTCTGGCTGTATTCATTTATCTCCATGATGGATCTGAAGAAGTCCTGATAATTTTGGAGGGAGTTGTTGATTCATATCAATGCTCTTAGAAGGATGGAAATAAATTTATAATCCTAATGTGACCGAATTTTAATTTTTTATTGAAAGTATATAATATTGATGGCTTCGAGGATTTGTAGGCTTTTTTTTTTGGTTGTTATTTTTAGATATGATTTTAGTGTTAGCGGTGATAATTTTTTTTTGTATTTCCCAAATATGAATTTAATAATTACTACTATGTGTGGTAGTTTATGCAGTGGGTGGGGATGTTGTAGGCAAATAGTTTGAAGGTAGATTTATTTTAAAACGATTTAGTGCTAATTTGTTTGGACACTTACCGTATTCGATGGCATATAAGGCACATCATTTTTGACGAAAAGTATATTTTAAAATTCCCCTTATCTGTCATACGTACGTTTAAAATTCGCGATAGTTCACTGAAATTAGCTACCTGACAATTCCTATTAGCTTAGACTTTAGAGCGACTTTTATAAACCCATTGTCATTATTTAAAAGGCTATTATGCAGATTAAAAGTGTTATCATTGATAATATCCATTATATTAATTTCATCACGTTTAATATCAGTACTTTGTTTTTTTCTTGATTTGCCCTGCTGAAACTGGGCTGCGTCTTATATGCTGTCAAATACGGCAAATGGTTTAAAGTATTCCTATCGAACACTAATATTTCTATTTATCAAGTATTCCGATCAAGCACAAATAATTTGTATACTGCTGTATGATTTCAAATAACTCGTGGCATAATGGTTAAAGCGACGGACTTCGGAATCGTAGTAAGCGATTTCGTACTCCAGTCGCGCTATTACGTTCACTTTCGGGCAAATACCCTTGGGAAAGGTATGAACCCCCTTATCCTCCCAGCTATGGGTTAAATAGTATTACTACTGTTCTTCAAGGAGAAGGGCTTTGGCAATAAATAAACTACAAAAGTTGATATGCCATTAAACAAAGAAATCAAACCAAAAATCGATTTACACCACTTACCGTTGCTCCCGCAGACTGCTCAATACATTTTCAAACGTTTTGGATGATGTAATGGTCAGCAAGCTTGACAAGCAAACCTTCACGAGTGAATTAAATTATCACTGGGTGCCCCATTCATTCAGCCTCGTGCTACATCTAAGCAAAAAAGGTTAGTAAATTACAACTTAAACTCGTTTGGGGTGTAATGGTTACCGATGTCAGAAATGGACACAAATTGAATCTAAGTTGACCTGAGAGTAATGGCAATGAAAGGTTTTCACATTCCGTAAAGTTCCAGGACTGGAGCCATTCTATTTAGTTTCATTCCTAAAATACTCTTTTAGGAGACGTTTTACCCCTCAGCAGAAAATAGAGTCGGCATATTCTACTGCCCTAACCGAGAGGGTAGATCAAAATAGACGACGTTGGTTTGTCCCGTGAATTATTTCTGAAGAGACTCTATACTCGGCCGAATATTAACAACAGAAATATCTTCTGTTTAAGATTGAGAGCTGAAATTCACATAGAAAAAACGTTCCAACTTCGTCATGGTTCTGTTAAAATTACTCACGTGTACTAAACAGGAGGAACTCTCCACTTAGCAAGTGTATTTATTTCTAATATGATTTATGCTTGCACGACCGAATTTGGAGATCAGACACATTGAGTTTCACAACAGCTGCTATGAAGAAAAGAAGTCATTTACTCAGTTTTATTATATCTTCTTATATATATATATATATATATATATATATATATATATAAAACATAAACAGAGCTTAAAATAGGCTGACTGTATTCCCTGCAGTGAGGTAAGACCCCCACAAAAAATGGATGCACTGGGTATAATACTTAACAACATTTTGTAGTGAGACTCCAGTTTTGGGGATCGGGGATGTGGGGAGTAACCTTGCATTACCATTACTACCAGGTTCATTCTGCTCTGGGGTGGTGGTATTTGTTTGGGTTTTAACTATAGATCAAATAGATCAGTTTAAAAATTATTTCGATTCAATAGGACTGTATGCAAAAAATAAAAGACCTCTTAAAAACAACTGCATAAAAAGGCAAATTGAACGCGATTCCTTAACCTCTTGGAATAAAATTATCTTTGATGGGTTGGCATGCGGCTAAAAGCAATCAATCAATTTATCAATCATAGATAGAGATAGATAGATTGTGTATATATATATATATATATATATATATATGTGTGTGTGTGTGTGTGTGTTTATGTGTGTAGGGGTGAGAGAGAGAGAGAGAGAGAAGCTCGTAATGTAAGATTATAGTCGTCATAAATGGACACGACGACAAGAGTTCAAATCCTGGACGAAGCTGTTTGCATTTTGCAAAGCGCAAATACCAGTGGGAAAAGTACGTATCCAAACAAGCATGAACCGAATTATTCTCTCTCGAGCTATCGATAGATAGTAGGGGATACTGACCTATTGAGGCGTGGTATGACAACCAGGCTGGGAGAAGGAAAACTGTAAATTTAAACATGTTAAATTCCGCTTAAAAACTGACATTGTGTCGCATATATATATATATGGGGGGGGTCATTAAATAAGTTTCCAGACTTTTTTCGTAAGGGAACTTCTATTGATAGTACACACGTGAAACTCTACTCCCCTTCGAAGTAATCTCCTCCGGCTGCAATGGAAGTCCTCTTGTGTGAGCGTGTCAATGACCTTCGTCACAGCCTCTTTCATCTCCTCAATTGTCTCATAACGAAAGCCTCTGAGCTGAGAGAATAACCAAAAGTCACAGGGAGAAAGGTCTGGACTATAGGGACGGTGAGGAACTGTCTTGATGCCCATCTTAGTCAAATAGTCTGTGACAAGGATGGAGTTGTGGACTGGAGCATTGTCTTGGTGGAAATGTCACTGACCCGATTTGAAGAGTGCTGACCTCTTCCGACGGAATCTCTTCCTGAATTCCCTCAAAACCTCAACATAGTAACCCTAACCCTAACCGTTTGGCCGATCATCTCTGGTGAATTGACTTCCTTACTCCTCCCACACCTCTCATTATCCCTCACAGACTCCTTGCCTTCCTTGAATCTCTTATGCCACTCAAAAACTGAAGCACGATTCATGCAAGGTGGTCCAAAAGCAGTCTGAAGCTTTCCATAGGTTTCTGTGGCATCATTTTTCCAAGTTTAAAACAGAATTTTATTGCATATCGTTCTTTCTGTCTATTTGTCTATCTACTTATTTGCCCTGTTGACTGGGGCTTTAGAATACCCCGACTGCTTCTTTGCAGAGGAGTAAGACCCCCCACAACCAGTGTCCTGGATATGACAGTCAACCAACTGATTGTGAGGTTTCTGTAATAATGGAGTTTAGGGGAATGTGGAGTACCCCTTCATTGCCATTGCTCCCAGTTCTACTCCGACCTCTCTATGGGTCAAATAGAACTAAACTGTGAACTCTGACAAAAAATGAAGTGCTTCAAATTGGACTGTTTTGTCATTTAAACTGCTTACTTGTGCTAAACTGTACTGATTGAAATAGAACTGTTTTTTTCACTGAAACTGTATTCTTATGCTTTACTGAATTGTTTGAAATAGAAATGTTTTGACGTCTAACTGAACTATTTTGGCATTTAACTGTGTGTAAACAAAAAACTATACTTATAATAAACTGAATTGCTTGAAATTTAATTCGGCGTTAAATGACCCGAGAAGAGTTGATACGCCGTAAAACAAAACAACCAACCTACCAACCTAAAATCCTTAATTTCGAACTGAAGTTTATTGCTTTGTATTAAGCAAGAGTTAAAGTTGGAAATATTTGTGGCAGTCTGCTGAAATTAGGTGATGTGTATTGATTATTACGAGTACCGTTCTACTGGATTATCACTCAGGGGGTAAAGGTTTGAATTTTAGCTCTGCTAACCTTTAGTTTTGTCGAGATCTTTTTTACGCCACAAAATAATACGCTTTTTATTTAGTTATTTTCGCCTTTCTGTGCATAGGAGTTTATATTCACAATCTATCGAGTTTTCATGAAACCGCGCAGATAAACAGCAGTTATCTGACAGGCTTCCTGGGTACTGTGACGTTCCTGTTAGTGTTTACCGTCGGTGCACCAGCTATTAGAAATGGCATCTGATATGGCGTTAAGAAAATACTTCATTTCTATTATAGTTTTATTGCTTTATATTAATCTCTGAGTTGATTTGTTGAATACGTTCTCTAAACACAAGTTTATGTATTTACCCAACCCCTCCACACATGCAGGATGTGACGTCATCATCATCATTATCATATCATTCAAATGCAAAGTGAACATAAATCAAATATATATATATATATATATATATCATACCACGCTGCCAGCACGGATCTCCCTGACCCTCTCTCGCCACCTGTCTCTATCGGTCATCACTCCCAGGTGGTCTTCAAGGCTATATCCTGTATCTGCACATAGCTTTTGTATATAGGTTCTAGCTGGTCGTCTTGCCTTTGCTCGTCCATGTGATGGGGTCCACAGGAGTACGTTACTTATGAGTTCATTCCTACTTCTACAGCAATGTCCAGCACCCCTGGTTCGTCTAGCTTGAATAGTTTTCATGATGGGGGGGGTGAGTGGCTGTACAGCTGCTGCTTTGTGGGGTGCTGTCTCCAGGACTTGTTTTAAATTGCTCGCAGCATTCTTGAGTAGTTGCCGTCAAGTTTTTTCTCCGTACGTTTAGTTAGCGTCCATGTAGTGCATCCATATCGCAGTATTGACACGACTGCTGCTTTATTCTATCGGTCAGGTCTGACTTCCATATGACCGATAGCCTATCGATGGCTGTCCATGCCTTTTCAAGACACGTGTTGATGTCTGTCTCGGTTGATGAAACACTACTTCCTAGGTAGGTAAACTTATCTACTAGTTTCAGAGAACTGCCGTTTAGTGTAGAGATGTTGCCTCTTTAACGGAGTTCAACTGGTTTAAATTCAGAGTTTTCCTTCTCCAAGACCGGCTGCCATACTAAAGAGCCCAGTCTGCCTTACCATTTACCCATAGTTTAACAGGATTGAATTCTGAGTTTTCCTTCTCCTATATCAGTTGCCATCCCAAGAACTCAGTTTGCCCTACTATTTACCCGTAGCTGGAGAGAATAGAGATTTATAATTTTCCCAATGATATTAGCGTCATGTGAAAATAAAAAGCTTCATCCAAGATTTGAACTCGCGTTAGCTGTGGCTATTTCTGACATCAGTGACCATTGCACCCCAAACGAGTTTAAGTAGTAATTTACTAACCCTTTTTGCTTAGATGTAACACAAGGCTGTATGAATGGGGCACCCAGGGAGACTTGAATTCACTCGTGAAGGTTTGCTAGTCAAGCTTGCTGACCATTACATTACCCGAAACGTTTGAAAATGTATTGAGCAGTCAGCTGGAGCTATGGTAAGTGGTATACATCGATTTTGGGGAGTACTTCTCTACTGGTTGCCCACTCGATGGAACTGGTTTGGATTTTATATCTGCTGTATTACATAACCCCGAAGTATTATTGAATTTTTTTTCAGATTTATAAAGTCGACATGTAAGCCACAATTTATTGTTGTTAATTCAAATGGAAATTGGGCATAAATCATATATATATATATATATATATATATATATATATATATATATATATATATATATCATCATGTCTCGCTACCAATATGGATCTCCCTGACCGTCTGTATCGTCCGTCACTCCCGGGAGGTTTTCAAGGTTATATCCTGTATCGGCACAGAGCTGTTGCATATAGGTTCTAGCTGGTCATTCTGCCTTTGCTTGTCTATGTGAAGGGGTCCATAGGCATCCTTACATCTCAAGCAGTGTCCCGCATGTCTGGTTCGTTAAACTTTGATAGTTTTCATGATGGGTGGTAAGTGCCCGTATAGCTCCTGTTTTGTGAGGTGTCAATATTACTCGCAGCTCTTTTTTTTTTTTGTAATTGCTGTCAAGCTTCTTCTCTATACATTTAGTTAGCGCCCATTTTGTGCCTCCATATAGCAGTATCAACACGACCGCTGCTTGGAAAAAAACTGCGTTTTATTGTATCGGTCTGAATCCTTAAGAAAAGTTTGAATCTAACTATTCTCCTTCCAGCCATGAGTAGATATTAGAGCAGGCTGGGCTCTTTAACCTGGGTATGTGTTGTGATGCTGACCAAAGAAAGACAGGGGGAACACAAAAGGTTTGATAGAAAAACATATATTCAAGTAACAGAAACAAGATACAAGTGAACCTGGTTAAACAGTAGTTAGTTGATAGGAAGCTGAGAGTCTAGATGGGTAGTGACAATCCGTCCACTACGCAGATGGTATCACACGGGAAACAAAAAAAGGGTTGATAGAAAAGCCTATATATTCAAGTAACAGAAACAAGATACAAGTGAACCTGGTTAAACGGTAGTTAGTTGATAGGAAGCTTAGAGACCAGTGGGGTAGTGACTATCCGTCCACTATGCAGATGGTATCACACGGGAAACAAAAAAAGGGTTGATAGAAAAGCCTATATATTCAAGTAACAGAAACAAGATACAAATGAACCTGGTTAAACAGTAGTTAGTTGATAGGAAGCTGAGAGTCCAGATGGGTAGTGACAATCCGTCCACTATGCAGATGGTATCACACGGGAAACAAAAAAAGGGTTGATAGAAAAGCCTATATATTCAAGTAACAGAAACAAGATACAAATGAACCTGGTTAAACAGTAGTTAATTGAAAGAAAGCTGAGAGTCCAGCGTGGTAGTAACTAACCGTCCACTACGCAAATGGTATCACAGGTGATTGTGTCACGCTGATTGGTGCCCTCCGTCTGACGCTCCAGTTGACGTGTATTTATGGATGAGGGCGAGTCCATTATGTAGGGAGTACAACAGTATGGCAACCGATCTAGAAGAAGGAAAATTCTAAATTCAAGCCTGTTAAACTCCGCTTTAAATTGATCGAGTGTCGGCATCCTACTCGAGAGAAGGGGTTGGTATGTGTGTAAGCTCTTCAAACGAATTGAGCACTCCGGTATCCGGTAACGCAAAATGTAAACAAACCAAAGCTAATACATAATGCATTATAATTCCCGATCTGGCGTAGATCACCGATTGGCTGAACGGTAAAATACTAAGTCTAAAATAAAATTAAGCGGATTTCAATCCCAGCGCGAAGCATCCTGCTAGTCTAGCCACACTGAAGAGTTGTGATACAACGAAACAATCTGTCTGC
>OY757943.1:23902533-23927533 GCA_963585895.1 Sepioteuthis lessoniana
GACTGCATCCAACCGCGCATATGGCATTATCTATGGAGTGACTGGATCCAGCTTTTACCATTCAACACTTTCAGAATGGAAACGATTCAGGCATTCGGTGTTTGAGATAGATAGATAGATAGATAGATAGATAAGAGTGTAATTTTAATAATCAACAAGTTAATATCAAATCTTTCATTCTTTCTTTCTTTCTTTCTTTCTTTCTTTCTTGATAGATAGATAGATAGATAGATAGATAGATAGATAAGAGTGTATTTTAATAATCAACAAGTTAATATCAAATCTTTCTTTCTTTCTTTCTTTCTTGATAGATAGATAGATAGATAAGAGTGTAATTTTAATAATCAACACGTTAATATCAACTCTTTCTTTCATTCTTTCTTTCTTTCTTTCTTTCTTTCTTTCTTGATAGATAGATAGATAGATAGATAGATAGATAGATAGATAGATAAGAGTGTAATTTTAATTATCAACAAGTTAATATCAAATCTTTCATTCTTTCTTTCTTTCTTTCTTTCTTTCTTGATAGATAGATAGATAGATAGATAGATAGATAGATAGATAGATAGATAAGAGTGTAATTTTAATTATCAACAAGTTAATATCAAATCTTTCTTTCTTTCTTTCTTGATAGATAGATAGATAGAGAGAGAGAGAGAGAGAGAGAGAGAGAGAGAGAGAGATAAGAGTGCAATTTTAATAATCAACAAGTTAATATCAAATCTTTCTTTCTTTCTTTCTTTCTTTCTTGATAGATAGATAGATAGATAGATAGATAGATAGATAGATAAGAGTGTAATTTTAATTATCAACAAGTTAATATCAAATCTTTCTTTCTTTCTTTCTTGATAGATAGATAGATAGATAGAGAGAGAGAGAGAGAGAGAGAGAGAGAGAGATAAGAGTGCAATTTTAATAATCAACAAGTTAATATCAAATCTTTCATTCTTTCTTTCTTTCTTTCTTTCTTGATAGATAGATAGATAGATAGATAGATAGATAGATAGATAGATAGATAGATAGATAGATAGATGTACGTTTGAATGGCGCAAAACGCAAATTCAAAGGTGCTCTGTGCCTGCCTATCGAATCGAATTATGGAATTCTCTCACTTAGTTTCCGTGAAAATAAATAGGAAACTACTTTCGGAGCGACCCTCTTATGATCACAGCCAATAACTCTTGAGAAATGCATAGTGTATATACATATAAGAATACTGTTTTTCCAGCTGAAAACTTGCTCTATCCAACGGTGTTATTGTGTTCTCTCTTACAGTTTCCGAGAAAATAACTTGAAGGCATTATTTTCGGTGCTGCTATCTTAGGATCACAGCATACAAAGCGAGTAAAAAGGAATAATTTATGGTGTCGACAATATCGTAAAATAATGTTTTGTTGCTGAAAACTTGCTCTATCCAATCGTGTCATTGTGTTACCTCTTGCAGTTTCGAAGCTGCCGATATAGTTAGATTTAATAATTGTCATTATAATTACATTATCGGCCGAACTAAATGTACAGCTAAACGACAATAATGGGTCACCCGTGAGAATAGAAATGATACCAATAATCTTCTATGAAAGTTGTTACCCCTTATTTTAAGCTAAGGAACCCCTGCGGTAAAGGCGTAATCGTTAACATTAGTTTCGGATATAGTTACGTGGGAATACCTGATAATGTTTGCACGTGCCAAATTGTTCAGATGAAGCTTTGCGAAATATGCCAGTCGGTGGGACGAGCTTGTGTGACAAAAATTCCCGGTTCGATTCGCAGTTACGGGAGTCACGCTGTTATTATGTGTACGGACACGTGTATACGCATGTGTGTGTACCCGCATGTGTGCGCGTCTGTGCACACGCACGTGTAAAAAGATATCTTTCTCTTTTGTCCGTCTGTTTTTTTGCAAGGAAGTTTGTTTGTTTGTTTGTTTGTTTGTTTGTTTTTTTGTTTTCACACGATTTTTTTTTTTGTCATTTTATTGATTTATTTATTTCATCCCTCAATTTTTTCAACTTCGATTTTGTAATATTCATACAGTAAGCGATGATTTAAGTGTAACGGTTAGCGTGGTAAAAATTGGAACTGGTAACTTGAGTTCAAATCCTGACGCTAGTAATGCCCTTGGGAAATGTATGAATCCATTAGCCCTATCCTAACGCTCAGTTATATTAGGGCAGATTCGCCAATGGCCTGGGAGACCTGTGTTCAAAAAAATGGTGCTTGATGCCTCCTTGCTTAACACTCAGCCTTATAAGGTACGTATTGTTTAGGAGGTGCCCGTGGTGTAATGGTTACCGTCCTAGGAAATGAACACGGCGACACGAGTTCAAATCCTGGACGAGACTAATTGCATTTCACATAGCACTAATACCCTTGGGAAAGGTATGAATCCAATTATTCTCCCTCCACTATTTGTGGGGCAGACTAGGCTCTTCAGCTTTGGTGTGGCAACTAGTCTAGGAGAAGGAAAACTCTGAATTCAGACCTGTTAAACTTCGCTTAAAAATTGACCTTGTGTCACATCCTGCCCGAGCGGAGGGGTTGGTAAATATGATAAGGTACGTATGGTTGTGGGAGCCTTACCCATATCAACATAATGGACTCTTCTCACTGTTATTAGTATTAGAGATTTCGCTGCCAGAGGGCAGATCAATATCGATATTATCCGAACAGTACGAAACTTCTTACCTTTTCTATGTAACTCTATGTTTCTTGTGTAATATAATCTGTTATCTAATATCCGTGTTTGTGCTTTCATTAGTGACCCTTTCCGGGCCCACAACACGTATCAAGGGTAAAGTGGAGCAATCCGGGGAAAGGAGTAGTGTTCTCCCCTACTCCTCAGTGTAGTAGCTACTGAAAACGGAGCCTTCGGGTCGCCTTTGACTAAAGGGAGACAACTTTACTTACTTTACGTTATTTAACATTGGTAAAGCAACCAATTTTAAGAGAAGGAAAATTCTGAATTCAAACCAGCCTAACTCCGATTAAAAATTGACCTTGTGTCACCTACTGCTAATAGCAAACTGGTTGGTTATATATATATATATATATATATATAGCGGTACCTATTTTTACAATTTTTTTTTTCTTTTTCTTATTTTTAGACGAGTCGGCTGAGGCTTTATAATACATTGACTACATCTCTGCAGAGGGGCAAACCCCCTGCCCTTAACGTATGTCCTGGATATGACACTAAACAATCTGATGACGAGGCTGGAGTCCGGGAGATTTGGAGTCTTTGGAGTACTACTTCATTGCCATTACTCTCAAGTCCACCCTGACTCGAAGTGGTAGCCTCTGTTAAGGACCCATCGATGAGTAAAGTAGAACTGTTGGAAATTTAAACAGTGAGCAAACAAATGACTTATGCTGAATTGAATGGTTTGAAATAGAACTGTTTGATCCTTTAACTTTATATAAGCAAATGACTGATTTTTAATTAAAATAGTGATACATCTATTGCTAAATAGATGGAACCATTTAACTGAGCGCCAACAAAAGAGTTATGTTGAATAGAATAAAGTAAAATTTAACAGTGTGTAAAGTAAGGGTGTGACCCGAAGGCTCCCTTTTCGATAGCTACTACACCAAGGTGTAGGGGAGGGTGCTACTCCTTTCCCTGGATTTCTCCACTTTATCCTTGATCCGTACCTTATAATGCTGAGTGTTAAGCAAGGAGGCATCAAGTACCATTTTTAAAGTCTTTGGTATGACTCGACCTAGGATTGAACCCAGGTCTCCCGGGCCATTGGCGAACACTCTAACCATTATGCCAATGTCCGGTACAGCAAGACCCGAATCATGTGCCTGATTTAAATCATTGGTATTACTTGGAACCATTTGACTGTATGCAAATGAATCGTGTTGAATAGAATGATTAATATCAATAGCAATACTTGTAACCACTTCTCTGTTTGCAAACCAATGATTTATACCAATTAGAATTATTAGTGTTTAATAGCAATACTTGAAACCATTTAAATGTGTACAAACAAATGATTCATACTAAATAGAATTATTAGTGTTTGATAGCAATACTTGAAACCATTTAAATGTGTACAAACAAAGGATTAATACCAAATAGAATTATTATTGTTTGATAGCAATAACTGAAACCAATTAATTATGTAGAAACAAGAGCAATACTAGTGTGCAAACATATTTGTTCTTACTCATTAAAAAGTGAAGTTTATTTGCACACAGTCTTGTTATGTAATACCAATAATTCTATTTTGCCTACAGATAAACAGTTTCAAGTATTACACCCAAATAGTTTTATAGGCACTCAGTTTAATGGTTCCAATATTGCTATTTACCACAAACAATTCAATTAAACATCAGTTATTTGTTTACCGGACATTGGCATGGTGGTTAGAGTGTTCGCCAATGGCCCGGGAGACCTGGCTTCGATCTCAGGTCGAGTCATACCAAAGACTCAAAAAATGGTACTTGATGCCTCCTTGCTTAACACTCAGCATTATAAGGTACGGATCAAGGGTAAAGTAGAGCAATCCAGGGAAAGGAGTAGCGCCCTTCCTTACACCTTGGTGTAGTAGCTATCGAAAAGGGAGCCTTCGGGTCACCCTCGACAACGGTCGCCATCTTTACTTACTTTACACACTGTTAAATTGTCGAAGTTTTATTTCTAAAAAATTGATTTAAAATAAGTCACTTGTTTACATACAGTTTGAATATCAAACAGTTCTTTTTAACCCATAAATAAAACCCTATTAGATGCTACCATTCTCTGTCAGAGTGGGCATGGGAGTGATGGCAATGAAGTGGTATTCCACATTTCTCAAAACTCCAAGACTGGAGCCTCATCATCAGATGATTTAGTGTCATATACGGGACACTCGTTTGGGGGCGGGGGGCTTACCCCTCTACAGAGAAGCAGCCGGTGTATTCTACAGCCTTGGCAGACTGGGCAACTTTTTCGAACCCAATTAAGTGGTTTCAAGTACTGCTATTGAACAGTCACAATACAACAACACTCATTTGTTGTCTACATTTTTGAGACGAAGCTTGATGATTTTTATCATTAAGGTTTTTCGGACTTCATCTTTATTGATATTTCCTCAACGTTTCGGCCGGTATGTCCTCCAGCCTTCGACAAACACCTGAAGAAGGTTGGAGGACATATCGGCCGAAACGTTGTGGAAATATCAATAAAGATGAAGGCAATAATCCGAAACCTCTTAATCATATCATATTTACCAACCCCTCCGCTCGGGCAGGATATGACACAAGGTCAGTTTTTAAGCGGAGTTTAACAGGTTTGAATTCAGAGTTTTCCTTCTCCTAGACTAGTTTCCTCACCAAGGCTAAAGAACCTAGTCTGCCCTACTATTCACCCATAGCTAGAGGGAGAATATATGGATTCATACCTTTCCCAAGGGTATTAGTGCGATGTGAAATGCAATCAGTCAGGTCCAGGGTTTGAACTCGTGTCGCCGTGTCAATATCCTGCGACGATAACCATTACACCACGGGCACTTCCGAAACCCCTTAATGATAAAAAAATCCCACTCGTGTGCACACACAGTTTAGTTGTTTTTTACCCATAGATAGGACCCTATCAGGGGCTACCACTCCGTGATAGAGTGTCAGATTGGACCTAGGAGCGATTGCAATGAAGTGGTACTGCATATTCTTCAAAACTCCAAGACTGGAGCCTCACCGTCAGATGTTTAGTGTTATCATAGGACAATCGATGGCGGAGGAGGTCTTATTCCTCAGCAAAGATACAGTCGGTATATTCTTCTACAGCCCCAGCCGACGGGGCTGGTCTACAGTAAAAAAAAATTATGACAACTTTGATGATGGAGGTGATGAAATATTTAAAAAGAAAAAAAGAGAAAGAAAAGAAATAAAGAAAAACATGGCAAATTTAAAATCCTTGAGTCGGTTATTGGACGACTCGGAATTACTTCCTTTCCAAATTTGTGAAAAATGATATTTCTATTTCTTTTAAAATCTTTCCGACACCGCAACCGCCGGGCGAGACAACGTCCAAAATTCAAGTCATTTCTACTCTCTTCTCTTCGGAGACCAAAATTAACACCAAAAATTTACAAAACCACATGCTCGTCTTGGCTCACACTTAGCAGATTCTCGGCCTCCGCCATTGATCGCTAAATGAGTATTTGGATATATTACGAAAAAAAAACCCAACTGCGCATGCCTTTCCGTACATATGAGGGACTGCGCGTGTTTGCAGCGGCTTCCTCCTGCGGTGCGCATGTGCGGTCCTTGAGGCTAAGAGAATATAATAATAATGTTATATATGTGTCGGAGCACGTGTGCGGGATTATGTTCGGAGTTCGGTCGGTGCTTTATGAATTACTTTATAACATGGAATTAGCCAGCACTAAATAGTTCCGATTTTCGATTTGTCCAGGAGAATGTTCGGGTAATCAATCCTATCGCCAGTAATTCTTACTTCATCATGTCCTGCGTCAGTTGTAGCTGATAGATAGATAGATAGATAGATAGATAGATAGATAGATAGATAGATAGATAGATATTTAAAAAATTGGATAGACAAAAATATTCACAGGCTGTTATATAGAAAGATATTAACAGATTTGGATAGATAGATAGATTGATAGATAGATGCTAAAAAATCTGGATAGATAGATCTTGACAGATTTAGATGTAAACATATTTGGCTAGATAGATATTAACAAATTTGGATAGATAAATAGATAGATAGATAGATAGATGCTAAAAAATCTGGATAGATAGATCTTGACAGATTTAGATGTAAACATATTTGGCTAGATAGATATTAACAAATTTGGATAGATAAATAGATAGATAGATAGATAGATAGATGCTAAAAAATCTGGATAGATAGATCTTGACAGATTTAGATGTAAACATATTTGGCTAGATAGATATTAACAAATTTGGATTGATAAAAATATTCACAGACTTAGTTATACAGAAAGATATTAACAGATTTGGATAGATAGATAGATAGATATAACGACTCCCATGGACAAAGTAAGTGGGAAAGACTTGTCAGTCTACTCAAAATTTCAAATTTGATCTGGGCTCGAGCATCGACCATATTAATAGTTTCACGATTTTTATTAAGTTCATCTAAGAGTGGTGCAAGGTCAGAAATTTGTAGCAAATAGAGGTGCAAGAAGACTCTACCCACTCTATTTTTCGAATATTTATAAAGAAAATAATGAAAAAAAAATGTGTTAGATAGATAGATAGATAGATAGATTGGTTTGGTTTAGATTGGTTTGGTTTATGGCATATCAACCTTTATAGGTTATTTAATGCTAAATCCATTTTTATACAAATAAACTGTTCTCTTTCAAACAATTCAGTTTAGTATAAGTATAGTTTTTTGTTTACAAATAGTTAACTGTCAAAACAGTTCTATTTCAAATAATTCATTTTAACATAAGTTCACAGTTTAAATATCAAAAACAGTTTTATTTCAAACAATTCGGCTTAGCATAAGTACACAGTTTAAACACACAGTTTAATGTAAAAACAGTTAATTTCAAATTAATTTTTAAAAAAAAGATGGGAACAATATTGGGCTGGATATTTTTTCTTTTTTTATAAGTGATGAAAAGACTTTTTTAGCACAATTGTATTAGGCATTTATGTTAACTAAATGACGCGTCCTTAAATGACACATACGGGTTAGTTGTGAAGCCCGGGATTTTATCAGCCCAGAACTGAACCAACAAATGCTCATAAGTTTGAATAAAAAATTAAAATATCGTTGAAAATATAATCAGGATTATCATCCAATTAATAAATAAATAAGTAAAAAAAAAAAAAACGCATGAGAAATCACGTAAGGGTTTCACGATTTTTATTAAGAGGGGTGCAAGGTCAGAAATTTGTAGCAAATATAGGTGCAAGAAGACTATTCCCACTCTAATTTTCGAATCTTTATAAAGAAACTAATGAAAAAAAAATGTGGTGTTCGAGCCCATGTGAGGGAATTAAATATTAAGATAGCATGATATTTCAGCTTCAAGAATTGACGTAAAATTGCCAAAAATTGTATCCAGATTTTTGTTTACGCCAATTTTACAAACTGGAAAGTCATTCTCAGATTTCCTAAACTGGGCTCAAATATCAACTTCTTTTATCTTTTTCCCTTTTATTATTGCATTTTAGTCAAGTAAGAAATATGACCAACATTTAGGAGTAAAAAGAAACGTATAAAAACTGTCTCTCGTTACTTTTTCCGAAGGGAAAAGTTGGTCCGCGTTTAAAATCAGAATTCTGTTTGAATTTTTGAGAGGAGGCTTGATGTGCAATATTTTGTGTGCGATTTTTCGGTCTATTGTCCTCACCTTTATTGTTGTTTGTCATAACACAACGTTTCGGCCGTTGTATCGTCCGGCTCTCCTCGGGTGTCCATTATTTACCTGAGCATAGAAATGATTCAACCAGAGAAACTTGTAAAATGGCTCTCCTGGTTGAATCATTTCTTCACCTGAAGAAGGCCGGAGTATACAGCGGCCGAAACGTTGTGTTACAACAAATCACAATAAAGATGAGGACAACAGTCCCAAAAATCATACACGAAATATTCGAAATTCTTGCAACGCACATTTGAATACCAATCTTCTTTTTTTTTTTTTCATTATATTAATTGTTTTTTTTCTTTCTTTTTCTATGTTTTTTTTGGGGGGAGGGGGTTTTATTGGCGTTTTTGTTTTTTGTTTGTTTGTTTTTTTTGTCTTTTATTTATTCTAGTCATGTTTACTTTTGATTTTTTTGTTCACTTTATTTTTATTTATTTATTTATTTATTTATTGTCGTGTTGATTACTTAAGTAATTGCTTGGGCAATCGCACTGATCGAGCAATCAAATAAAATGACACGCTTTTTGTTGTTTTTGTTGTTTTTGTTTCTCTCCCCCACTCTCTCTCTCTCTCTCACTCTCTCTCTCTCTCTCTCTCTCTCTCTCTCTCTCTGTGTGTTTCTGTGAGTCTGAGTCACAAATCTTAATATCAGTAAGAAATGTGTCGCTCTTTTTGGTATCTTCTGAATCGGCATCAATTAATTCAGTCTGAACCCTTCGTTCTTGAAGAAACCGTTTTCTTTATTCTTACACGCTTACGCGGTTACATAGATAGATAGATAGATAGATAGATAGATAGATAGATTGGTTTGGTTTTGGCTTGGTTTGGTTTATGGCATATCAACCCTTATAGGTTATTTAATGCTAACCCCATTTTTATACAAATAAACAGTTCTATTTCAAACAATTCAGTTTAGTATAAGTATAGTTGTTTGTTTACAAACAGTTAACTGTCAAAACAGTTCTATTTCAAATAATTCATTTTAACATAAGTTCACAGTTTGAATGTCAAAAACAGTTCTATTTCAAACAATTTGGCTTAGCATAAGTACACAGTTTAAACACACAGTTTAATGTAAAAACAGTTAATTTCAAATTAATAAAAAAAAGGATGGAAACAATATTGTGGGGGGTATGTTTTTTCTTTTTTTATAAGCGAGGAAAAGTCTTAAAATAAGAAAATTCACCACTTTTTTATTTTGCGAAAAAACATCTCCACTCTCTCCATCTGATTTCCCCCCAAAAAATGAAAAAAAAATTTGGTTACTCGTCCTTTTGTCGCTATCACTGGTCGTAAGTAGCGCCAACTGGTCCGGGAGTGGGTGATCATCTTACGTTAAATTTATATAACAAAGTAATTCCCCTCTTTAGATTCCAAAATATTGGGGTTTTCTTCAAAATTCCTTCTTTGTGGATATTTTTTTGGCTGTTTACAAAAAAAAAAGAAGTAAAATCTGATTTTTAGTTTTAGCTAAAATAGGATGGGCTCATTGGCCTCGTGGGTAGAGTGTCCGCCAATGGTCAGGGAGACCTGAGTTCAATACTAGGTCGGATCATACCAAAGACTTTAAAAATGGTACTTGATACCTCCTTGCTTAACACTCAGCAATATAAGGTACGTGCTGAGGGTAAAGTGGAGCAATCCAGGGAAAGAAGTAACGCCCCCCCCCCTTACACCTCAGTGAAAATGAGCAAATGAAAAGGGAGCCTTCTGGTCGCCCTCGACCATGGTCGCCAACTTTACTTTAAAGGGTAAAAATTTACCGAAATCTTTATTGAAATTATTTTGACAATTGAATAAGTTCATGGATACTCAATAATATCTTCATTGATTCTTAGCTGCCAAAGACACCCAAGTTGTTAACTCTCACAATTTTATTTATTTATTCATTTATTTGGGGGGGGGGGTGCGGAGGTTAAGAAAACTTCAGTTACAAAAATTCTACGTACACACTGAATGAAAGAAATAATGAAAGCATTAATCCTTAATTATAATTTTGGGACTTTATGTCCTGAGCTACAGAACTGTTTGTTTTTTTTTGGGGGGGGGGGTATCGCATATCAATCTCTGTTGGTTATTTAATACCAATTCAATTTTTATACAAAAAATATTTCTATTTCAAACAATTCAGCTCAGCACAAGTACACAATTTTATTGTCAAAACATTTTTATTTCAAGCAATTCAGTTTAGTTAAACAGTTCTAATTCAAATAATTCAGTTTAGTATAAGTATAGTTTTTGTTGAAAGCGTTCTATTTCAAACAATTCAGTTTAGTATGCAAAAACAGTTCCATTTCAAACAATTCAGTTTAGCATAAGTACATAGTTTAAATGTCAAAAAAGTTCTATTTCAAGCAATTCAGTTTAGCATAAGTTCTCTTTGATCCATAGATAGGACCCTATCAGGTGCTACCACTCTGGGTCAACAGAATCTATGAAAGGTTACTCTGCATTCCCCAAAGCTCCAGCATTACTGGAACCTCACCATCAGATTTTTTAGTGTCATATCCAGGACACTTGTTGAAGGAGGTCTTAGCTCTCTGCTGAGAAGCAGTCGGTGTATTCTACAGCCCCAACCGACTGGGTAATACAGAACTGTCAGTGAATACAATTCTCACTGAATGTTCTATGCTTCTCTGGCCTTGTGCCAAAGTAATCTATCATGCATCTCTGTGAGACTGAAATCTTAGCCTAATATTAGAGGGTCGCATTATACCCGAGAGCGGATGAAACTCGACTTTATCTGGTATCTGCACGCATCAATTTTATCTTGCGTATAGTGAGAACCGCTAATTTTAAACTTAGATTTAATTGTCAGAAAGTTACATGAACGAGATGGTTTGGTTTGGTTTCTTTGTTTTTAATGGCCTATCAACCTTTGTAGGTTATTTAATGCCAAAGCCATTCTCCTAGAAGAAAGGAAGTGGTACTATTTAACCCATAGCTGGGAGGATAAGGGAGTTCATACCTTTCCCAAGGGTATTTGCCTGAAAGTGAACGTAATAGCGCGACTGGAGTACGAACTCGCGTACTACGATCCCGCAGTCCATCGCTTTAACCATTACACCACGAGGACACCCCATGATACGAGAGTATATACAGTAAAAAGATATTTATCTTTGCCTCCCACTACACAGAATTTGACTCAAGGTCTTTTTTTTAGTTGGAGTTTAGGCCGGGCACAAGCCGAGACTGGTGCCCCGCTGGACAATGCTGGTCATAGGATCACAGGGTCCAATGTGAACTATGCAAGCCTTTGCTAAGTCTCCCGCAACGAGGCCAGGTGACCTTGCTGATCATAGCTTGAACCAGACACGAAATTCTAGAGCTATACTTGCCAATGATTATTCCCCCTCCCGAAGTTAGCCAGGCCAGAGCCGGGAAACATTCAGCCTCAAATCTATCTTTGACATAATACCCCATCCGACATGAATGCCAGGCGGTCCAGCAAAAAAAGCCAGGTACCAGACAGGATTTGACACAAGATATTTTTTTATAGTTGGGGTTTTAGAGAAGGGGTGTGTCGGGCAAGAGCCCAAGATTCGTCTCCTGTTGGACTATACTGGTCATAGGTTCACTCATGGCCAACTAGTAAATACGGCCCCGCATGTTACATTAACAGGCTGACTTCTAACAGGCCGAAATAATGTAAGCAAAAAAATAATCCATTCATGGCCGAACATGAAATTAACCTAAAAAGAAAATTAACTTTAAAAATTGAACAAAGAAAATGAAATAATCATGTTGGTAGAATTTATCCGACGTTATTTGAATTCCTTTCAACATTACGATGCATATTTATGTTTTGTCTTTTACTAATCCACGTTGCCCAGTCGGCTGGGGCTGTAGAATACACTGACTGCACCTCTGCAGAGGGGTAAGACCCCCCCCCAACAATCTGATGGTGAGGTTCCAGCAATGCTGGGGCCTTGGGGAATAAGGAGTACCCTTTCATTGCCATTGCTCCCAGGTCCACTCTGGCCCGGCGTGGTAGCACCTAGTAGGCCCCTATCTATGGGTTAAATAGAACTAACGGCATACTTATGCTAAACTGAATATCTTGAAATAGAAATGTTTTTGACAACTGAGCCGTGCTTACATCTTGAACTGCGTGCTTGTGCTAAACTGTATTATTTCGAATAGAACTGTTTTTTGACATTGAAACTGTACTTACACGAAACTGAATTGTTTAACTTAGAACTGTTCTGACATGAAACTGTGCATAAACAAAATCTGGACTTTTACTAAACTGAATTAGCTGAATTAGAATTGCTTGACTAAACTGAATAGCTCGAAATAGAAATGTTCTTTAAAATTAAACTGAACTTACATTTAAACTGCGTGCTTATGCTAAACTGAATTGTTTTAAATTGAACTATTTTTAATATTGAAACTGTACTTATACTAAACTGAATTGTTATATATAACTGCTTGAATAGTTTTAAATAGAAATGTTTTTGACAATTAAACTGTGTACTTATGCTAAACTGAATTGTTTTAAATAGAACTGATTATTTACATAAAAATGGATTTGGCGTTAAATAAGCTACAAAGGTTGATATACCATAAACCCCCCCCAAAAAAAAAACAAACCAAACTAATCCACGATTTATAAACGGCGGTGAGTTACTTTGCTTTTATGATTTCAAAATAACGTCGGATAAATTCAACCAACATGATTATATCATTTTCTCAGTTCAACTTTTAAAGTTAATTCTCTTTTTAGGTTAATTATATATGCAGCCATCAATGGATTTTTTACATTACTTCGGCCTGTCCGAATTCAGCCTGTTAATGTAACATGATGGGCCGTATTTACTAGTTGGCCGTGGCTCACTTAATGCAATGAGAGCCAGATGACCCTGCTGGACTTAGACTCAGTCGATATCATGTGAGTCCGGCACGAATCCCTGCTGTTCAAGTTCTATACCAGAACGTCTATTCAGTCTCAAATCTATCGTTGACTTGATGCCCCATCCGGCACGAATGCCAGACAGCCGAACAAAAAAAGCCAGATAAGTATAGTATTTGTCGCTGCCTCTCACCAGACAGGACTTGACACAAGGTCAAAAGCTCGAAGGCCGATTAAAGTGGGGATAAAGGGGAGGGGAAGATTCGGAACGAGCCGAGACTCGAACCCTGCTGGTCTGTGCTGCTCATCAACCCATTAAGTGCAATGTGACTCTAATAAGGCAAGCAGTTTCGCGAATCCAAATTTGGATCCGGGATTGTGTGCCGGATTATAGCTTAAACGTGATAACAAGGTCTAGTGCTATACATAGGGAACAAAGGTTGCAGCTCGCCCACCCGAAGGTGGCCCAAGCGAAGTTGGCGGCCTTTCGGCCTCGAATCTGCCATAGATTGATACTCCATCCGATACGAATGCCAGACGGCCCAGCGAAAAGGACAGGGAAGTATATACGCTAAATGACAACTTGAATGCGAGCCAAAAAAAAAAAAAATGAAAAAAAAAGAAGAAAAATCACAAGAGAGGCATAAAAATTCTTCCAAGATAGAAAATAATCCACAAGTTTTTTTTCGTTGTCCGTAGTTTGCTTAGCACTTTATTTATTCTAATTCTGAATTCCCTTATTCAGAAACGTCTTTGTCCTCTCGTTTCAGTATCGGATGCGAGTGGGCATTTTCTCTCTCTCTCTCTCTCTCTCTCTCTCTCTCTCTCTCTCTCTCTCTAAATATTTATCGCATCGTTATCTCCCCACGTTTAATTGCAAAGCTGTGACTCTAATAACGGCGCCACTTGAATAATACCCAGTTACAAATGCGCTGACGGAAGTGGCGCCACCAATGGTCGTAGTTCTATATCAATCAACAGAGATCTGATCATAAGAGACATTGTTGAGTTTTGAAAAAAAAAACCCACAAAAACAGTGATAAACGTGAGATATTCATTTTAATTTTACATTTCTTTGTGAATCTTGTTTTCTTCTATGTTTTTTTTTAACAAAATGGACGCGTGTTTGTCGAGCTAAATTATATGTGAACATTAATTTCAAAAGTTATGAGATTATGTTATCAGAAAATTTTAAGTTTTCTTCGTTAAGAATTATCCAAATCATTCTATTTATTATTATTATTATTATTATTATTATTATTATTATTATAATTTTGCTCATTTGAGAGTTTTTCATACCAGCGTTAGCCGATGATTTTACATTGGAGTCTGAGTGACAGCAAGTTTCCTCAAGTCTCCAGGACTCTTCTCAGTATTCTGGCCGATCACAATAATGTTGTGGTTTGGACGTTCTCTACTCGTCCTATATTTTCCAAATCCTCTAATTCCTGTAATCCTATTTACCAACCTCTCCGCTCGAGCAGGATATGACATGAGGTTAATTTTTAAGCGAAGTTTAACAGGTTTGAATTCAGAGTTTTCCTTCTCCTAGACTAGTTGCCTCACCAAGGCCTGAAGGACCTAGTCTGCCCTACTATTTACCTATAGCTGGAGGGAGAATAATTGGATTCATACCTTTCCCAAGGGTATTAGTGCTATGTGAAATGCAATCAGACTTGTCCAGGTTTTGAACTCGAGTCGTCGTGTCCATTTCCTACGACGATAACCATCACACCTCTAGTCCCTGTAATAATTCTTTGGTTACTATACCGAGTGCGCCAGTTACAATTAGTATCACAGTCACTTTCATGTACGACAGTTTTACTATTATTATCATTATCAATATCATAATAATAATAATAATAATGCTGATTGGATGGTTTCTAATCGTCCTCTATTTTCCAAGTCCTCCAGTCCCTGTCCTAATCATTTAGTGACCGTGCCGAGCGCGCCAATTACGACTGGTATCACAAGCACTTTCATGTTCAACAGTTTTTTTCAGTTCTCAAGCAAGATCTAAGTATTTATCATATTTACCCAACCCCTCCGCTCGGGCAGGATATGACACAGGTTAATTTTTTAAGCGGAGTTTAACAGGTTTGAATTCAGAGTTTTCCTTCTCCTAGACTAGTTGCCTCACCAAGGTTGAAGAAATCAGTCTGTCCTACTATTTACCCATAGCTTGAGGGAGAATAATTGGATTCATACCTTTCCCAAGGGTATTAGTGCTATGTGAAATGCAATCAGTCTCGTCCAGGATTTGAACTCGTGTCACCGTATCCATTTCCTACGACGATAACCATTACACCACGGGCACCTCCTAAGATCTAGGTATTTATCATTCTTTTCACTTTCTTTCAGTTTTTCTCTGTTGTTAGCTGGAACGGTAAAGTCCACTATTCGGCAGGTTCTCTTTTTTTTTTATTGATAGTTATTAGGTGTGGTCGAGTTTAGATGATTCGCTGGTATCTCAAAATCCCAGAGAACTTTGGTTTGGTTTGGTTTCTTTTTTTAATGGCCTATCAACCTTTGTTGGTTATTTAATGCCAGAGCTATTCCCCTAGAAGAACAGTAGTAGTACTATTTAACCCATAGCTGGGAGGATAAGGGGGTTCATACCTTTCCCAAGGGTATTTGCCTGAAAGTGAACGTAATAGCGCGACTGGAGTACGAACTTGCGTACTACGATTCCGCAGTCCATCGCTTTAACCATAACACCACGAGGACACCCCCAGAGAACTTTGTATGTCTCATTATTATTTAACTCAATTTAGAGTTTCTTTACACCAGCGTTAGCTGATGGTTTTCTACTTGAGTCTAAGTGACAGCAAGTCTCCCCAAGTCTCCAGGACTCTTCTTAGTATTCAGGCTGATCCCAATAATGCTGTAGTTATGATGGTCTCCCCTCGTCCTCTTATCTTCAAGTCCACCAGTTCCTGTACTAATTCCTTGGTAACTGTACCGAGTGCACCAATTACAATTGGTATCACCGTCATTTTCATATTATTATTATTATTATTATACTCGTTTAAGAGTTTTTCACTCCAACGTTTGCTGATGGTTTCTCTCTGGAGTTTAAGTAACAGCAAGTCTCCCCAAGTCTCCAGGATTCTTTTCAGTACTCTGGCCGATCTTAATTAACCTGTGACTTGGATGGTCTCCACTTGTCCTCTTATTTCCAAGTCTTCCAGTATTTTACCAATCCTTTGGGGGTTGTTCCAAGTGCACCAATTACAATTGGTATCACCATCACCTTCATGTTCCATGGATTTTTTTTTAGTTCTCCAGCAAGGTCTAAATATTTATCTCTCTTTTCGTTTTCGATTTTATTCTGTGGTGTTTGGACGGCAATGTCCACTGTTCAGCTGGTTCGCTTTGTTGTTGTTGTTAATATTGTTGTTGTTGATTATCACAAGGTCTGGTCGTCTGGTCGAGATTAGGATTGATAACGAAAAAGGGTTAGGGGACTGTGTTATCAGTACAATTTGATCATGATTATGATGATGACTGTTGGATTGTTTGGTTGGGAAACCTGTTAATGTGTATCGGCCGTCAGCAAATTGCTATTTATCGACTTGCCCGTCACTAGCAGCAGGAGATCGGCCCATGAAAGATGACTAAAGCATATATTAACAGCGGCAAGCTAAAGTCTGGTGTCAGTACGTATTTCAGCTTTGTTACTGAGAAGGCATACCTTTTGTATCGCACAACTGAAAACAAGATGGCCAGCCGAATTTCAATAATGATAGTGTCTATTTTGTAGAGAGATTTACGTATCTTTTCAATTCAGTTTTGCAAGGATTATCTCTTTTTGCGATTTGTTCTTTATTTTCTTCTGTAGAGCCTGACAAAAAATTATGCGATTAATTTAAATAATTTTATCTGGTTTGATAAATTTATTTGATGAAGCTAGAATTTTCCCCTATAAGATTATATGTTCGCTATTTATCCCAGGAGACGGAATAATTCTCTAAGCTTTGATTTGCATGATAGAAAACCAGAAGTATACGACACTCAGTGGGAACTCAGCTTACTTATTATGGTCTGCTAGCCTAGTGTGCTAGCCCTTGCTTCACAGGTGGAGTAAAATCGCTAAGAAATATGATTATTCGTTGAAAGAAACTGTATGTAGGAGTAGATTTAGGAGAGTATTTTCAACATACTCATTCTTATAATTATTTACTCATTAGAGTTTTTCACATCAGCGTTAGCTGATGGTCTTTCACTGGAGTTTGAGTGACAGTAAGTCTCCTCATCTCCAGGACTCTTCTCAGTATTCTGGCCGTTCTCAATGATGTAGTAGTTTGGATGGTCTCCAATCGTCCGCCAACTTCTAAATCCTCCAGTCCCTTTAGTAATCCTTTAGTTACTGTTCCAAACGCGCAAATTACAATTGGTATAATTGTCACCTGCATGTTCCATAGTTTTTTCAATTCCCAAGAAAGTTTGAGGTACTTATCATAGTTTTTTACCTCAGCGTAAGCTGATGGTCTTTCACTGGAGATTGAGTGACAGCAAGTCTCCTCAAGTCTCCAGGACTCTTCTCAGTATTCTAGCCGTTTTCGATAATGCTGTCGTTTGGATGGTCTCCACTCGGCCGCCAACTTACAAATTTTCCAGGCCTTTAATAATCCTTTAGTTACCGTGCCCAAAGCACCAGTCACAATTGGTATAATTGTCACCTTCATATTCCATAGTTTTTTCAATTCTCTTGCAAGGTCGAGGTACTTATCCTTCTTTTCACATTCTTTCAGTTTTATTCTGTGGTCAGCCGGGACAGCAAAATCGACAATTTTGCAGATTCTCTTTTTTTTTTCTTTTTTTTTCTTTTTTTTTTTTTTTTTTTTGTTGATTATTATAAGGTCTGGTCTTCTGGCCGAGATTAGGTGATTATTATTATTATTATTATTTATATGTTAATCCTGCCTTTTTATCGTCATTCTTTGTAAACACCTTGATCCTGATTTTTCTTCATCCTGTTTTTCATCTTCGTTTTTCTTCTTCTTTTCATCACCTTTTTTTTCTTCTTATTCATTCGGTTAATCCTTCTTGTTTTATCATTCTTCTTCAAAGACATCTTCATCCCCATTGTTCATAATTCTTTTTCATCTTATTTTTCATAATCATTTTTCATATTTTCTTCTTCTTTTCTTTTCCTCTCCGTTATTTTCTTCTTCTTCTTCTTCTTCTTCTTCTTCTTCTTCTTCTTCTTCTTCTTCTTCTTCTTCTTCATGCCATTGTTTTTCCTTCATCATTCGTATTCTTTGGTTTTTTCATCCTCTTTCTTCTTCATCCAATTTTTCCATATTAATTCTTCATTTTATTAATCTCACACTGTTCTTCATCATTTGTTTCGTCTTTTTCTTCGTATCATATTTCTTCTTCTTCTTCTTCTTCTTCTTCTTCATTATCCTCATTAATCTTCATTCTTATTTTTCTTCTTTTTAATTCTACTTCATTGTATTTCATCATCATGTTAATCTTCCTTCTTTATCATTTTTCTTCCCGGAATTTTTATCCTCATTCTTTTTAAATCCTGTTAATCCTGTTTTTTTTTTTTTATAATCAGTCTTCTTCATCTTTTTCTTTTTATTCTTCTTCCGAATTGTTCTTCATTTTTGTACTATTTTCAATTTCATCACAATTCTTCTTCTTCTTCTTCTTCTTCTTCTTCTTCTTCTTCTTCTTCTATCACCACTACCATCTTTTTCTACTTTCTTCTTTTCTTTTCTTCCCTTTCTTCTCTTTCCCTATTTTCCTTCTTTTCTTCTGGTACTTCAAATAGCACTATCTTTTAATACTTCCCTCTCTTCCGGTACTTTTTCTTTCTTTTTTGTTTTTTCCATTTCTTCTTCTTCTTCTTCTTCTTCTTCTTCTTCTTCTTCTTCTTCTTCTTCTTCTACACTGTTCTATTTCTTTTTCCCCTTTCTCAAAAATGCACACAGAAACAAATATTTTACGTCAACATATGCATCTACTGAAGGACTATGGCACGGGGGCAAGTATGTTTTTAACAAAAAATAAATAAATAAATGAAAAGTAAAAAGGGGTTACCTCCTACTCAGCAGGGTACATCCTTCTGGCACGCGACTGTTAGCCTCAAAAATTACCTTAAGCTTTGTGACAACTAGATCTTAGATTCAGAACGACACCCACCCGCTTAAACAAAGGTGGACACGCCTCCACTTTTAGCACCTAACAGACGAGGGTGTAATTACAGTTGGATGGGCCAAGAAAACAAAATGAAAGAAGAGAGAAACAGATGGTGAGAGAGAGAGAGAGAGAGAGAATAGCTTATTAGAAACAAATTGTTGTTGAAGAAGAAGAAGAAGAAGAAGAAATAGATTATGAAAAAAGGAGTAAAGAAAGAAAGGTAGACCAAAGAAAGAAAGAAAGAAAGGAAATATAGAGGGAAGAAACGAAAAAAAAAAACAGAGAAAGTAATAAGAAATATATTATTAAAGAAAGAAAGAAAGAAAGAAAGAAGTTAAATAAAATAAAATTAATTCGAAATAATTATAAAAAAGAAGAAAACAAACGAATAAACAAACAAAAACCTGGAAAGAAAGAATATAAAGGAAGAAAATTAAGCAGAAAGAAGGAAGAGACGGAGAAAAAAAAGAGTAGCTCATGAGAAAGAAAGAAAGAAAGAAAGAAAGAAAGAAAGAAAATGAAGCTTAAAAAGAAGAAACGAAGGAAAAAGGATAAAGGAGGAGTAAATATAAACATGAAGAAAAGAAAGAATAAATAATCATGGAAAAAGGTAAAAGTTTTTTAAAAAGTAAAAAAAAAACAAAGAGGACAAAAAATTTAAAAACAAAAATAAAAAAGTAGCGAAGAAGAAGAAGAAGAAGAAGAAAGGACCAGTCTAAAAAAAAATTAAAGAAGATGCTGAAGAATAAATAGTGGAGGAAGAAGACAAAAAGAAGAAAAGGAAATTAGGTTCCTTAGAAGAAAATCGAGAAGAGAAGAAGAAAAAAATGAAGAACGAAAGGAAGAAGATGAAATAAAAAACAAGAAAAAGAAGGCACAAAGAAAAGAAAGAATTGGCTTGGTTTCATTTAGTTTAGTTTGATGGCATATCAACTATTGTTGGTTATTTAATGCCAAATCCTGTTCGTTTATTATTTGTAAACATAAGTCAACCATGTTAAATGGTTCCAAGTATTGCCATGTATCACGAACAATTTAATTAAACATCAGTCATTTGTTTACACACAGTTCAATGATCAAACAGTTCTATTTTAGTTATCTGAATTTCTGAAACGAAGCTTGATGATTTTTATCATTAAGGGTTTTCGGACTATTGTCTTTATCTTTATAGTTATTTCCACAGTGTTTCGGCCGATATGCCCACCGGCCTTCTTCAGGTGTTTATCAAACTCGGAAACCATCACGGAACTTCGACTACGTCCTTTATTGAATCCACGGGGGTCGCCTGTTCTGATTCTGTTAACCATAACCGAGTACAAGTGTTTTCCCTGTACTGTAACTCGCATTCTAAGAAGACAATCATCTAGGGGATGCAGGTTCAATCCTGATAACAAGATATATATATATATATATATATATATATATATATATATATATATATGTGTGTGTGTGTGTGTGTGTATGTGTGTATGCGCTGACAGGTCAATCAAATGACGTGAATTAAGCAGGACACAAAACTATTCTTCTTTAATTAAGAAAATATTTCATTCATTATATATATATATATATATAATGAATGAAACATTTCATTAAGAAAATATTTCATTCATTATATATATATAATGAATGAAATATTTTCTTACTATAAGAAAAATAGTTCTGTGTCCTGCTTAATTATATATTTAGTCATCCACAGACAGACAGTTTCGTTCTATCAGAACTCTACAGTGTGGCTAGACACGCAGAACGCTCGAAGCCGGGATCGAAACCCGTCCAACTTTACGTTAGACTGCGTTTCAGACCACTCGTCCACCAAGCGGAGCAAGCTGTCTAAGAGAATTTTAAAGTATTTTTATTTTTAGAAACAGCAGCAGCAGCCTTTGTTTACATTTTTTTATACCCTATCGGCTACCAGAGTGCTCAATTCTTTCAAGAGCTTTGCATTACGCTAGCAGCGGCTGGCAATTCCTTCGCCAGAGAGCTCAACCCCCATGGGAGAGCATATATATATATATATATATATATATATATATATATATAAATGCACATATATATGTGTGCGTGAGTGTGTGTGCATGTTTGTGGGCGTGTGTGTATGTGTAAACGTGTGTGTGTATTTGTGTATATGTGTGTGCTAGATGCGTGTGTGTCTGTGTGTGTACAATTTGGTCAAGTATAATCAGAAACTAGTCACAGTTTTCATTTCAAAGAGTTGAAGACGTTAATTTACATAATTGATAAAAATACGCCGGAAAATCCTTGAATTTAATCTATCATTTTAGGGAACTATCCAAAAGAGATCCGGTTCTTTAATTTGTCTTCTTATTTGGTCAGATTGGTGACGAGAAGCTACAAAATTCCTTATTTAAAGTAATTTGGCTTCATCGCTTGATTATACTAAGATAGATAGATAGATAGATAGATTGGACAGAGAGATAGTAAGAAGAAGGCTAACATTGAAAGAGACGAATAGATATATTATGGAATGTTAATAATAGGAACATATGAATTAAATAAGATAAATATTAGCACAGATAGATAGATAGATAAATAGATAGATAGATATTGATGTTTTTAAAATAAATTCGTAACATCAATTACATCACACAAGTTTAATACGGACAGCAAACAACGTAAATAGAATTTTTAAAAATTTCTAATCTCTTTTCATTTGATAAATTCCACACCTTGATGAAAGTCTAAAAACCAAAACGTTTAAACATTGGAAAATAATTCAGTTGATAAAGACATCTTCAAAATACCTTTTTTCACTCTGTAATTTCCAAACTGTAAGATTTAATTCTAGTCTTATATATATATATATATATATATATATACTATATATATATATATATATATAGTACTCACACACAGTTGTTGGCTGAAATAATGGAAGCAACAAAGACTCTTAGTATCTTAATTTTTAACCTCCTACAAAAAACCATCAAACGTTTGTTATTTTTATGTTTTTTTTATTTATTATAACATTTTCTCATCTTATTTTACTAAAACTGTAAGTTTTTTTAAAGTTGTCACCAGATCAAATAAATCCAAATTCATTAAAATGCCAAATCTATCAAACTTTAAAAGAGGTTAAATTGTTGGTGCTCGTATGGCAGGCGCTAGTGTAACAAAAACCTCTGAATTATTTGGTGTAGCACGGGGTACTGTCTCAAAATTAATGACAGCATTTGAGAAAGAAGGAAAAACCTCTTCACTGAAGCAAAACTCTGGAAGAAAGCGAAAGCTATCTAATAGGGACCGTGGGACTCTTACGCGGATTGTTAGAAAGGATCATGAGAATACAGCTCTGAAAATTACAGCAGGGCTTAATAACCATCTCGAAAAGCCAGTTTCCTCAAAAACTGTTCCAAAGAAGCTGCACAAAGCCGGATTTCACGGGAGAGCTGCAACCAGAAAACCATATTGTTAAAATTTCTAGGTGTTTTCCATTATTTTATCCTACCCCTATATATATATATATATTATATATATATATATTATATATATATAGATATAATATATATATATATATATATATATATATATATATATATTGTCATCCACTGACAGACTGTTGCGTTCTATCAGAACTCTTCAGTGTAGCTAGACACACCCCAGGGCAAAGATATAAGACCACACTCAAAAATGAAAAGAAACACATTGTTTACAAATTACATGAAAATCACCTGTATGAAAGATGTGTCCGCGTGGTGTAATGGTTAAAGCGATGCACTGCGGAATCGTAGTACGCGAGTTCGTACTCTAGTCGCGCTATTACGTTCACTTTTCGGGCAAATACCCTTGGGAAAGGTAGAAAGGTATGAACCCCCTTATTCTCCCTCCAGCTATGGGTAAATAGTAGGACAGACTAGGTTCTTCAGCCTTGGTGAGGCAACTAGTCTAGAGAAGGAAAACTCTGAATTCAAACCTGTTAAACTCCGCTTAAAAATTGACCTTGTTAAACTCCGCTTAAAAATTGACCTTGTGTCCCTCTGCCGAGCGGAGGGGTTGGGTAAATAGTACCTGTATGAAAGATAAGATTAAGAGACATTTATTAAATTTAGAATAAGAAATTTCAATTCATTTTTATACGTATATTAGTATTCATGCTAAATTTTTTCATTTATTTTTTATATGAATGTAAGACCACCAATAAAACTAAAAGAAAAAATGACTTCATTTAGTTGAAAAACGTATTGTGTATTGTTTACGTAATATAAATGCTATTAAAACTGTAATACTTAATATACTAAAAACTTGAGTGGCTAAAAGAAACTAAATTATCTGAATTTCAGAAAGACAAGATAATCGCTCTGAAAAAAGGCGGAAAATCTCAGAGAGAACGTTTAAAGGCCTTAGGACGCAGTAAAACTTTTATCTTCAATTACTTGAAAAGTCCAAATAAGTATGGAACAAGAAAACCGACTGGAAGACGAGAAAAATTATCACCACAATTCAAAAGAAGAATTGTTCACAAAGTAAAAAAGAAAATTTCGTCGACATCAAAAATATGGAATCTCTAGTGTTGCTCCTTACACTTTTAGAACAATTAGAAAGCATTTAAACAACAAAAATTAAGCATAAGAAAAGAATTCATCGTCCATGGTTAACTATGATGCACAAAGAAAAATGACTGGAATATACTCGTCAATATCAAATCATGAGTGCTAAAGAATGACGAAATGTTCTTTTCTCGAACGAAAAGACATTCAATTTAGACGCTCCAGATGGCTTTCAGAAGTACTGGCACATAAAAACATTTCCAGAAGAGAATTACTCAACAAAGGAGGAGGATGTTTATGATCTGGGTGGGGGGCTTCTTATCTTCAGGAAAATTTAAACTACACTTTGTCAGAGGTCAACCAAAAGCAGCAGATTATGTGAATATGCTAAATGAATTATCTATCGCAACAGAAGGGCGTCGTCTATGTGGAGAAGAATGGATTTTTCAGCAAAATAATGCTACTATCCACAATGCATCAATAACAAAGAAATATTGGCTTGAACAAAGAATAAGATTTCTTGACCACCCACCGTGCTCTCCAGACCTCAATTCTATGGAAAATTTGTTGGAATTGATTATTGCAAAAGTTTATGAAGGAGATCAACCGTACTCAGCAATTTTTGAACTCAAAAACGCAATCTTAGATGCATGGGAAAAAATATATATATATAATTTTTTATGTTTGCATACTTTTATACTTTTAAACTTTATCATTCAACGTGTGAGAATAAGTAAGATATCTTGTCCGCATTTGCCACCTACCAGGAGTGATGCCACAGTTTCAGTGGGTAAGGTGGTTCTACCACCCTTGGCACCACCAGCAGCTTTTGCCACTGGACAAGATATGAAAACAAACAGCGAATTCGCTAGCAAGTAGGAAACGTATTGACTCGCAATACAAAATTTAAATAGACATGTGCACAAACTTTCAACTTATTTAGAGAATATGTTTAAACTGCTATATACCGATCTATCTATCTCAGTCGATTTAAATCAATCTATTTATATATAATAGTCGGTGAAAGTATATATATATATATATATATATAATCCCCAGTGGGTGGAGCACTCCGATGAAGGATTGCTGGCCACTACATACACGTAAATGCAAAGCTCTTCTCATGAATTGAGTACTCC
>OY757943.1:23932533-23957533 GCA_963585895.1 Sepioteuthis lessoniana
ATACAAAAAAAGTCTGGAAACTTCTCGTATGCACCTTGTATATATGTATATAGTTGTTGTTAACAGTAGTCGAGGGTGACCTGAAGGCTCTCTTTTCGATACATAGGGGAGAGCTCTACTTCTTTCCCTGGATTGCTCCATTTTACCCTAGATATGTACCTTATAATGCTGAGTATTAAGCAACTAGGTTTCAAGAACTATTTTTGGAGTCTTTGGCATGACTCAATTTGGGATTGAACCCTAGTCTTACGAGCCATTGGCGAACACTCTACTCACTGGATCAATCCAAGCCCTCCGTATGAGCAGGATGCGACACAAGGTAAAATTAACACGAGATTCAAATTAGTTATTTATAAATAGGAGCCTATCAGGTGCTACTACTCTGGGCCAGAGTGAATGGCTATAAAAGAATACTTAGCATTCCTGAAAGTTCAAGCATTACTGGAACCTCACCATCAAATTGTTTACTGTCATACCCAGGACACTCGTTGAGGGAGTCTTACCCCTCTGCAGTGATGCAGTCGGTGTATTCTTTTGCCCCGGCCAACCTAGCAATGGTGAAACAGAGGAAAAAATAATTCTTTTTTTTAGACGTGTCAAATTCTGAGACAATCTATTTCTTCAGCGATTTCTCCTAGCAAAGCTTCGAGAAATACGAGTATTGTGAAGTAATTCTTCAAATTGTAAAAACTGCTCAGAGTTGATAGAACCAAACTTTTGGTGTTTTCACGTTGTATGGATTTGTTGTTCTAATTTTCATCGCTTCAGTTTATAATTTTGAGACAATATTTAAAGACAAGTCTGCAACCTGACACGGTTGAATTTTCAATTTTCATATTCAATTTTCTCTGTATAATATATTTTATATTTGATTAGAGTGTTCGCCAATGGCCCGGGAGACCTGGGTTCAATCCCAGGTCGAGTCATACCAAAGACTCAAAAAACGGTACTTGATGCCTCCTTGCTTAACACTCAGCATTATAAGGTACGGATCAAGGGTAAAGTAGAGCAATCCAGGGAAGGAGTAGCGCCCTCCCCTATACATTGGTGTAGTAGCTATCGAAAAGGGAGCCTTCGGGTTACCCTCGACTATGGTCGCCAACTTTACTTTATATTTGAATAATAGTCACTACTGAATTATGTGCATTGACAAGTAAGAATGTTATATTGAAGAAAATGATTAGTTTATTAAATATATTTGTTACAATTAAGCTAAAATCTTATTCATTCACGCACATATTCATTGAAATTCATATTTAAATTTATATCCTTCATCAACATCATTAAGACGTGCTGACAGCACAGATTCTGTTCTCTCTCTCTCTCTCTCTCTCTCTCTCTCTCTCTCTCTCACTCACACACACACACACACACATACACACACCGTGCCTATCTTGATTAGTCATTGAGATAGCATCCAGTGTCTGCACAGAGATGATGCGAGTATTAGAGAATTTTCCGATCTCTCACTGGGGGTGTCTTCATGGTGTAATGGTTAAAGCGATGGCCTGCGGAATCGTAGTAAGCGAGTTCGAACTCCAGTCGCACTATTACATTCACTTTCGGGCAAATACACTTGGGGAAAGGTATGAACCCCCTTCTTCCTCCAAGCTATGGGTTAAATAGTAGCACTACTGTTCTTCTAGGAAAATGGCTTCCTTTTCCATTCTGTCATTTTTTTTACACAGTGTAAAGAATACTGAATATCACCCTGCTCTGCTGAAGAGTTTGAGCACATTTCTGATTACTCTTAATATTTTCATTTGTTTATTTCAGCCCACTCCACGTTATATATATATATATATATATATATATATATATATATATCTTTTTTTTTTCTTTTTTTTTCTTTAAGAAAAAAACCAAAGACCGGTTAATTCATGATTTTCCGAATTGGTAAATTATCCGAGAATTAGTTTTTTGGGGGGAATTTTCCAAGGAGAACTCAAACTGTTTAGGAGCAATATGGGTAATATTCGGTCAGATTTAAAAGTTTGGAGTAATTCCTTCAGGACAAGAAAATCATTCAAGAGCTTAACATTTAAATTTTCCTGGTAGAGAGCTCAATGTAATTTATTACAGAGCAATATTTCTCCTAAGCAGTTGAGCTCTCCTTGGAAAATTCCAAAAAAAACTAATTCTCAGATAATTTACCAATTCAGAAAATCATGAATTAACCGGTCTTGGGTTTTTTTTCTTAAAGAAATATTGCTCTGTAATAAATTACATTGAGCTCCCTACCAGGAAAATTTAAATGTTCAGCTCTTGAATGATTTTCTTGTCCTGAGGGAATTACTCCAAACCTTTTAACCTGACCGAATATTATATATATATATATATATATATATATATATATATGAACTAAAATCAATTATGATCTCACCTTCTTATCATAGTTAAGAGCCCCCACCCCCTATATGCGGTCGACAAAGAGCTTGACTGCGACATAGTAGTTTGCTAGTTTGAACTGCAACCACAATATCATGTTTACTTTGGGACTATTACCTATTAGAAAAGTTTGAGCCCTCTTATACCTACTAACTATGGGTTAAATAGTACAGATACTGTTCTCCAAAGTACATAAAAGGGATCATAAAAAAGGTAAGTTCCCTGGTCTTTCAGCAAACTTGTATTAACAATATATATATATATATATTATTATTATTATTATTATTTGGATGTGCCCGTGGTGTAATGGTTATCGTCGTATGAAATGGACACGGCGACACGAGTTCAAATCCTGGACGAGATTGATTGCATTTCACATGGCACTAATACCCTTGGGAAAGGTATGAATCCACTTATTCTACGGGTAAATAGTTGGGCAGACTCGGTTCTTCAGCCTTGGTGAAGCAACTAGTCTAGGTGAAGGAAAACTCTGAATTGAAACCTGTTAAACTCCGCTTAAAAATTGACCTTGTGTCATATCCTGCCCGAGCGGAGGGGTTAGTAAAAATATATATATATATATATATATATATATATTATTATTATTATTATTATTAAATTTCTGGTACAAGGAAATTTATATATACAAATTAACAAAGACATCATTGGTAATAGAAGAGGGGGAACTATAATAGAATAGTAAAATAAACGAGGGCCCTTTCGTCTGGCGCTTTTCAAGTTATATACACCGGAAATTGGTAAAAACAGGGGTATAAATTATGTGATTTGGATTGCAAGGAAGAGGTTAAAAAAACAAAAAAAAAAAGTCATCCTAGTCTCAAGCAGTTGCCCAAAAATATTCAAGATGCGATTGTTTAACTGCCTGCGTAGAGAGGGGTGATTCATTGAAATATAAATCGCCTCTAAGACTTTTAAATGGGATTTGCCTCTAGCTCTATGCAGGGCAGAGCTATTTATGGTAAGCAAATGGTCACCCATAGCCGAATCCATTGCCTGAGAGTGCCTGGATGTTAATCGGCCTGACAAATATTTTTTATTATATTTCCCCCTCTTCTATTACCAATTATGTCTTTATTAATTTATATATATATATGTATAAATATATATATTTATTAGATTTATATATTTAATGCCCTGGAAGTTCGTCTGTGACCTTCATGAATGTTTACAAACAACAATTATCTGGCAGATAACGAAAGGAAATGAAGAAATCGAAAAATCGATAGATACAGTCAAAAACCGTTGGAATTGTGTGCAAATCTTTATGTGTGCTTCTGTGTGTGTGTGTGTGTGTGGATGTGTGTTATAGTTACATATTATTGTGTGTGGATGTGTAAGTGGTGTTTAGTGTATGTGTGTGAGAAGACGCATACGCAACGCGATAAACTTGAGGTTGTTTACCGGATTGGAGAACGCAGTTGTAGCAAACTTTGCTACTGTAGAGCAGAGAAAGAAATTCTTTATTTTTTTTCTATATGTACTTGTATGCATATTAGCAGAGGTGATTATAACTACGGAGCAAAACATCTTCATTGCATTTCGAAAAAAATAAAATAAAGTTATAATTTGTAAGCGTAAATAGGTGAGTGTGCTATGGTAGGCCGGAATCACAGTAAATATCATGGTGGAGGGATATGTTGTAATATACTAAACAGGCGACATCTCCGCCTCTCTGAAACTGGTAGACAAATTCACCTACCTAGGAAGAAGCGTCTCATCAACCGAAAAAGACATCGACACACGGCTAACGAAGGCATGGACAGCTCAGACCTGACCGATAAAATGAAACGCAGTTTCTTCCAGGCCGCGGTCATATCGACACTGCTGTATGGATGCACTACTTGGACGCTAACTAAACGGCTGGAGAAGAAGCTAGACGGCAATTACACAAGAATGTTGCAAGCAATGTTGAACAAGTCCTGGCGGCAACACCCCACAAAGCACCGACTATACGGCCACCTAACTCCCATCACCAAAATTATCCAAGTTAGACTAACCAGACATGCAAGACACAGCTGGAGAAGCAGGGACGAGCTCATAAGTGACGTACTCCTATGGACCCCCACATATAGCCGGGCAAATGTAGGACGACCAGCTCGAACAAACATACAGCAGCTATGTGAGGATACGGGATGCAGCCATGAAGACCTACCAGAGGCGATGAACGCCACGAGAGAGGGTCAGGGATATCCGTGTCTGCGGCACGACACGATGATGGAATATTCAACAATAGTGGTATTTTATGTTGGGATGAGATTTGAGTTAGATTATAATAATATATATATATAATTGCTGTCCTTATTTTCAAAATTATAATTCAAACATTCTGATTGTTTATTAATTCCCGTTCTTATCTCTTACAGGATTCTTATGCTCAGCAGCTGAGATAAAAACTTTTTTGCTGAGCTAAGATGTGGCAAAAGACCGGAAGTGTGAAACGCCCGGCAAAAATTGACCTTTCTAACAATGGTCTACTAATGTAATATAATGGCCGAGGGATTTCGTTTTATATATCTTGCCTTTGGGTTTAGTTAGGCTGAGAACCTTTCGGCTCAGCACATGGATTAGTTAGGTGCAAACTTGAGCGCAGGTGTTAACGCGCGAGCGGGGAGGATGTGTCGTTCACAGATGTCAAAATAAAAATCCCAGATAGAAAATTGTGACTTGGGGATGTGAATGACATCATGCACCGGAAGCGCGCGCGGAGGATATTTAGGGGATTTTGAAGAAAGTCAGTGAGTTCAGTCTTGCGGTCCGAAGAAGAAGGGTGACTTTCGCTAGCTTGCAGTGGCCTTGTGGCGGGTGCCACACGTGTTGGCGTGGGGCAGACGGAAAAACCAGAATAGAAAGATTGTGCCTCTCTCTCCTAATGTCGAAAAACCTTTCAACTCAAAGGTAATAAAAAGTTTCGTACCTGAACTAAGAAGTCGTTAGTGTTTTTCGTGTATCGGGATTCCTATGTTCTATGTTTCTATGTTATGAACGTTCTATGTACGTTTCACATATCCTTATCATGGGTATGGTACACTAATTCAGCTTTCTAATCATTATAATATTCATGTTCTCGGCAGCTGAGTTACAGGACTTAGCATGAATATAAATGTGGACAAGATTTCGTTCAAATTGAATGAGATCCACATGTGGAGTATATATTATGAATCTTAATGTGTTTTTTTTTAAATCCAGGACTTCATTTTTCTACTTTACAACAAGTAAGACGTGTATTACCATTCAGACAGTTATATTGTTTCCAGTATTTATATCCAAGACTAATAATTTTCACATAGATATACGGTTTGAAGTATTTCAGTCTAATACAAATTATTTTTACAGTTATATGGTTTCAAATATTCCTGTCTAAAACTAATAATTTTGACATTAAAATATGGTTTCAAGTATTTCTATCTAACACTAATAATTTTCAAACTAATCTTTTTGACTCGGAAAATTCTGACGTATTCACGTGCCAGCTATATTCAGTCAATTTGGTTAGATTGGTTGGATTTTATGGCATATCAAACCTTGTAGGTTACTTAATGCTAAATCCTGTTCATACATATATATTAAATACATAAGATTTGCTTTGGTTGGGTTTTATACCTTGGTGAGAAATAAGCCTCCACCACTATCACGCAAAATAAGAAGGTATCCTGGGATCGACCCAAAACTGCATCTGGTTGTGAAGCCCCAGTTCTGGAGGTCTGGGGAGTGTGGAGTACATCTATGAAATTACTTCAAGGTCCTATCTGACTTAAAGTGGCAGTATCTGTTAGGTTTGGTTTGGTGTCTTTGTTTAATGGCATATCAACATTTGTAGGTTATTTAATGCCAAAGCTATTCTCCTAGAAGAACAGCAGTGGTGCTATTTAACCCATAGCTGGGAGGATAAGGGGGTTCATACCTTTCCCAAGGTTATTTGCCTGAAAGTGAACGTAATAGCGCGACTAGAGTACGAACTTGCGTACTACGGTTCCGCAGTCCATCGCTTTAAGTATTACACCACAAGGACACCCCCTGTAACTGTTAGGGTCTCATCTATGGGTCAATAGATCTTTACGGAAGCTGGTTTGTTAATATTTAGATTCAATTTTAAAACATTTTTAAAACAGAATAGCATTGTGCTCTACGACCATATTCAGGTACAAATCCATAGTCTTGTGAGACTGATAAATTCCTGCAATATCATTATAACACGTGCCAATATATACATATATGTTAAATGTTGATCTTTGACCGGCCGCTTAGTTTGTGGATCTCAAAACAGGGTGTACAATTGTGCCTTAAGATAAACCAGAAACAGTGGAAATGTGAACAGCGTGGGAAGAATGCGTAGATGTCCGAAAAATATATAACAACGGTAGTTTTCAACCCAGAGTAGTCCGTGGTCAGTTAGCAGAGAGAGAGAGCAGTCAGTCAGCAGTCACACTGTTCTGGATGTAAGGCTGCTCTAAATCAGTCTTCCAAGAAAGAACCACGAAGAACCAAGACTCTCTGGCGATGTATCTCTACCTGGTGTAAATCTGAAGATAAGGTGTAACTCTGAGGCGGTTCCCTTTTTATTCAACTCTCTCTCTCTCTCTCTCTCTCTCTCTCTCTCTCTCTCTCTCTCTCTCTCTCTCTTCCAGTTAAGCATTTCCATATTTCTTAAATAAAAAGAGATTTTATATTTTTATACAATAGCTGTTATAGCCTCTTCATACCGGGTATATAATACACACACACACACACACACACACACACACACACACATATATATATATATATATATATATATATATATATATATATTGTAACAGTGTCGGTTATCACTATTTCACTTTGTGGGTTTATGGCGAACCAAGTGCGATATAATTTGGAGAGTGCTCAATATCTGAGATAGAGCTATTATATAATGATGATAAATGAATATATATTAGATTTATATATTTAATGCCAGGGAATTTTGTCTGCGACCTTAGGTTTATTGAAATTTTACAAACAACAATCGTTAGGCAGATAACGAAATGAAATGAATTAATCGGAAAAATCGAACAATACAGTCAAAACCGTTGGAATCGAGTACAAATCTTTATGTGTGCTTGTGTGTTGGGTTGCGTATTATTGTGGGTAGACGTGTAAGTGGTGTTTAGCGTATGTGTTTGTGAAGATACATACGCAGCACGATAAACTTGAGGTTGTTTCCCGGATAAGAGAACCCAGTTGTAGCTAATATATATATATATATATATATATATATATATATATATATATATATCAAGTTAACAAAAAGACCATTCAATATTTGTGTTTTTATCATTTTTCAAATAGATGAAACTATTTAAATGGCAATAGTCCACGTGCATTTTCAGCATCAAGACACTTGCAATGAGATAACGTTTAGATTTGATTTAGTTTGGTTTTATGGCACATTAACCATTGTAGATTATTTAATGCCAAGTCCATTCTTGTACTCATAAACTGTTTTATTTCAAACAACTCAGTTTAGTATAAGTATAGTTTCAATGTCAAAAAAGTATAGTTTTTGTTTGCACATAGTTAAATATCAAAAACAGTTCTATTTCGAACAATTCAGTTTAGCATAAGTACAGTTTCAATATCAAAAAACAGTTCTATTTCGAACAATTCCATTTAGCATAAGTAAAGTTTCAATGTAAAAAAAACAGTTCTATTTTAAAAAATTCAGTTTAGCATATAAAAACATTTCCCATCCAAACAATTCAGTTTAACATAAGTACGCAGTTTTAATGTCAAAACAGTTCTATTTCAAGCAATTAAGTTTAGCATAAGTACGCAGTATATTTCTATTTGACCATATCAGGTGTTACCACTCCGGGCCACAGTAGACCCGGGAGCGATGGCAATGAAGGGTACACTACATTCCCCAAAGCTCCAGCATTAGTGGAACCTCACCATCAGATTGTTTTGTGTCATATCAAGGACTCTCATTGCTGAGATGCAGTCATTGTATTCTACAGCCCCAGTGGACTGGGCAACAGAACACTCGTTAGTGGGGTCATACCCCTCTGCAGAGAAGCAGTCGGTGTATTCTACAACCCCTGTGGACTGGGCAATAGGACACTTGTTAGTGGAGTCATACCCCTCTGCTGAGTAGCAGTCAGTGTATTCTACAGCCACTGTAGACTGAGCAACAGGACACTCGTTAGTGTGGTCTTTCTTCTCTGCAGAGAAGCAGTCGGTATATTCTGCAGCCCCTGTAGACTGAGCAACAGGACACTCGTTTGTGGGGTCATATCCCCCTGCAGAGAAGCAGTCGGTGTATTGTACAGCCCTAAAGGACTGGGCAATAGGAGACTCGTTAGTGGGGTCATACGCCTCTGCAGAGAAGCAGTCAGAGTATTCAAATGCCCCAGCCGACTGGCCATGATAACGTTCAAGGCAGAATACCTGTCAGAGTAACGAGTGAAATCAACATGACAGCCTAAAAGTTGATGGTATGACCTTTGAACAAAAGCAGCTGGAGCAGCTCGTGTTATATATACAGTGTTCAGTAAAGATAAGTAATTTTAACGGCATATCAACTTGTCTGCTGTTATTTTATGCCAAGCGGTTAGCAAATCGTCTTCATATTTACATTTTTTGTGGAGTTGTTTCTAAAAGAATGTTCTTGTACTCGGTGCTATGGAATTCAAATAATTTTGAATCAGATCTATTTAACCCCATAAATGAGACTCTAACAGGTACTATTGCTTTTTGAGTGGACCTGGAAGTAATGGCAATGAAACGGTATTCTACACTCCTCATATCTAATTATTTGACACAAACCTATTTAAATTACTTTCGGCGAGTTTCACTTTCTTTAGTAATCCTCCCACGATTAAGAAATATTATTGTCTAAGAATAATTAAATCCAGAGATATTCCTCCTTTTAAACTAGTAGCGCAACGGTTATAGTGTTAGAAATGGAATCGTGGACCCAAGTACAAACCCTGGTTGTTTGCGTTAATGCCCTTTGGAAAAGCGTGAATCCATTCCTCCTTTCACCTATGGGTAAATTGTTGGCCAGACAAGGTTCTTTAGCCTTGGTAAGGCACCAGTCTAAGAGAAGGAAACCTTTTAATTAAAGCCAGCTGTACTCTTCTTAAAATTTGATTTTATGCCACACCCTAAATCTAAATGTTCATGATTAGCTCTATTATTCAAGCTCATTCTATTAAAATTTAACCCGATAAGAAAAGAAACGTTAAAGAATCTTAGATTTGCTTTACGCCGAAACCAAGCCAAAGTTTCTTCGTCTACCGTATATAAGGCAAAGAAAAATTTCCAACCAAAGAAAGAGCTTTTTAAGAAAATTGGAGAGTGTAGGATTGAACAAAAAAAAAAAAAAAAAAAAAAAAAAAGAACTCATTATAACTGTTCTCGCTTCGGTGATTAAGAAGGACGCCACAACATCAACAAGAAAGCACGCAAATGAATTGAAAGTCCACGAGAAAACTGTGAGGACAGCAATTAAACATGATTTAAGCCCAGACTCTAACCCTCTTGATTATGCTATATCGGGCGTTTTAGAAAACAAAACAAATGCAACTTCCAATCGAAATATTGGTTCATTTAAGATTGCTATTGAGGAGGAATGGAATAAAATGTCTGAAGAATTCATTTCGAAGTAATGTAAATCGTTTTGAAGGCGTGTTGATGCAATAATTGAAAAAAAAAATGGTGGCCATATTGAGTAAATTTACTGTTTTGTGTCTATCTTCTTATTTCGATGTTTATTTTTCTAAATTGAAATCAATCGTGTTTTATTATAGAGTCGTTTATTATTATGCTAGAATATTCCTAATTTTGCTTCCACACCCGATATATATATATATATATATATATATATATACGATATTTCAACTATATGATAAAACAAGGTAACTTCATCACGACTCTATGTTTCACGTATCTGATCTTCAAGGGACTTTGTGATGTTTGAAGTCTGTTGAATCCAACTGAGAGTTGTGAGGAGATTACCCATGTTTTATGTCATAATTCAAATATCGTGATATTGCTCTAAATTCTTGTATCTAGAGCATTAAATCTTACAAATTTAGACTATTTCTGGCGTCAAATATATATGTATATATATATACGGCTGGAGAAAAAGCTAGACAGCAATTACACTAGAATGCTGCGAGCAATACTGAACAAGTCCTGGAGGCAACACCCCACCAACTATACGGCCACCTACCTCTCATCACGAAAACTATCCAAGTTAGACGAACCATACATGCAGGACACAGCTGGAGAAGTAGAGACGAGCTCATAAGTACTTCTATGGACCCCCACATATGGCCTAGCAAAAGCAGGACGGCCACTTCTTTACATACATACAGCAGCTGTGTGAGGATACGGTATGTAGCCCTGAAGACCTGCCAGAGGCGATGAACAATAGGGAGAAGTGGCGAGAGAGGGTCAGGGATATCTGTGCTGGCGGCATGACATGATGATATATATATATATATATATATATATATATATATATATATATATATATATTCAAGTATCTACTTCACACCTGTTCAAAGCTTATCTTCTAAAAGTTGTTGAGGTGTGTCGGACTCCTAGGTGGCTGTTGAGTCCAACTGTACTTTCAATTAGGTGACACTCATAAAGACTATAAAAGGTACCTCTTATAAGTATTTAAACAAGTTTGTTAAAGATTGCTAGGTCTATTGATTATTTTGATCAGACGAGATCCAAATTAACTTACTATTAAGGCAGCTATTTAAAATAGCCATTTGAGTTCGCTTTTTCGATCTTTTCGATTAAAAGGGTACATCCACAAAGTGATTTAGTGACAACCAACGCTGTAATAATATATATATATATATATATATATATATATATATATATACAAATTTCGTTGAATATAATGAACATTTTCTGTCTACATATTTTCTTGTTGATTCTTTCATATTGCCGTATTGATTTTATAGTATTCAGCGGGAATTGATTGATATATTCTCCATCATTGTTTATTTCCCAAGAACTTTCTGCCCGACTTAGGGCCATCATCAGAGGAGGATGTGTTACGAAAGTGATGTAACGTTTGTGTGTACATTACGACTTTGTAAAAAGAAGAGCATCTGGGCTGTTGCAGTATATATATATATATATTCTACATCCTTAGCCGACAAGTCATGCCAAGTTTAAACCGAGGGTTTAATACCAAAGGGTCAAATATTTCTCTTTACAAATTAGTAATATCAAATTTGAATATTTGAAAACATATTACTGTGCACAAATCAATAATAGTTACTTGAAGTTAAATGTTTTTTACAAATGATTTTAATCATTATTGACTTGAAACCTTACAATTGACAACAAAAAAGAAACGATTATGATCGACATTATACAACCCAACAAAGATTGACATGTCGTAAAACTAAGTAACCCTTCGGATCAACCCTATCTGATTTCAGCTTCCTGGCGATATATTAAGCTAGAAATAACAGTTTTATAAAAATACTTGGCTTTCCAAAACCCTCTTGCTTTATCTTCATTGTTTTTCAGTTTTTTTCCCCTAGCCGGTACCTTATCGAGGCATTTATCACCACATAGACGATACGGAGAATATTGCCTCTTGTGATAAGCCTCATAATTACTTCCCCTTACCTTCGCAATCTTTTCTTACCTCCCTTTGCTTTATCAGTACATCAAAAGACGTGAGAAGACCATTTTAAACTTTGGAAAATGCTGATAGAAGAGAAGCCAACACGAGAAACACCCTGTAAACGATATGGAGCGCCCGGTTTAGGATCGTTAACTTCTGTTTGTGTTCGTGGAGATAGCAAAAGTGAATAGACAGACAGGAAACGGGTAGGAGTTAGAGGGTTGTGGGGTGTTGATCATTGTCCAACTGACGTCCAGTAAAGATTATGAATATAAGTCACATACCGGAAGAAACAATAAAGTCGTGGCAGTTATTTACTTAGCTTTGTTCAGAGTCATGCCCTTAGATTGCTTATGTTACCCATCTTATAACTGAACAATCTTATCACAGCTTAACTTCAGTTAACTTGAGTCAGACAGCTTATGATAACAAATATTCTTAAGCAGTCACCCATCTTATAACTGAGCAATCTCATCACTGCTTAACTTCAGTTAATATGAGTCAGACAGCTTATGATAAGAACTATTCTTAAGCAGTCACCCATCTTTAAGTGCACAGTCTTATCACTGCTTAACTTCAATTAACATGCGCCAGAGTGCTTACGATAACAAATATTCTTAAGCAGTCACCCATCTTATTATGATCAGTTTCATCACTGTTTAACTTTAGTGATATGACAGGAACAGTTACTTTTAGAAAGTCTTTAAAATGGATATTTTTCTAAGTTTTACTTCTTCAGACACAGCAATTTCAGAAGTGGTTATCCATTTTAAAACTGAACAGTCTAATTGCTGTTAACTTCAATGATTTGATGGCAACTAGTGTAAAGTCTTCACGATTTATTGTTATTTCCTTAGCTTTGCTTTGCCACTCAAAAACTGATGCTCGATTCATGCAAGATGGTCCAAAAGCAGACTAAAGCATTCCATACGTTTCTGTGGCATTTTTCAAAGTTTAAAACAGAATTTTATTGCATATCTTTCTTCTAAAGTTTCAGATTGCATTTTTGAAATTCACCAGCTGTGACACTCTGGCTTTAGTATGGTGTATTCCAATTCCTGCTGTAGCTGTTCATTTGAACCTGAAATCATAAAAATTGGTCTGTCATCTCATAAGATGAATAGCAATAACATACTGAATGTTCAAGAGTCTACGACAATTTTAAATGCCCATACGAAAAAAGTGTGGAAACTTTTCGTATGCACCTCGTATAATTGTTCAAGATTTGTACTCGACTCGTAAGTTCTGTTTCCTACCATAATAACGACATTGTTAAGCTACATTTGCCTTTACTAATATTTCATGGGTATCATTTTTAAAAATATGGCGGCTAAACCGGAAATTCTAGACTGCAAATCGGAAGTTCTATCATTCGTGTCACGTTCGAATCCCTCGAGGGACCTTCCTAAGCCAGCGCTTGAAATAGTATTATTTATGCGGATAATAGTATCTACAGACTGATATTTCTGAATTATGCACCAAAGAAATGTGGACAACTTATTACGCTTTTCAAATTTTTCACACCAGCTTTAGCGGATGGTCTTTCACTGGAGTTCACGTGACAGCAAGTCTCCTCAGGTGTCTAGAAATCTTCTCAGTATTTTGGCCGTTCTCCAAAATGTTGTTTGTCCAGTCGGCTGGGACTGTAGAATACACCCCACAACGAGTGTCCTGTTAATGACACTAAACAATCTGATAGTGAGGTTCCGGTGATGCTAGAGGTTTGGGGAATGCGAAGTACCCCTTTATTGCCATCGCTCCCAGGTCCACTCTAGCCCGGCGCAGTAGCACCCGATAGGGTCCTATCTATAGGTTAAATAGAACTAACGTCATACTTATGCTAAAATGAATTGTTTGATTAAACTGAATAGCTTGAAATAGAAATGTTTTTGACAATTAAACCGTACTTACATTAAAACTGCGTGCTTATGCTAAACTGAATTATTTGAAATTGAACTGTTTTTGACAGTAAACTGTACTTACACTAAACTGAATTGTTATATATAACTGCTTGTATAGTTTGAAATAGAAATGTTTTTGACAATTAAACCGTACTTACATTTAAACTACGTGCTTATGCTAAACTGAATTATTTGAAATTGAACTGTTTTTGACATTGAAACTGTATTTACACTATACTGAATAGTTTGAGATAGAAATGTTTTTGACAATTAAACTGTGTACTCATGCTAAACTGAAATGTTTTAAATGGAACTGATTGTTTAGATAAAAATAGATTTGCCTTACGCTAAATTGAATTGTTTGAAATAAAATTGTTTGACCATTTAACTAAGTGTAAACAAATGACTGATATTTAATTGAATTGTTGTTGATACATAACAATACTTGGAACCATTTAATTGTGTGCAAACTAATGAGTAATTTTGAATAGAATAATTAGTGCTAAATAGCAATACTTGTAATCACTTCATTGTTTGCAAACAAATGATTGATTTTTGTCATTAAGGGTTTTCGGGATATTGTCTTCATCTTTATTGTTATTTCCACAACGTTTCGGCTGATATGTCCTCCGGCCTTCTTCAGGTGTTTGTTGTCTAAATTTCTGAGACGAAGTTCGATGATTTTTATCATTAAGGGTATTCGGACTGTTGTCTTCATCTTTATTGTTATTTCCACTAGGTTTCAGCTGATATGTCCTCCGGCCTTCTTCAGGTGTTTGTTGTCTAAATTTCTGAGACGTAATTCGATGATTTTTATCATTAAGGGTATTCGGACTATTGTCTTCATCTTTATTGTTATTTCCACAACGTTTCGGTCGATATGTCCTCCGGCCTTCTTCAGGTGTTTGTCGAACTCGTGTTATAGGCGTTGGTTCCCTAAGCTTCTAAGGAGACAATCATCTGGAGGTTGCAGGTTCAATCATGACTGCAGGCGAGTAACAATACAGGAATACTTGACACTTGTACCCAGTCATGGCTAATGGAATCAGAACAGGTGACCCCCGTGGATTCAATAAAGGATGTATTTCGAAGTTCCGTGAAGGTTACCGAGTTCGACAAACACCTGAAGAAAGCCGGAGGACATATCGGCCGAAACGTTTTGGAAATAACACTAAAGATGATAGTCCAAAAACCCTTGATGAAAAAAAAATAGAGAATTTGAAAAATTGTGGACTTTGCTGTCCTGGCTGACCACATAGAAAGTGGAAAAAAAGGATAAATACCTAGACCCTGCAAGAGAACTGAAGAAACTGCGGAACATGAAAATAACGCTTATACTAATTGTCGTTTGTACTCTTGGTACAGTCACCAAAGGTTTAATAAAGGGACTGGATGACTTTGAATTAAGAGGACGAGTGGAGACCATCCAAACGACGACATTGTTAAGATCCGCTAGAATACTGGGAAGAGTCCTGGAGACTTGAAGAGACTTGCTGTCACTCAAACTCCAGTAAAAAAAAACAGATAATGGAGTAAATTAATAATAATAACGAGATGAAAAAAATCTGGCTATGGTGTGAATTGACTACAAAAAGGCATATGATATGGTATTGCAAACTGGATTACAGACTGTCAAAGATATACGGCGAAGCCATAAAGCTTATCGAAAATACCATGGAAAACTGGACAGTCGAACTAACAGCAGGAGAAAAAAGATTAACTATTATGAAAATCCAGAGAGGGATCTTCCAGGGAGATGCGCAAGAAGAAGAAGAAGAAGAAGAAGAAAATTTAAACCACTCAGACCAAAACATTATCAAAATTGGCTGGGAAACACTGAAGAGTCCAAGTGACCTGAAGAGACTTGTTGCCACTCTGACTTCACTGAAAGTCCATCAGCTAACCCGGGTGTGAAAAACTCGCCAGGAATAATGAACGTAAAGAAAGTAAAGTTGGCGACAGTAGTGAGAAAGTGCCCGTGGAAATGGACACAGGGTCTCGAGTCATCATCATCATCATCTTGTAGTGCCATCAGCACGGATATCCATGACCCTCTCTCGCCCCACTCCCTATCGTTCATTACTTCCAACAGGTCTTCAGGACTACATCCCGTATCCTCACAGAGCTGCTGTATGTTGGTGCGAGCTTGTCGCCCTGACTTTGCTCGGCCATGTGAAGGGGTTCATTGGAGTAAATCACTTATGAGCTCGTCCCTACTTCTCCAGCAGTATCCTGCATGTCTGGTTCGTCTAAATTTGATAGTTTTCGTGATGGGGGGTAGGTAGCCGTACAGCTGATGTTTTAACATCCTGTACGAAGCTGAATGCATTTCACATTGCATTAATACCCTTGGAAAAGGTAAGAATCCAAATATACTCCCTCCAGCTCTGGGTAAATAGTAGGGAAGACTGGTTTTATTAGCCAAGCTTAGGCAAACAGTCTAAGAGAAGGAAATCTGAACTCAATCCTGATAAACTTCGCTTAAAAATTGACCTTGTGTCACATCCTGTCCGAGCTGAGGAGTTGGTAAGTATACGAGGATCATTAAATAAGTTTCCAGACTTCTTTCATACGGGCACTTTTATTGATAGTACACATATGAAACTCTAGTCCGGCTACAATGCACTTGTACCGTTGCAACAACTTCTGGAAGGCCTCATCGAAGTCCTCTTGTGTGAGCGTGTCAATGACCTTCGTCACAGCCTCTTTCATCTCCTCAATTTTCTCATAACAATAGCCTCTGAGCTTAGATAATAACCTAAAGTCACACGGAGCAAGGTCTGGACTATAGGGACGGTGGAGGAACTGTGTTGATGCACATCTTGGTCAAATAGTCTGTGAAAACGATGGAGTTGTGGACTGGTGCATTGTCCAGCTGGAAATGCCACTAAGCCTATTTGAAGAGTGCTGGCCTCTTCCCTAGGAATCTTTTCCTGAACTCCCTTAAAACCTAAACATAGTAACCCTAACCCTAACCCTAACCCTTTGGCCAATCAACTCTGGTCTATTGACTTCCTAACTCCTCCCGCACCTCTCATCATCCCTCACAGACTCCCTGCCTTCCCTGAATCTCTGATGCCAATCAAAAACTGATGCTCGATTCAAGCAAGATCGTCCAAAAGCAGTCCGAAGCATTCCATACGTTTCTGTGGCATTTTTCCAAGTTTAAAACAGAACTTTATTGCATATCGTTCTTCTCAAGTGTCAGATTGCATTTTTGAAATTCACAAGCCGTGACAATCAGGCTTTAGTAGGGTGTATTCCAATTGCTGCTGTAGCTGTTAATTTGAACCTAAAATCATAAAGATTGGTCAGTGATCACATGTATCGCAATAGCATAGTGAATTTTCAAGAGTCTATGACAATTTTAAATGCCTGTAAAAAAAAGTCTGGAAACATATTGAATTCACCACGTCCATAGGCGAGGGCAACATGAGAGCTGCATTTTTTATAGCTACTACACCGACGAGGAGAGAAGGGCACTACTCTTTTCTCTGGATTGATCCACTTTACCCTTGATACGTACCTTATAATGTTGAATGTTTAACAAGGAGGAAGCAAGTAACATTTTTTTGAGTCTTTAATATTACTCGACCTTGGATTGAACCCCGGTCTCCCCAGCTATTACCGAAGACGCTACTCAGTAGGTCAATTGGCCGGTATAATATTTATGATAATTATAATGATAGAGAACTTGTCTTTATTGAGAATCCTTTTGAGATGAGGATTCTTAATCTGAGAATTAATTTTTTATTTATTGCAGACTTTTTGTCCTCATCTTGGTAGTTTGTTATTTCTTTTTTTTTTTTCTTTTCACTATGTTTCGGCCAAATTTCACCTCTGGCCTTCTTCAGGTGATTAACCGTGACCTCGGATAGGAATGCTGAGTCTTGTAACCGTATCGTCAGTAATTACTGCATTCCATAGTTTTGTCGATCGCACTACGTTTTTGACCAAGTAAATCTCTGGCCAAGTAAACCTCTGGTGGTGCGATAGACAACAACTATGAAAGGCAGTAATTACTGGGAATACGGCTACAAGACTCAGCATTCCTCTCCGAGGTCGCGGTTAATCACCTGAAGAAGGCCAGAGGTGAAATTTGGCCGGAACGTCTTGAAAAGAAAAAAAAAACTACCTAGATGAGAACAAAAAGTCCGCCATAAATAAAAAATTAATTCTCACAATAGAGGACTTGTAGAATTGGGGACTTTTCTGTCCTGGCTGATCACCGAGTAAAATTGAAAGAAAGTGAAAACAAGGATAAGTACTTTAACCTTGCAAAGGAACTGAAAAAACTGCGGATCATAAAAGTGACGTTTAGACTAATTGTAATTGGTGCTCTTAGTACAGTCACCGAAGAATTGATACTAGGACTAGAGGACTTGGTAATGAGAGGACCAGTGGCTACCATCCAAATTTCTACATTATCGAGATCAGCCAGAATACTGAGAAGAGTCATGGAGACTTGAGGAGACTTGTTGTCACTCAAACTCCAGGGAAAGACTATCAGGTAACGCTGATGTGAAAAACTCAAGAAGTAAATAATGATAATAATAGTTTAATAAGCGTGCTTATTTGTTGGAGTTCGCTTTATTTCTACTTTTATTCGTTAGATATTTCAGCGAGAACCGCTCTCCACTGTTCATAAGAAGGAGGTACAAAAACCGAAGCATACCACGTGATTTATTGATAATCTGGAGTAACCTAACAATGACGCAGCAGATAGCCATCTTATTTTAGTTGTTCAAGCTCGTCAATGGCGATTGCTATCTTTGGATATATTTCGCTGCCGTTCTCGGAGCGTGTGTTAACAATAACACTAGCAACGAGAAAAACGATGTCGGTGAGTCAGTCAGCACATGCAAATCAGGGGAGTATGGAACGCATCTTCGTTAATGGAGCGAAAGTATCAGGTGCATACATTCTACAGTTAACAACTGATTGAAATCTAAAAGCCAAATTGTCGAACATTTCACAGATCTTGTTTCTGTGAAGACAGTCTAATTGAGTTGCCGATTTTTCCTCATCGTCAACGAAAATGGTAGGGTGAACGACGTCGACGACGACGACGACGATGATGACGACGATAATTACGACAACGACGACGACGAAGAGGATGAAAGCGAAGATGATAAGGACAATGACAATAAAAACGACGTCACACCTTGATGCCGTTGCAAAAAAAAAAATGGCCATTATTCTTCGATTAACAAAAGTGTCATTTTGGTAACTTCAAAAGTTTCCATTCTCTCTCTCTCTCTCTTTCTCTCTCTCTCTCTCTCTCTCTACATATATACATATGTACACTCACACACACACACACACACACTCACTCTCTCTCTCACTCACTCACTCTCTCTCTCTCTCTCTCTCTCTCTCTCTCTCTCTTTCTGGTTCTCAATCACTTTCAATCTCTCTTTTATTTTCCCGGTTTCTTCTTCTCTCACTCTCTATTTAATTAGCTTTATTATTTCTTCTTCACTTTCACTTTCACTTTCACTTTTCTTTGTGTCAAGCAATTCGTCATTTTTCTACTTTTCTGTCTTGCTCCTTCTATATATCTCTCTCACTATTCCTTACTGAATTATCTATCACAAATTATTATATAAGTAAAGTGAAGTTGACGTCGGCAGACGAAGGTGACCCGAAGGTTTTCTTTTCAATAACTACTACAGTGGGTTGTAGGGAAAGGCGCTGTTCCTTTCTCGGGGTTGGTCCACTTTTCTCTTGATACGTACCTTATAATGCTGAGTGTTAAGCAAGGAAGTATCACGTATCATTTTTAGGTCTTTGGTTGGTTGGTTTGTTGGTTGGTTGGTAAGTTTTTATGACATATCAACCTTTGTAGGTTATTTAACGCCAAATCCATTTATATGCAAATTATCAGTTCTATTTCAAACAATTCAGTTTAGCATGAGTACACAGTTCAATTGTCAAAAACATTTCTGTTTCAAGCTATTCAGTTTAGCGTAAGAACAGTTTCAATGTCAGAAACAGTTCTATTTCAAACAATTCAGTTTAGCGTAAGTATCCAGTTTAGTTCTATTTGACCTATAGATACGATCCTATCAGATGCTACTACTCCGGGTAGAGTGGACCTGGGAGCGATGGCAATGAAGAGGTACAGTCCCCAAAGCTCCGGCATTAGTGGAACCTTGCTATCAGGTGGTTTAATGACATATACAGGACACTCGTTGGTTGAGGGTTTACCCCTCTGCAGAGGTGCAGTCGGTGTATTCTACAGTCCCAACCGACTGGGCAATTATTTCTTTGGTATGACATGACCTGGAATTGAACCTAGGCTCCCGGACGAAAATTAGTTCGACGATATTTGAATTCAAAAATATAAAAAATGCAATGGACATGAGCTTATCTATTGATCGATATCTTCTAGATTATATTCAGTTTTAAAAATGAAACTTAAGATAAGAAAACTAACAAATTATTAGATATCAAAATTTTTTTTTTTACTTTTTCGTTGAAATTTTCAAATGTGATATGATTCTGAAGATACCATAATACAATACAAACATATCTGCTGATGAGGGTTAAATTGAATTTAAAAAAAAACGAAACGTTTAACGTCGGCAAACAACTAACCTTTATATCTCCTCATCTTCTGTATACCATGTTTATTAATATATATAGTCATCCACAGACAGACTGTTTCGAGCTATCAGAACTTTTCACTGAGGCTAGACATGGAGGACGCTTGAAGTCGAGATCGAAACCCGTCCAACACTCACACAAGATGACTTCAATGGGGCCTTCCAGAAGTCATTGGAACGGCACAATAAGTGCATTGCAGCCGGAGGAGATTACTTCAAAGGGGACTAGAGTTTCATGTGTGTACTCTTAATAAAAGTGCCCATACGAAAAAAGTCTGGAAACCTATTCAATGATCCTCATATTTATGTATGTATGTATGTATGTATGCATTTATTCTTTCAGAAGTGTAAGTGTTAGAATAGGGACCAAATATTATTTGCAATTATAGTTCTGATACACTTGATCTTGATGAGATATGGGAAGATTTCAATAGAAAGATATAATCAACGATTAAAAATAATCCCAAAGATAAAAAGGAGATCCATTTGAAAAATTTTCCTTGAGATAGTTATCGGCAATGTCATAAAAAAGAAATTGTTTGGTTGGTTGGGTTTTATGACATATCAACTTTTCTAGGTTATTCAATGCCATTTCTATACGAATAATCAGTTCTGTTTCAAACAATTTAGTTTAGCAAAATCACGCAGTTTTATTGTAAAAACATTTCTATTTCAAGCTATTCAGTTTAGTCAAACAGTTCTAATTAAAACAATTCAGTTTACTATTAGTGTATATTTTATTTACACGCAGATAATTTCAAAACAGTTCTATTTCAAACACTTTAGTTTAGCATAAGTACGCAGTTTAATTGTAAGTATACAGTTTAACTGTCAAAAAACATTTCAAGCAATTCAATTCAGCGTAATTACAGTTTCTATGTTAAAAACAGTTCTATTTCAAACAATTCTGTTTAGCATTAGTATGCAGTTTCAATATCAAGACTTTTCTATTTCAAGTAATTCAGTTTAACATAAGTACGCATTTTTGTTCGATTTGACCCATAGATAGGACCTGCTCAGGTCGTACCACTCCGGGCCACAGTGGACCTGGGAACGATGGCAATGAATGGATGCTCCACCTTTCACAAAGCTCCAGATTACTGAAACCTCACCATCAGATTGTTTAGTGTCTTATTCAGAACATGCGTTGGGAGATGCAGTCGATGTATTCTACTTCCCCAGCCAAGAGGACAAGTAAAACAGAAGAAAAAAATAAAGCGAAGAAAGAATTTGGAATTATACCTAGTAAAGAAAATTATCAAAATAATATAAGCAAAATCAATATGAAAAATTGAAAGTATATGTAAAAATAAAATATGAAAATATAATTGTTAAACATATTATATTCATTTGTAAACCATTATTCAAATACGTAAAATGAAAAAAGTTACTTCATTAAAAAAAAAAAAGAAATACAGACGAATTAACGGTCACGCTAATTGAAACAGCAGGTGTATTAGTAAGATTTTTTTCTATCTGTTCATTGTTTGGGGAATGTTTGGTCTACTACAGAAAACTTTTATGAGGAAGGTACAAAAATTTGTGGATGAACTTAAGATAGGCGCTAAATAGATCAACCTTCTCGAGTTATTTAATGCTAAATCCATTTTTTAAGGATAGTAGTGGTACTATTTAACCCCTAACTGTGAGGATAGAGGGGTTCATGCCTTTCCCAATGCTATTTGTTCAAAAATGAACGTAATAGTGCGACTGGAGTTCGAACTCACGTACTACGATTCCGAAGTCCATTCACCGCCCTTATAGAAGAACAGCATTGATACTATTTAACCCCTAACTGGGAGAATAGGGAGGGTCATACCTTTCCCAAGGATACTGGTCCAAAAGTGAACGTAATAGCGCAACTGGAGTTCGAACTCGCGTACTACGATTCCGCAGTCCAGCACTTTAAACATTACACCATAAAAATGAATAAAAGCTCGCATTTCTTTGAGTTTTATGAGTAAAGTTTTATGAATTAAAAACATAAGCATCAAATGAACCTCAGAAATAAATTGACGAAGAAAAAATTATTAACAAAGATGTAGCAAGGTAGGTAAATGAGACACCTGAATAAGTAGAGCAAACCTCGGGCACGTGGGAACGAGAAATCACGAGGTTTAACACGCGATTTCCAACGCGCAATAAAAGATTTTCCTTATATCAAAGTTTGATACCAAACTGAGCAAAAAAAAACTGGACTCAGAATATCTGGTTGGTTGGATTGTTGAGTGATTGTTTATTTTATATGAAATATTAATTCTGTTAGGTTATTTAAATAAAATCATCTTTATACATATATATAGTAAATATATTATTTGTAAACGCACATTTTGCAGGGAGCATTTATAACGAGCCAGAGAAAATTTATTTGCACACAGTTAAATGGTTTCAAGTAACACTAACAACTTAATTTAACATCAGTTATTCGTTTGCACCCAGTTAAATGGTCAAAAACTTCTATTTGAGCTAGAGATTGGATTCTATCAGGTACTCTTACTGCGGGTCTAGTGTACCTGGAGTAACGGTAATATATATATATATATATATATATATATATATATATATATATATATATATATATATATATTTGTAAACGAATTCTTTGTAGGAAATACTTTTGAACGGGTCGGAGATTATTTGTTAGCACAGAGTTAAGTGGTTACAAATATTGCTATCAAAGATATTAATCATTTATTTGTACACAGTTAAATGGTTTCAAGTATTGCTATCTAAGGCCAATAATTCAATTTCATTCAAATCATTTTTTTTTGCACACAGTTAAATGGTTTCAAGTATTGCTATCTAAGATTGATAATTCTATTTAATATTAATCATTTTTTTGCACACAGTTAAATGGTTTCTATCTTTGCAATCTAAGGCCAATAATTCTATTTCATTCAAATCATTTTTTTTTTTGCACACAGTTAAATGGTTTCAAGTATTGCTATCTAAGATTGATAATTCTATTTAATATTAATCATTTTTTTGCACACAGTTAAATGGTTTCTATCATTGCAATCTAAGGCCAATAATTCTATTTCATACAAATCGTTTTTTGCACACAGTTAAATGGTTTCAAGTATTGCTATCTAAGATTGATAATTCTATTTAATATTAATCATTTTTTGCACACAGTTAAATGGTTTCTATCATTGCAATCTAAGGCCAATAATTCTATTTCATTCAAATCATTTTTTTTTGCACACAGTTAAATGGTTTCAAGTATTGCTATCTAAGATTGATAATTCTATTTAATATTAATCATTTTTTTGCACACAGTTAAATGGTTTCTATCATTGCAATCTAAGGCCAATAATTCTATTTCATTCAAATCATTTTTTTTTGCACACAGTTAAATGGTTTCAAGTATTGCTATCTAAGATTGATAATTCTATTTAATATTAATCATTTTTTGCACACAGTTAAATGGTTTCTATCATTGCAATCTAAGGCCAATAATTCTATTTCATTCAAATCATTTTTTTTGCACACAGTTAAATGGTTTCAAGTATTGCTATCTAAGATTGATAATTCTATTTAATATTAATCATTTTTTGCACACAGTTAAATGGTTTCTATCATTGCAATCTAAGGCCAATAATTCTATTTCATACAAATCGTTTTTTGCACACAGTTAAATAGTTTCAATTATTCCTATCAAACACTGATTTAATATTAATAATTTGTTTGCACACAGTTAAATGGTTTCCAGTATTGCTGGTAAACGTTAGTGACCAGCTCGAACATACATACAGCAGCTCTGTGAGGATACGAGATGTAGCCCTGAAGACCTGCCAGAGGCGATGAACGATAGGGGAAAGTGGCGAGAGAGGGTCAGGGATATCCGTGCTAGCAGCACGACATGACGATGGTGATGATTATACACAAAGAAATAGGATATCATGATGTATTGTGTACATTCTTTAACAGACACCAAAACTTGTTGCAACTTATCTATCTAAAAATGTCCAATATTCAGAATAATTCATTTTCAAAATGAGGAAAAAAAGTATATGAATGCGTAATTACAGGTCGTTTTCGCAAAATAATTTTTTATCACTATGAATGTTGAATATGAATTTTTATCCAAACGACACGTTATCAACTGTTGAACTTTCTTGCACTGAATTAAATCCAACTTATCTTGACCATCCGTTTTAGCTCTCATCTCGCATTTATTGATACAGTTTAAATCAGCCCATCAAAACAGTGACCCTTTATATAAACCGAATATCACTCTTAAGAAAGCATTAAAGGTTCTCTGAAGAAAACAACAAGCCGGAAACTTGTATAGGAACAGGTAAGAACTAAATAGATGATTTTTGAAAAGACCTATTCATTTTTAAATCGACCCCGATCCCCCAATGAGTGTCCTGATTATGATGCTAAACTGTCTGATGGTGAGGTCCCAGTAATGCTGGGGCCTTGGGAATACGGAGCACCCCTTCATTGCCATTGCTCCC
>OY757943.1:23960033-23965033 GCA_963585895.1 Sepioteuthis lessoniana
GTCTGTTACAAGGATGGAGTTGTGGACTGGTGCATTGTCCTGGTGGAAATGCCACAGACCCGATTTGAAGAGTGTTGGTCTCTTCCGACAGAATCTCTTTCTGAATTCCTTCAACATAATAATCCTAACCCTAACTCTTTGGCCAATAAACTGTGGTGTATTGACTTCCTTACTCCTCCCACACCTCTCATCATCCCTCACAGACTCCCTGCCTTCCTGGAATCTCTTATTCCACTCAAAAACTGATGCTCTATTCATGCAAGATGGCCCAAAATCAGTCTGAAGCATTCCATACGTTTCTGTGGCATCATTTTTCAAAGTTTAAAACAGAATTTTATTGCATATCGTTCTTCTAAAGTGTCCTCAGGTCAAGATTAGATTTTTGAAATTCACCAGCTGTGACAATCAGGCTTTAGTATGGTGTATTCCAATTCCTGCTGTAGCTGTTCATTTGAACCTGAAATCATAAAAATTAGTCAGTCATCTCATACGATGTATATCAATAACATACTGAATTTTCAGGAGTCTACGACAATTTTAAATGCCTGTACAAAAAAAGTCTGGAAACGTATTGAATCCCCCACGTATATACTGGGAATGGACAAAATAATGGAAACGTGTGGAAATTTAAAACAAATTTCAAACAATATACTTTTCTAATTGCAGTTCCACCTCCCAACAAAAGCTTTGTGCAGCTGCCTTTTTCCTGTTTTTCAGGAAACTGGCTTCTTGAGATGGTCATTAAGGCCTACAGAAATTTTCAGAGATGTATTCTTGTGATTATTTTTCTCACTCTCATTCACTTCCGTTGGTCACGAACACCTTCCAATATACCTCGACTTTTTAATCCTAACTTCTAGATCTTCTTTAAAAAGCTTCGGTTTCGATTAGCAAACTAGTGCAGCAAACCTTCACGAGTGAATTCGAGTCTAACTTGGTGCCCTATTCATACGGCCTTATGCCACATCGAAGTAAACTCCTTTCTTGTACACTGAGGCTTTGCCGATGCCTGCGTCTTTTTTTTTCTTTAATTTCCTCCCCACCCCATTAATCACGAGGAGATTCCAAAACTGGAATCGCCCCTACCTTTCCCTACGGTAAACAACGACACATTCTTATTGACGAAGAAAAAATATCCGGTACGTAAACTTGCTTTTTGTTGGGGGGGAGTACTATTGTTTCGTTTTTTTTTATTGTTGTAATTTACAAAACTTTTGATTAGATGTGCCTCGAGGCCATATGAACGGAACGCCCAATGAGACTTGAACTCATTCGTGAAGATTTGCTCGACTAGCTTGCTAACCATTACGCTATGCGAAGTGCCCTTGTTTTTGTAATCATCGGTTTTTTGTTTGTTTGGGGCTTCGTGGGGGATGCCCTCTGTGTTTTTCGACATCTTTGATAGCTCTAGTTTTCTAACAAACTTGATTCTACGTTCTTCCAGAAATATATTTATGTGTTTATGTACTTATGAAACAAGTGCCTCCCACCAAACAGGACTTGACACAAGGTCAAAAGCCTAAAGGCCGATTAAAGTAGGGATAAAGGAGAGGGCAAGGTCGGGAACCAGCCGAGACTCGAACCCTGCTTGCCATTGACCCACTAAGTGCAATGTGGATCTAATGAGTCAAGCCGTATCACGGACCTAAATCTAGGTCCGGGCACGTATGCCAGAATATAGCTTGAACTAGACCGTAAGGTCTAGTGCTATACAAGGCATGCATAGGGATCTGAAAAGCAGCTCGCCCACCCGAAGGTTGCCCAGCCGAAACTGGGGGCCTATTCGGCCCCGAGTCTGCTCTTGATTTCAATCGCCCATCCGGCACGAATGCCAGTCGGCCCAGCCAAAAGGCCGAGAAACGATAGTGACTTTGCTATAAAAAAATGACATAGTTGTTCTGGTAACATACGCATGTCTTTTTGTCTTTTTTATTTATTTTTTTTTAGGGGAAACAGGGAGGGTTTCTTACTGTAATAAACATATTGGATTAGAGAATATTTGTACCTTACTTTGCGGAATTTCCACGTACTTCATTCAAGGTTGGGCGCTTGACATTAGTGCCAGGTGGAGTATCGATGACAAGCATAGATTCACATTGCATTGGACCTCCTGGTCTAGTGAATCTATGACCAGCAAGATCACCTGGCATCGTGCCGGGTGACTAAGCAAAGGCTAGCATAGTTCACAAAGTACCAAGTGATCCTATGACCAACATAGTCCAACAGGGCACAAGTTTCGGCTCGGGCCCGAATTCCTTCTTCCCTAATCCCCACTATAAAAAAAGACCTTATATCAAATCCTGTCTGGTGGTAGATACAGATAAATCACTCAAATCTCGAAGGAGAAAAATGATTGATTAAGTGGTTGATTTTAGTTGTATTTATGCCAAGTAGTTAGAGAATTGTATTCATTGTCGTTCATATTTACATTTTTTTCTGTGATGTTTTTTCTTTGTTTGTTTGTTTGTTTGGGTTGGGTTTTATGGAATATCAACCATTGTAGGTTATTTAATGCCAAATCCATTTTTATGTAAATAATCTGTTCTATTTAAAACAAATCAGTTTAGCATAAGTACACAGTTTAATTGTCAAAAACATTACATTTAAAACTATTCAAGCAGTTATATATAACAATTCAGTTAAGTGTAAATACAGTTTTAATGTCAAAAACAGTTCCATTTCAAATAATTCAGTTAAGCATAAGCACGCAGTTTAAATGTAAATACGGTTTGTCAAAAGCATTTCTATTTCAAACTATTCAGTTTACTCAAACAATTCATTTTAGCATAAGTATGCTGTTAGTTCTATTTAACCCATAGATAGGGCCCTATCAGGTGCTACCACACCGGGCCAGAGTGGACCTGGGAGCGATGGCAATGAAGGGGTACTCTACATTCCCCAAAGCTCCAGCACTGCTGGAACCTCACCATCAGATTGTTTAATGTCATATCCAGGACACTCGTTAGGGGGGGGGTCTTACCCCTCTGCAGAGAAGCAGTGGGTGTATTCTACAGCCCTAGCCGACTAGGCAATATATTTTCTGCTGGAACCTCACCATCAGATTGTTTAGTGTCATATCCAGGACACTCGTTAGAGTATTTACCAACCCCTCAGCTCGGGCAGGATATGACACAAGGTCAATTTTTAACAGGTTTGAATTCAGAGTTTTCCTTCTCCTAGACTAGTTACCTCACCAAGGCTGAAGAACCTAGTCTGCCCTACTATTTATCCATAGTTGGAGGGAGAATAATTGGATTCATACCTTTCCCAAGGGTATTAGTGCTATGTGAAATGCAATCAGTCTCGTCCAGAATTTGAATTTGTGTCACCGTGTTCATTTCCTACGACGATAACCATTGCACCACAGGCACCTCAAGGACACTTGTGCAGTCGGTGTATTCTACAGCCCCAGTTTTTTCTTTCGTTCTTTTTTCTTTATTTTCTCTTGATTTTATCGAATTTACATGATCCTTAAATAGATCAATTCGCCCCATCGATGGGACCCAAGCAGGTACTACCTGTCTATGTCCGAGGTTACCTACGAGTAAAAGCAATAAAGACGTACTCCATACTCCCGACCAAACCAGAAGTGGTGCCTCACTATCAGATGCAATATCGTGTCATACTCATGAAACCCCCTTGTTGTGGGGAGAGGGTTGTTCTGACCTTCAGCAGGGGTTAATCAGTATACTCTAAGCCTAACTGACTGGGTGACCTTGTAGAAATGAGGGAGGGGTTAGTTCCTATTGGACTCAATTGAGTGACCTTGTACCACCCACCTAAGAAAGAATTTAAGTATTATTTTTTGTTATTGCTTTTGCAGTTGTTGTTGTTGTTGTTGTTCGATTTGGTTTGGTTTGGTTTTATGGCACATCAACCGTTGTAGGCTATTTAATGGCAAATCCTTTTTTATAGACCAAAATAGTTCTATTTCAAACAATTCAATTTAGCATAAGTACCCAGTTTAGTTCTATCTGAACCATAGATAGGGCCCTATCTGGTGCTACCACTCTGGCCCAGAGTGGATCTGAGAGTGATGGCAAGGAAGGGGTAATCTGCATTGCCCAAAGGTCTACCATTACTAGGGTCTCAACATCAGATTGTTTAGTGTCATATCTAGGACACTTACCGGGGGGGGGGAGTCTTACCCCTCAGAAGAGAGGCAGTCGGTGTATTCTACAGCCCCAGTTTTTGTTTCCAGTAGAAAGTATTAACTGCACTTTAGCTTGGGCCGACTGCATTTTTGAAGATGTGTAATACACCCTCTCCGACAAGGGTGACGATCTAAAATAATCCACTCGGGATCCTGGTGACTAGGCTGTCCATCACTTGGAAATTGAAGAGGTCAAGTGACCTGCAAACATTCTACTTTGGCCCTTACTAGGCTAGAAGGGGCGGTCGGAAATGCCCTATCTGATCAATCGATTAGTCATATCTAGCTCAAGAACCCCTATTATTGTTCCGACCCTCCTCTAATGATTAACCCTATTTCATCTTAAAGAAGCCAAATAGCGGCTATTGAGAGAAAACAAGGTTTAATAACAATACTTGAAACCATTTAACTATGTGCAAACAAATGAGCGCTAACTTATTTAAAAATTAAGTTACCTATGAACTATTTCCTTACGAATTATATATATATATATATATATATATATATATATATATATATATATATCATCATCATCATTATCATGTCACGCCATCTGCACGGATATCCATGACCCTCTCTCGCAACCGCTTCCTATTATCCATCATTTTCGGCAAGTCCTCAGGGCTACATCCTGTATCTGCACAGAGCTGCTGTATGTAGGCTCGAGCTGGTCGCCCTGCCTTTGCTCGGCCATGTTAAGGGGTCCACAAGCGTACATCACTTATGAGCTCGTCCTTACTTCTCCAGCAGTGTCCTGCATGTCTAGTTCATCTAACTTTGATAGTTTTCGTGGTGGGAGGTAGGTGGTCGTATAGCTGCTGCTTTTTGAGGTGTTGCCTCCCGGACA